>LPNX010275380.1:6059-267183 GCA_001517045.1 Pseudotsuga menziesii | reverse complement strand
CAGACTTTTACATGGTGTTTAAATGTTTCAAATGGAAAATGCATTTTCTATGAGTTTTACGTGTCTCTAAATGTTTATTTACAATGGACCATGTTTAATTTACCATCATGAATGGGAAATATGCTAGTCTAGGATGTATTTAGCCAATGAGTCAGTGACTACATTGTGTTCCCTAGGGATATGTCTATAAGTAATAGTTTCGAATGATCTTTCTAACAAACGCACTCTCCGGAATAGGTGGAGGAGTACCGGGTTCCTACCTGTTCCTGGATCCATCCTGGATAAATGACCGCCACATGCTCCCGAATGGTAATCATTCAACACAAGTTCAGCCTCCTCATGAGTGAGGCATCGTCGGGGAATAGAGTCAATCCCACGTCTATACAAAGTCTCATTCAGGATGAGATAGTATCTCACATGGTGACAGATACGACAACGATCATAATGGGATAAATGCAGCTGACAATGTTGTGTCTAGAGATATATAAGCAAATCTCCATACCAAGGATCAATAGTGCTTATCAGGAACAGGAAGTCATCCGAAAATGAATCACTGGGCTCATATTTTGTCGAAGCACAGGGAAGATCACACATAAGCTCTGAAAATACCAAGTATTTCTTTGATGTAGCCTTGGCAAACTCCAGATCGAACTCCTGAAGGATAACTATCCAACGGGAGTA
This sequence comes from Pseudotsuga menziesii, assembly GCA_001517045.1. Classification (NCBI taxonomy): domain Eukaryota; kingdom Viridiplantae; phylum Streptophyta; class Pinopsida; order Pinales; family Pinaceae; genus Pseudotsuga; species Pseudotsuga menziesii. The sequence continues at coordinate 266,502 of LPNX010275380.1, read as the reverse complement.
CTTGCCCCCGAGCACCTGACGATTCAGGATGTAGTACATCGGGTTCTGGTCTGCCAATATGGTGGTAGTGCGAAGCAGAATGTAATGACAAAATTTTTGTACAGCAATGACTATGGCCAATGCTAACTTTTCCACATGTGAATAATGGGTTTCAAAATCCAAGAGATTCTTACTGGCATAATAAATCATGTGCTCCTGACCGTGAAGATTGTCCTGCGCTAAAACCATAGAGATGGTAGTAGCAGAGGAAGCAATGTACAAGAGAAATTCCTTTGAATAATCAGGGGGGTGTATCATGGGTGAATGAGCTAGAGCATGCTTAAGATTATCAAAGGTGCATTGGGCCTAGTCATCCTAGAATAATGGAGTGTTCTTCTTAAGTAGACGCATATAACCATGCGTTTTCTCTGCAAAATTGCACATGAAACGACGGAGAAAGTTTGCCTTCCCCTGCAAACTTTGGAGTTCAAAGAGATTAGTTGGGGCTGGTAGATCAAGAATGGTGGAAACTTTTAAAGGATCTATTTGGATGCCATCTTTGGATACCACAAAACCTAGCAGATGTCCCATCTCAATGTAAAAAACACATTTATGCAGGTTGAGTCGTATATTATAGTGACGACATCTTAGGAATATCTCTCTAAGATGACCAGGGTGGTCCTCCCATTGCTGTGAATGAGTAGGGAGGTCATCAAGGTACGGTTCAACAATGTGTTTGACATTGTGAAATGCATAGGACATCGCACACCGAAATGTAAATCCAGCATTTTTTAAGCCAAATGGTAACTTCTTATATGCAAAGGTTCCCCATGGGCAAATAAATTTTGTATTATGCTGATCGAAGGGTAATATCTCAATATGATTATATCCGGAGAAGCCATCCATGAATGAAAAGATGACACTTCCAACATAGTTGTCGATAATCTGATCGATATGCGGGGTAGGAAAGTTTTCCTTGGGACAAGCTTTATTCATATCCCTAAATTTGATATAGACTGTAATGGTGCCCTACTTTTTATTGACAAGGAAAATGTTTGATACCCATTTCATCAGGGGTACAGGATAAATAAAACTAGCTTTCAGAAGCTTCTGAATTTCAGCTTTTATATCTGTGACCTTCCAAGGATGGACTTGCCTAAGTTTTTTCCTGACTGGTTTGGCCGAGGGATAAGTTTTAATCTCATGGACCACGATGGAAGGGTCGATCCCCGTCATCTCTTCATAGGACCAGGAAAAAATATCATGGAATTGTTTAAAAAGTGCCTTATAGGCTTCATATTCATCTGCGGAGCAGTTCTGCCCAACATGAACATGCTCGATAACATCAGGCTTGGCTGATATGTCAATTGGGTTCGTCTGAGTAATGTTGCAAAGGTTTCCTTTAGAATATGTATGTTGCAATAATATAGGACTTTGGGGAATGTTGACAACATCAGTAGGAAATAAGGATGCAAAATCATGGTTAACCGAATTGGTGTTGGGGAGGAACATGGATCTATGATGGTGATCCTCCCAAATGGACTCATCCATGCTCAAGAACTCAATAATGGACTCGTCAGAAGGAAAATTCTCAAGGAGATAATCTAGAGTGGGAAGAGAAGGTTCTAACCAATATGGTAAATGGTAAGGATCCGAGGCCACTAGATGAAGATCATCAGTGTGATCATCGAAAGAGGTTTGAATGGCATCATACATAGCTTCGTGTGGACTTAATGAGGTGGACACAACAACATAGTGGGCCTTAGGCTCATAATCAAATGAGGCGATAATATTGACTGACGTAGAATTTGTGCTAGGAGGAGTGGATGGAAAAACTCCCATGAGGGATGAATCCTTCAACATGCCTACCCCAATCGACTGGTAAGGAGGAGGGGACTGGCCTAACATGGGGATGTTATTAGCTATGGAGGTAGTAACATCCGGCGTGCAAAAATCAAGCTAGTCAATAGTAACAATTCTCCCTAGATGTGGAAATTGGACAGTTCGGAATACTATTGAAGCAACAACAGTCATAGCATAGAACCAATTTCATCCTAGAAAGAGATTGTAATATAAGGGGGCATCTACCACTTCTACTTGGATGGAAACAGTTTTTCCCCCCAGCTCGACCGCGAGGGATGATATGAGACCATGGGGCTGGAAACCCCATCCGTCAAAGGCTTTAAGGGTCATAGGTGATGTTACAAGCTCGGGATATCTAAGGGCTTTCCAACAAGACAGAGACAACATGGAGGTTGAAGCTCCTTCATCTAGGATCGTTCGAAAAACCTTCTTTCCAACTATTTTCGTAATGACTTGAAAAGTAAGTTTATGTGGTAACCTAGACTTATAGTTCTCAACATTAAAATGAATCAAGTTGGTGTTATCCAGGTCTAAAGCTCCTAATGTAGTCAACAGTTTTTTGTGCTGTGTAGGGAAACTTTGGAGCACTTCTAGGGTACACATTGCACAAGGTGCCTGAGTGAGATCTTCAACCACATTATAAAATTGAGCAGCTCGGGCATTGGGATTAAATACTATATTCCGAAGAGTACTCTTAGGTGGGCGCAAAATCATGTCAAGAGTAGGCTTCTCGATATACAAGGGGACAATAGACGAGGACTCAAGAGAACTAGTAGAAGGGGATTTCCCCGAAGATGAATGATCTTCATTTTTATCCATAGGTTTATCATAATTCTGACTTTGAGTTTGCAGATGGATGGTATCTGAGGAAATCATACGAAATTCCTCTAACAAACTTGAATTTCCCTGATTAGACATGTGGTCTTTCAGTTGTTGTTGAGAGGGAAAAGGATCCGTAAGTACTGTAGGTGTGGGATTGGACTTCAAAAATTGGGAGATTTCATCCCGACTAGGACACTCCTTTGAAAAATGGTCAGCACTACATAGCATACAAGGATATTTCACTTTTCTTTTTCCTTTGTTGTTATCACAATTGGTTGGTCGTGGAGTCTTCGGCTGGTTTCCAGGTTTTTTATTTTGATTTCTACCTTTATTTTTATTACCCGAGGTTTGACTACTTTGAATAGAATTGACCTCGACAGAAACTTTAGGAGTCGAAGGAGTAGATGGGGTAGTTTGGGTTTGCTTGGCAAGTTTCGCCGTTGATGGGGACTGGATTGAACCAACAATCCCATCAACAGGTACTTCTGCTGGTTGCTTGGAAGGATCGGTTCTGGGGTGAGGAGCTTGAGGGATCAGGTCATAAAGAGTTCCAAACTAGTTATAAACCAATTCGAGGTACTAATCCTAACTAATATCCTGCTCTTCAGTAATGGCACCGCCCATAGCCACATCTCGGGCAATAGGAGGCAACAAGGATTTGGTGAACCAATCAGCTAGTAACTAATCTTGAATAGGGACCTTAATAAGCCTTCTCCACCTTCTCCACTCATGAATATGATCAAATATGTGGGTGGAAGTGTTCTGTCACAGAGAGGTTAAAATATCAGTACCCATTTCATAACGAATAGGGAGCTGAAAGTGTGTAAGAAACATGGTTGCCAGCGAGCAAAAATCCACAAACGAATGTTGTGGGCATTCAATGTACCACTTTGCAGCTGTACCTGTCAAAGTTTGTTGAAAGAGTTGTAACCAAATGGAGTCATCCATGAGGGAATTTGAAGAACACCACAAATGGAATGTCATCACATGGTTCTTCGCATCATCTCCTTGTTTCCCATTGAATTTCAAGATGTCTAATGGCAACTTTAACGGAATAGGGGGCCATGAGGGATTGTGTTGAATGGGGTCATTAATCAACTTGGATAGATTAGGTAAGTCCAAAGTTGCTAGGAAAGGTAACTGTCGGTTGGGCTGAACATACTGGTAATATTGATATGGCATATAATTACCAGTAGGACCATAAGTGAATTGATAAACAGGTTGTTGTAACGAAGAAATACTGGAATATCTTCCTACAGGGGGGTGATTGCCGGGATCAGGATCACTACGACCACCAGGTCCTCCAGGAGGAGGACCACTAGGGACATCGAGACCACCAGGACCACCAGAGGGTGGACCATCAGACCCTCCGGGGCCACCAGGAGGATGTAAACCTCTAGAGCCACCAGAACCACTAGGAGGAGGGCCACCAGACCCTCCAGGTCCAAAAGGAGGAAAGCCACCAGGTCCCCTAGGACCACTAGGGCCACCAATATTATAAGGAGGAAATTTTTCAAATCCTTTGGGACCATTAGGCCCCCCAGGGGGAGGACCTCCATAAGGGGGTCCTCCGGCACCTCCTGCAGTATGTATAGGTATCCCCCCCATAGCTGGGATGTAAGACCAGTTGGGTTGCCCCCATGGCATAAAAGTATTACTAGGGTATGGAATTCCTGTAGGATTAGGTGGATGATTAATATTACCTACAGGTATTTGATAACCATAACCACCAGAAGATTGAATGGTTATAGGTTGGGCCCTGGAGGGTTGAATTGAACTAGATGGGGGATTAACCACATTAGAATGGGTGGGAGGGACATAAAATATAAATGGTTCTATGTTAGAGGTCTTCCCTTAACTAGTAACAATTTTGGTGTCAGATAACGTAGGTCATGTCGGGGGTTTCCCCCTGGCATTAGAAGGTGTAGATGAAACAGGAATTGAAGATTGAATCTTAGGTACAGAAGACCTAGGAAAATTAGGTATAGACATAACATGAGAGGTGGTATCTTGACCTGGGTTGCGGGGTGTCAATGGACGATCTATAATCAGTTCAATGGGTCTCATAGATTCAGAAAGTGAACGATATCCCCTAGGAACAGATGTGGACCTTGGTAGTGTTGGGCCTAAAATGTTATCAATTTGCTTATCAATCTCCTTTGCATGGAGAATGGTAGAACTGTATTACCTACGTTCTTCTTCAATTTCAGAAGAGATTCCACGGGTTCCAAATGAAGCAATGGCTTGACCTACAGGGGTTTCCCAAAATGAAGCATTGGGACCAAAATTCGGGTAAGCAGTATCATCAACATGTCCTTCCATGGGAGAATGGAACGAGGAATCTCCCCAAGAAGGATGTTGGACCAAGGGAGGCGAGTGTGAAGAATATGGTACTCCACTTTCCACAACCACATTATCTCCCACTTGGGAGGTGGTAGAAGCTCCTTGGTCGATAGCTTCCATAGGATTTTTTCCTGAACCATGAATAAAATCAGGTGGCAAGCCTCATACTCTTCTGGACTGTCTTAACTCAGCCAGTTTGTACACTTCCTAACTAACCTAGGGTCTGAAAATATAGAAAACACACTAAAAAGAAATTCCCTACACAATCTATAGGTCAAAGCAAGCACACTTAAAATGATAGGAGGAGTTCAAAAGTCAGGTCTCTCACTAGGATTGTCAAGAAGGCCCCACTCATGATATACCTCGAGGGAACGTGTGTAGTAATCTCCCTGAATGTTGTTTTCGGTGTATGGCTCCAAAAAAGACATGCAAAGGGCTTTTCTCAGATAGATAAGGTACCTTAGTGGGGTCTCCCGATATACTCAAGGTACGTGGGAGCTCGAATCGGTAGTAGTGCTATCTAATACATAACCATACACAAGGGGCCTTTCAATATACAATCGAGTATGTGAAGTACCTTTCTATATACCTCAAGGGTACGTGAAAGGCCGTTCGATATACCGACAGTACGTGGAAGAACCGCGCAAGTCTCGGAATGTAATGCTGACAAATAACGACATCTCCTATGCTTAACAATGCCCGAACACGTCTCTAACCTACCACTCAAGTTACTACATAAAATTTAACCTACAACTATCGTTAATTTTAACTTGTATGATTAGGTGAATGCATGATGTTTTGACAGAAAAGTAAAACCATGCAGTATGCTAGTGCAAAATGTTCACTTTACCATTCAGTATGCCTACTTACGGGAGGGAAAGAGAGTGTTTTCCTTTTGTTTCAAAAACCAAAAATACTTCCACACAACAGTCATGAACATCAAACAAAGACAAGCAAACATTTTTCTAAACCGATTTCTTCTTTCCGAAAGCAAATGAGGGCGGGAAAAATCTCTTTTCCTAAAAGAAAAACAAGAAGCACACCTATATGCAAATCCACTCTATTTTTTCCAATTTCTCAAACATAAGCAAATCTAACATAAAACTACCATTTTTTTTTTATCGAGATAGTTCTAAATGCATGAGAGACGAAATATCATAAAGGTTCTAAAAGCTTGTAAAGCCAATCAGAAAACCAATGTCCAACGCTCAATGATGATATCCTAGTCTCAATAAAAAAAATTCTTTTTTGAAGGAAAAATAAGTTTACTATGCAAATAATAAATGAAACCTAGAAGCTAATCTAGTGTTATTCTTTTAGTCTATGTAGTAGAAATGAAAAAAGATTTCTAAATAACACCCTAAGCTTTTCAGACAACAAGAAATCCTTTCATAAACAAAAACAACAAGCATATAAGCGGATGAACAATCAAAAGACTTAATCAAACTTTTGAAATTCCACTCAAATCAATCTTAAATCATAAAAACTCAAACCACAAGCATCGGAGTCAGTAACACAAGTTTGACTAGCAGAACTGAAAGCAATCAAAATCCAAATTTTTGCAAAGAAAAATAAGGAAAAAAGGCTTTGGAATGATGCCTACCTGGCACCACGCTTCTCAAGTGTTGACAGAGCATTTCCTAGACAACACAGCTTCTTGTCAACAGGTTATAGGCAGTGGCACCGCGTACTTTCCACTTTGTTCAAGTGGTGGCACCGCTTCTCGTACACAGCATAGCCGCGGTTCCCTGTAGATGACCAAAAAACAAGAAGAACAAAGGATCCAGTCAAAAAAAGGATAGATCAAGTCAAATACTATTGAATTGAGTATGGAAATAGAGCATAAAAGACCGAAATGACTCAGATCTAAACAGATATGGAGGTTTCAAACCCAAATGGAGTCAATTAGAGAGTAGATCTAACTGAGGAGAGTTGAAGAAGGATCCTGGATTCGGACAAGAGTTGCAGACTGAGGAAGATTAGAACGACTGATACACAACTTCATTCCCTAGCGGAGTCGCCAGATTTGTTAGCTGAAATATTTCACCTCCTGTAGATAGCAAGGTGTTCCACTGATCTGAATGGTTCAGATCCAGAACAAATAGAAGACAGAGGTTGAAGACTCTCCCTAGACGTCGTAGATACTTGGAATACAATGCTTTGATATTCACCCTGTGTAACTGCAATAATCTCAACACAAAATAGATCAAAGCAACCAGAATATAATCTACTAATCTATGCTAGTGACTAAGGAAGCTAACAACATATATATGAAATCAAACATCAACAATATATGTGGGACAGAAATCAACTTGCATTAAAGAAATATGAAGAAGTTTACAACCAAGCCTTACTTTTGACATGCATCTCATGAAACCAAGCATTCTCATCCCCATAAGATCTAACTCTATCTCTCTCTATGCTCTCCAATGATATGGACCAAGTGAACAATCCAACAACATAACCATGCCTTAAGATTTATCCCCCTCAACCATGGCCATAAGCTTGTATTTATAAGGCTATATGGAGAGGGTAGGTTGAGAGATTTGTGGGTGAGGTGGCCTCCAAGATCCTAGGATGGGGGATCTCGAGCTCAATAGACCCACAATAGTAGGGATAAGGGACATCTCGAGGCTTATCATCTAGAAGCCTTGAGAAGCTTCTCTTTTTCCCTTTTTACCCAGGGTACCGCTTTTCTCCTTTAGTGACAGAGCGGTTCTGGTAATAACTGCTTATGGACTAAGGGCCATAAGTGGTGGCCCCGCTTGTGGGAAATAGAGTATGGGCGGTGCGAACAAGGGTACTGCTTATGGATAAAGGGTTANATTGACAAATGATATGAGTTTCCACTCCAGAAGCTGGGATTCAGGGCAAGTAGGTATGTCAAATGTCTTATCACATGATGGTGACATGATTTTGGTATAACATATATGTCATTGTTGGCACGCAAGATATCCAACACCAACTGGATGCAATGTCTCTCATCAGCTAAAGAGATGCATTTCATTCATGGATTGTCATAGTGCAGATATATGATTAGAGTGTAATGCACCCTCTTTCACTAGGGAATGAGGATAACAAAGGCTAGTTGGCTAATATCCTTCCCACTTTAGTGTGATAGAAAAATATAAGTATACACATGTTTATGTTGGGTCCTGTATAGGAGGTTTAATGTTTGTTTTCAATGTAATTTTTCTCAAGGTTTATACTACAAATATATAACAAAAGCATAGTTTTTGTAGCTTGGATATATAGCATTTGAACTCTAGCTCTTGAGGGAAGGAAATAACAGTATTGATATATCTCTTGTTTTCAGATGTTTTTGTTTATAATTAAATAAAAAACTCATATCGAAAAAAATAATTGCAAAGACAACAATGACAATGGTAATCAAAAAGCAAAAGCAACTCTAAGTGATGTTAGTATTGAAGGGTTGAGCATGGAATTTTTTTTTATTGAAGCACTTGTGACTTGACCGCAATGATTTAAATTAGGTATTTGTGAGTTTCTATATATAACAACTTCAAGTTAGCAAGGGAATATACAAAGCACTCATGCACCTCACTATGAACAACCTGATAAAATTATGTTGTTTTAGTCAATTTTGATAAATTGAATTCAAAGACTTGGTTTGCATGCAGTCATCCTCTATAAAAAAGGTTCATCCATTATGTTCAAATCCATGGGACTGTAAACTAGTTCATCCATTATGTTCATAAATATTTGTAGTTTACATGCTTGGATCTAGTCCTTGATTGATAACTTATTCACATGTATACTTAGACTAATATCAAGTGAATGACACGATTTTCCTTCTTGCAAACATGCCTATTTTGTGTGAGAAGAATGTGTTGGTATTAGGGAAAAGGGGCAATTTTACCTTTGAGGAAGCACATTATACACGTATTAACGAATAAGGAAGAACAATGTTGGATTTATTTTGGACAATTGTTGTTCTTCAACATCCTCTTAGGTGAACGGGAAGAGAAAAAAGTAGTAACAAAACCTAGACTCTTTGAATGCATTTTCCAAAGGTAAGAAGAATAAGGTAAAATGTTTCCATTATTATGAAAATGGCGATTTCTATAGTATGAATTGGTTTGTATAGGGGAAATATAGATTTTTGGAGTTAGCAAAGAGTATGAAATTGTCAGCAATTGGAATATCTCCACGATAATACTAGATGGTGTCTGCAAAGAGATTCACATTGTGTTGCATGTTCCTCAGATGGTTAGGACATTTTCATTGTAATTGGGGATGCATATGTTTATTTTTCTATAAAATTTTATGATTTAGTTACAATATTGAATACTGTGAGGAATATCATTATAAGAATAGTGAAGGAAGAAAACTTGTAAAAGTTATGTGTAGATGTGCAGGAAGTTGTCATGGAGGCTATTGTAAAGGTTAATGATGTGATGATTTGTTACCACCTAAGTGGGTATCCCATCACACATACATTAGAGATTTTGATGAAGGGGATGTTAGTTGAATATTTGAATATTTTTCATTTGGTATTTGTAAAAGATGCATTTTTAGGAAGCATCATCTAATTTCTTTCACAAAAGGTTGTGTCTAGAGATCCCAACAATGATTGTATATTGTCAATAGTGATATTTTTGAACCATGCAAACCTTGTCACATTGTGATGCTAAATATTTTCTAGCATTTACTGATGATTTTTCAAAAAATCATTTTGAAAGGGTCATACAGAGTCTATTAAAGAGGACAAGATATGAAATCAGTGGTGTATATGTCTCTAAATTATTCAATGTACTATGTGAATATAATGGCATTAATATTGACATGCCATGCACTATATCATATGCAGTTGCATAATGATATTGTGGAATTGAATATTAGGGAAATGCATGCCAAAGAATGTTTTGTTTCCAAATATATTCTAAGCTAGCATAGTCACAACAACAAAATATGTTCAAATACAATTTCCCATTGCATTATTTAATTATTTGTTGTCTCGTTTAGTTAGCTAAGGCATCAATTTCAATGCTTGTGCTATGTTCATGTGCATATTATATTTTTTTCCAACTTTGACTAGCATGTATCCTTAGACTAGGGTTTTGGACTTGGAGAGTTATGCAAAGTAATAATAAGGAAGCCACTAGACTCAGTGGAAAGTAATGTTGTGACAATAACTATAATATATGTTGGAATATACATAGTGAAATTTCCCATTACAATAATATAGTCGAATATTCCTTATCAAGAATGAAATGGGAGGAAGCTAAGAATTTTTCATTTGAATTTGTTTAAGTACTACCATGCTTATGCATCTTCTTGATGCAAAGTGAAAGAATCCATATTAAAAAATATTGACAGGCATCATAGTTTGATTATGATAGCAATTTAGGGATAATATATAAGCTCTATGATAATATATAATCTCAAAGACAATTTAGGCATAAGATATAATCTCAAATACAATTTCCCATTACAGTAATATAGTTGAATATTCCTTATCAACAATGGAATGGGATGAAGCTAAAAAAATTTCATTTTAATTTGTTTAAGTATTACCATACTTATGCATCTTCATGATGCAAAGTGAAACAATCCAAATTAAAAAATATTGAAGTGCATCATAGTTTGATTATGATAGAAATTTAGGGATAATATATAAGCTCTATGATAATATATAATCTCAAAGACAATTTCAATCCTTGAGCTATGTTCATGTGCATATTATATTTTTTTCCATGTTTGACTAACATGCATCCTTAGACTAGTGTTTTGGACTTGGGGATCTATGCAAACATATAAGAAGGAAGCCACTAGACCCATTGGTAAATAATGTTGTGACAATAACTATAATATATGTTGGAATATACATGTAGTGAAATTTCCCATTACAATAATATAGTCAAATATTCCTTATCAAGAATGGAATGGACTAAAGCTAATAATTGATCATTTGAATTTTTTTAAGTACTTCCATACTTATGCATCTTCATGATGCAAAGTGAAATATTCCAGATTAAAAAATATTGAAGTCCATCGTAGTTTGATTATGATAGCAATTTAGGGATAATATATAAGCTCTATGATAATATATAAGCTCAAATACAATTTAGGGATAATATATAATCCCAAAGACAATTTCCCATTACAATAATATAGTCAAATATTCCTTATCATGAATGGAATGGGAGGAAGATAAGAATTGTTAATTTGAATTTGTTTAAGTACTGCCACACTTATGCATCTTCATGATACAAAGTGAAAGAATCCAGATTAAAAAATATTGAAGTGCATCATAGTTTGATTATGATAGCAATTTAGGGATAATATATAAGCTCTATAATAATATATGAGCTAAAAGAAAATTTAGGGATAAAATATAAGCTCAAAGACAATTTCCCATGACAATGATATCGTTGAATATTCCTTATTAGGAATGGAATGGGAGGAAGCTAAGGTTTGTTCATTTGAATTTGTTTAAGTGCTGCCATAATTATACATCTTCATGATGCAAACTGAAAGAATCCAGATTAAAAAATATTGAAGGGCATCCTAGTTTGATTATGATATCAATTTAGGGATAATATATAGGCTCTATGATAATGAAGAAAAATCTTGTCAATAGTGTTGGTTCTTTTTGAAGCGTCAAAATTGATATGGAGATTCGACAACCATATGTTTCTTAGATAGAAAAACTTGTTAATCAAGAGGGTGTTTAAGTTGTATAAGAGTTGCAACAAGAACAAGAAATGTAACTAAAAATGAAAATATTAAATCTCAACAACAAATCATTGGTAAGTAATGTTGTGACAATAACTATAATATATGTTGGAATATACAAATCTGAGAGTCACATACAATGTATACATCTGAACATATATCACAATTAATGCTACATTGCTTGACTGGTAAGAGACATAGGTGTCTTCCTCTAGCCAAGCATCCAAGGAGAGCCTAGATAACTGACCTAGTGCAATAAGATTAGCTAACCAATCAACAGATCCAAGGATTGAGGGCACTCCTCCCTTGAGGATTCATCTTTCCAACTAACCTAGAGATTAAGGGTTGTTGAACACTTGAGGGTTCTATGTTCTATAATCTAGGGGTATATAAATTATTTAATTATTTGTTTTCTTGGTTAGTTAGCTAAGGAATCAATTTCAATCCTTGAGCTATGTTCATGTGCATATTATATTTTTTTCCAAATTTGACTAACATGAATCCTTAGACTAGGGTTTTGGACTTGGAGAGCTATGAAAACATATAATAAGTAAGCCACTAGACTCATTAATAAAGGTGAAGAAGATGCTGTGATCTACTCTCATTTATGGGTTCTCATGCCTTATCTCTTGTTTGGATCAAATACAACATTTTTCTTTGTTTCTATCTTTGATTTGTTTTCTAGGAGGGTTGTTTCTTATCATTATGTATCATAGAAGTAGATCTTGGCCTCCTTTTCACTCAAATGTTAGGGTTATTTGGAGTCCACCCTACACACGTCATTATCTTATTTAGTGTAGATTTATCAGGTTTTTTAGGTTCATTGAGGTCCATCCTCCACACCATCACCCCTATTTAGCTATTTTTCTTGACCATTGACTCCAACAAATGAAATATTGTACAACACACCTCATCTGCTGGCTCAATATTTACCTAGATTTTCTACTTGAGGTTTTATGGAGGATTCCATCCCACCTAAATACTTCCTATTATGTCATACAATATATCTGTAATATTTTCTTGGGGTATCTAGACATCTTCCTCCATCCTATTTCTTCTCTCCTATGTTGTGTCACATTTACTAGGATTGTATCACACTCCTCATCTCTCAGCGAACCCTTCTTGCACACAACCCTAACTAGATAAATCACCTAGGATTTCACCTACAAATATTCCACAACATATATTTATCTCTTAATGTATTTTCACAAAACTCAATCCTCTAAGGATGCAAAGCCCAATTTGAAAAGTGTGGCCCAATTATTGACTATTTATCTCACTAAATCCATTAAACTACAACTTAGGGTTTCCACCTCTACACTTTAGCTAGACACCAAAATATCATTACAAAAGTATAGTAGCTAGATGCATGAATATGTTTTGGACTCTTGATATGTAGTCACACTTCCTAGTTCCAATAATTCCTAGAGAAAACTAAAGAGTATCACCTCCTTCCTAAAGTCACACATTCAGAGGGACTTTGTCATACTTGATGATAATATCACCAAGGTGACCTTGAGGTATATGGAAGTTAAATGAACACCTAGATACCAACACCAATCGTACTATCATAACTACATTTAACACCTTGTTCCATGACTTGAGAAGGATTTTTTTCAACCATGCTATTTATATAAATTCATGCGCAAGTGGTTGTAGTTGTGTCAAGCACTAGGTAAATTTATCCAGTAGTTTCTTGAAGTAATCACGAAGCTCCACCTCCCAATTCATATAACATATTTGGAATAAGTACTTGTTCTTAATTTCAATTCTAGTTTGTTAACTATTTTTCATATTGAAATGTTTATGTTTGAGAATATCAACCTAGACCAAGCCTTTCTTTGTTCCCTAGTTATTAAACAAAAATTGACAAGAAACCTAGATTTACACCATTCCACAACCATTACCCTAATACTATCTCTATCCCTAACATTCTTAATTCCACAAACCCTCATCCTTTCTCAGCATGAAACTCCCCTAACCCCATCCCTCACCTTAATTTGTCTCGTCTTCCATAATGTGTCAATATCACAAGACCTAAACACATGATGTTGTTGAAATTCAATTCTTACAACAATAAGTCCAATCCAAAAAATTATTTTATGATCATAAAACTATTCTTTTTGTCACAACCCCTTGCTCCCTTGAAATTTATTCTCCTCTTAAAATTGATTCTCTTCCAAACCCTAGTACCATTGACCAGTCCTTTCTATCGATAAGATATGTCAAGACTCACTCAACTCCATAATTCATTTTTCCTTTAAACTATCAAATAAATTACCAATTACCCATTATGGTCCATAGCAATGGAAGATAAAAAAAACACCCATCTCTCAAATATTTATTAATCAACTACAACTTATTGCTACCCCACACTCGTGACCTTATCAAATAGGTCAGTTGGTCCAATAACATGACTATCTTCTTCTAATAAACAAATTCTATGTTGTAACTTTTTCCATAATACCCTTCCAATACACCGCATATTGTGATATATCTTCCCTTGACTACTCAAATTTAATCCTTGGAATTTTGTATCAACAACAATGTAGTTCCCTATATCGCACCAGCAACAATATTTACCAATGCCTAAAATTATATTACAAAACCTTCAAAATTATCTTTGTTCAAATATCTCTTCATCATCCCACTACCTGTTAGCAAGTTAGTTTGCACAAATGTCTCTCTCACACTATTTTACCTAATCCCTACCACCAACAAGTTATTATCTTCACAATAACCCAATCCCATTCTCAGTTTTCCATTCCTCCCTCAGCTAAAAAATAGACCCCTAAGCTCCACCACACACCTCAATCCTTCTCCTTTTCCCTCTCTCTACCAGTATTTTTTCCCTCTGATCTCTAGTGCTCTCAACACCTACATCTATGGAATGCAAAGTAAAACTACTAGCTTCTATCAAGCAATCAATAAATGGAACATACAAAAGTTACACATATATTCAAACCTTAGTTGGTTCATGCACTTTTACTCTTAGGGTCTCAAATGAAATAGATAATAGGATTACACTTTCATTGGACCTCATTCCTTCAGGCATCACACTAATATTCTAATAGATCATCATCTTAAATTTCGATGGATAGACCTTATTTTTTTTTTTTGTGTTTTTTACCTTGAACTTGCACATATTACATCACATACATTTAAGGGAGACTAGCAACTGGTTCATCTTGATATTATATATCAGTATACAATATAATTTTTATCTATATGCTTTCGTAATCAGAATAGAAAATCGTTAAAAGAACTAAATGAACAACCACATGAGTCTATTGTAAAGAAAGATAAACAAGCTTTGAATGTAATCCTAGATGGATATTTATGTTCTTTGTTCTTTGCATCTGAAGAGTGGAAACAACTAATTATAAACAAGATTACATTTCCTTTCATTCCAGAAACATGGATAACTTTCAGTTGAGACAAAGATTCCTCCATGTCTAATATCTACAAAATTGAAAGTGATGAAATAACATCAATCTGTAGCGATATACAATATGGATGATGTTGGCTTACACATATAGAATTATTAAGTAAAATAAAAGGTATGTTTACAAACTATAAACTGCATATGATAAATATATTGTGACATTGGAATCCAATGACTGTAGGACACATAATCTAAACTCGTAAACACATATCTGCGGATGCCAAAAACCTGAGCATTTCAAGGTTGATGAAGTCCAAACCCCCTCTACTGGATAAATCAACCATATCAATGCACGTGTGTAAAAGTAACTACTGGAAATGTCAAATTGTAATTTATGAGTGCATTTGGGTCCCTTTTTGCATAGTTCATTTTGCATTTTGTGGAAATTCAATTAGGAATGGTATGTTATGCAATTTACAAAGAATTTAATGTCATTAACATTGTTAAGTAAAGGGTCCACATGTCTTATTTACACTGGTTTCTAATTATGAGTGAAGCTCCATCTTTTCAAGTGTGTAAGGGATTTTTTATTATTTATTTCACTCAATCAGTTGCCTCTGTATGTGCAGATGATGCTCTTCCATGACTCTTCCCACCCTTTCCCCCTCCTTTTCTCTTGGTGGTTATTTTGGGTAAAAATAAGATCACCTGCACTCGCTTTTGTGGCTAGGATTTGAAACCTGATGGATGAAACTTATCTCAGGGAGAGTCATTTGCCCCTTCCTTCAAACAGCGATGAAGGGGAAATGATAAGGTTTTTATAAATTACTTCTTTACCTTCAAGGTATACTAATCCAGAATAGGGGGGTAGGATTGACCCCTATGGAAGGACCCCAACATGGGGGAATTCCCTTCTCTTCTCTCGTCTATTGGTAAGTACTTCCCTCTCAATATGGAGGTAAGGACTTCTCTTTCATATGATTCCACCATGCAGGTTAAATAGATATCATGTATGAAAATAAATTGGCTCTTTCTCTTCTGGTGGGGAAGTAAAATTCCAGAATATCCCCCGTGAAGAATAAGTAACAGAGGATGTTATTAATATGAGTTTTAAGAAAATAAGGCTGGAAAGAAGCATAGAGTGGTCAACAAGTTGGTAGGTCATTGATTTAAGTAATGCATATATCTGTTAAGAAAAGCAAATCAACCCTTCATCATGAGGCCCAGGTATTTAAACCACCAGTAGCTCTACTAACCAATCTTTTTTCAGGAGTATTAGGATCTATGCCTTCAGGGATCAGAAGTGGTCCTAGAAATCCCAAAAATGGCCTCATATAGAATAATTCTCTATGGATGGACCCCAACAGTAGTCGATCATTTATCTACGATTCGACCTCACCTCGGTCAATCTGGTATTGCATTTTTCAGTAGGTGAAAAATCCTTGGGAATCACATATAGGAAGGAATAAATCAACGTTGATGCAGTCGAACCATTCAGAAAGTGCATCATTCTAGTAAACATGAATGCTATGTCCAAGGGGTTCAACCTGTGCTACCTTATCCATTTCTCCCCATCCCCTCTATCGTCGAGATCTGTCAAAACGTGGTCAAAACCCCAATGCTCCCTTACTCTTTTTTTTTCCGCTACTTCTCCTCCACTTTTTATAATAAAACCCCCTAAATATTGCATATTGTTTTAAGGCATAAAATAAACCACTCAACCCTGAATATCAACCCAATATAATATTTCTTCTTTTTATAATTATTAAGCCCCCAATATGAAGGGACGTGATATGGTATTGGTCTGCCAGCAACACCCACGTGGCCTTGTTATGGACCAACTTCCTCTAGAGTAACTTCATTTGTTATTATTCCTTCTCCATTATGGAGGTCTAGGCAAGAGTTAATATGTTTTCAAGTAATTTATGCAAAATCAAAGGTAAAAGCAAGTGTGTATATTTCACAAGCAAACTTAATGAACAAAATTAGCACTACACTGTAAATAGAGATGTTGTAGATGTTGTTGTAGTTAGTACTTTAAACATTTATCAACCAAGTAATTTTTCTCATTGTCTGCATAAATATGAACAAATATCACCTGTTGGAATGATCTGATCATAATCCTTGGCTAAATTTCCCAAAAATCCACATATATCTTGATTTGTATATCTTATTCTAGAATGAACCCTTTTCTTGGACCGACTTCATTGTCGAGCATACGGTATTGGTTGATGGGATTGGCATTGAATTGAGTTTTGTTGAGCTACAACCATCTCTAAATCCTTCGATTGTAGATAGACTCCAAACCGCATTACTTGTCAATAGAAATGAAGCATGTCGAAACCTACCATACCCTAATATGCTTGTTGGAAATGACCCATAGTCAATCACACGCATAGAGCTCGTCCATACATTGGGTATTATTATGTTATTGTTCACTGGAGAATTATTAATAAAAGTACAAAAAATGCATGAGGTTAAGAGTAGGGGGGTTCTAAGCCACATACCATGTCTCTGATGATGGCACATATCAAATATTTAATGAAACAAAATCACCTACCCCCTTCCACTAAAAAAATTGAGCCACATGTCAAAGAAAATAAAAAAGAAAGACATGTTTTCAAATATGTTTTCACCATCATTTTTTAATATATCGAAAGACATGGCTCCAACTTAGTTGTTTCCTGCTAAATATTGTTCTAGAAAACATTATACCAAAAGAAAGAGAACAATAGTTATACAACTATTGTTTAGAAAAATGTCTAAAAGCCATTTGGTCTCATGGAGTGCAGCAATTGCATAATATGCTCATGAACATTATGCTAAGGCCTTAATAATTCTATTAAATGCAACTTGGAGTAAGACCAATATCATATCATTTGTAACCATCCTCATCCGACATTTATAATAGCTCTCAGCTAGTGCACGTCTCTTTGGAGACTAAAATTCTAAGTCAAATTCCCTTTGTGTAGAATGAACTTATTTACTCATATGAAAGATGTCGGAGGTTTCCCACCAAATGTGTGGTAAAATGCATGCAAGGAATTATTGATGTCAATAAATACACAAACTTTTATAGAGTAGAGTACATATTTCTCATAACGCTGGAATTGAGATTCTCAATTCCAACAATAAAAGGTTATTGTAATTCTACTCCACAAATTATGGGTTCCTTTTGCCTCCACATACACAAACAAGAAGTTTTCTATATTTTACATGTCAGTAGAACCTGATTACAATACTTAAGGAGCATTGTTTGGTGTGAAAATTCATGACATTATTGAATTCGGAGAACTTACGACAAACACACACCCTTTTGGTCTAGATACATAAAACTTAGCATATTATGGCCGGTCTCCATTTTTCGTTGTGGTGGAGGTGGCGAAAGCACAATATCCATCAGTGTAGCAGGTGGGTCAGTGTTAGGGAAAGTAGTTGGGATTGACAAGGGGGGTGGGATGACAGAGGAAATGGGAAGGAAAGAGGGAGATGGAATGGCGGAGGAAGCAGGAATGGTGTCAGGGACTGGAGGCATAAGGTGAATGGTTGTGGAACTAAGGAAGAGGCGTACTAGCAAGTTTTTCACCAGCCAATAATTCCTCCCGTGCTCAATTGTACGGTTAGAGTAATAAACACAAATACAAAATACAAAATAAATCACATTGGTTGAACATATTAGAGTTTGGTTGTTATAAAATGAATCACATCATAGCCCATCATTTAGAATTAAGCCTTCACAAGAAATATACCATATTTTTTGTATAACAAACATCCCAAGAAATATACTATGACATTCCATATTGAACACAAGTCCACCCTTAGTATATATGTATGCCACATATGGAATAGCATGAGTTTTTTAATATATTTTAGAAAAAAATATACAGTTGGGAATGTGTTCGGATATGATGCGCATAAGATATGCATATCACCTCATCCATAACACAAACTTGGATACTAAATATAATAATAATAATAATAAAAACATAAACAATAAAACAAAATCCAACACTTGACATGATCATTAGCAAATGGCCATTCAATGTTAACACTTAGCAAAGGAAATTTAACATGGTCGTATACTGTACATAATATTTTCTTGGATTGGTTAACGAGGAATTGCAATCCTCACACCAAATATCCCATGCAATTAAAATTATTACTAATTTATCATAAGAGAACACAATAACAATAGTGCATCTCCTCCTATTCACAATGTTATATTATATTATCATAATTATGGCATGTTCTTCTCGTGCTCATCTCATCGCAGTACGTTGTTTTGTTTTAGTGTGATGTGTAGTTTATCTATGAACTATTTTTTCATCAAAATGGGATGTATTTTCTATATGTGGGCTACCCTAATTTCATCAAGGTGTTATGACTATCATCAAAGGAATTTGTTTTCATCAATTATTGTGGACTAAGTTTTTATCACGGTGCATTGTATTTTGCATTGTTGAATATTGGATTGTGTTAGGAGATATGGTTGTCTTTCATCTAATAAGATCATTTTTTGTCTATTTTATCTTACTCTCATTGTAGCATCATCTAATGTTGAGGAAGCCAGTAGAGAAACTAAAAAACAATTTTCATGTTTACCCAAAGTCCTTACTATCCATGTTTTTTTGGAGAAGATTGCCAATTGATGCTATAAATGCCATTGTAAGTAATGAAAAATAATAATTATGGTTCATGATATAGGAAAAAGGCCATGGTAAAAATATTGTAAATCAAAGTTTGGAATTATCCATAACCACAAAATTTTCGCAGAGCTCAAAATAGGATGAGTGGAGGTTGAATAGCAAGGGGTGATATCATACCTTTAACTTGATTTTTAAATTTTAAATGTAAATTGAGAATATGGAATTAATGTTGAAGAATGTATCAGAGCATATGACCTGATCTATTTATGGGGTAAGACTTTTCACATAATGGAAAGCACAGACACACACACATAGGTTGTGATTGAAGTCAGAACACATCAACATGCATAAATCAAGCATAATTTGTTTTTTCTTACCTCTCTTGGAGAGGCACCACACCCTATCCATATAGGGAACTACGGTACCTCATCAACACCGCATATTTTCGACTGGTAAAGCGCTGTAGCAACGCCATTTATCTTCTTACAAAGTGTGGTATCACTGCTCTCTTTTCTTAGCCAAGGTGCGGTGAACCTTGGTCACTTATACCAATTTTTGGTACCGCTCCCCTTAAACGCCTTGTGCTAGCTCTACAAGTTGTGGTGCCTATTTTTATACAGTTTAAAAAAAGGAAGGGAGATATCTAGTTAGTCATATCAACATCGCTACTACCAGCACAAGAAATTTGAAACAGATCTCTTGACCCGTACTAACCGGTACCAACTATGAGTTTTAGTCTATCAAGATGAACATGTTTCTCCAGCTCAACAAATGTTGATATATGGTATAAAATGAGTTCAAAGAACCTAATACAAATGATCTAGCCACAATAAATAATTCCCAAAAGAGTTCCTTAGAAGCTCGTTGAGACCGAGATATCATAGCCAAATGGCTGATCCAAAGTTGCATCGAGGAGTCCATTTTCCTGCGCATATTATGAGCTATTAGCATACATCAAGCTTCAAATCTGCTCGCATACTCCAACAAGGGAACATAATGACTAAAAGTAGTAATATTTCAAACCCTTCAACTTCAGTTTGAAAGTTTGAAAATTAAGGAAACAAAAACTGTCGATTAGTTTATGACTAGGGTTTCGGGAATTGTGACCCAATTTCAAACCTATGGCAAACTTCTAGAACAAAAGGTAGTTGTTCAAAATATTCTAAGGTGTATCACCAATAAATTTTCTATGGTAGTGACTTCCATAGAAGAAGCAAAAGATCTATGCTATTTCACCCTAGAATATTTGGTTGGATCCCTTCTATCTCATGACGATGGACTTAATCAATAAGAAGAGTCATTGACTAATGCTTTCAGCATCCAAGATTCCCTCAGTAGAGGTTGAGGCAGAGGAGGACAAGGTAGAGGAATAAGAGGTCAAGGGTATCCTCATATAGAGGACAAAATCAGCCATGAACATTTAGATCACTCAGAGCACTATCACAACTCTTAAGGTCAAAGGGGGAGAGGCAAGAGATGGATAAATAAGTACAATATTCAGTGTAACTACTGCAATAAGTATCATAGTGAATGCAAAAAGAATAAAGCATACCAGAACAATGGCAGGGTGAATGTCTCTAAACACGAAGAAGGCTCATTAGAGGTGATGTTCCTGTCTTATCAAGCTACTGAATAACACTGCAACTCATATCTATGGATACTAGATAGTGGTTGCAACAATCACATGACAGGTAAAAAGTCACTATTTTCTAGTTTGGATTCCTCTATTGTCATGAATATCAAGCTAGGATATGACTTTCTAGTTCCATCAAAATGCAAACGTATTGTTCCTATACTTACAAATCAGAATGAAAATAATTTTATTCATGATGTTTTATATGTACCACATCTGAATGTAAATTTGATTGGTATAGGTCAATTACTTTAGAACCAGTATTATCTTAGATTTTATGAGTCATATTGTGTTATTTATGATAAACCCCCCAGTAAGAAACTCTTAGCCAAATTTGAAATGACTAAGAACAAAATATTTCCACTCAGTCTCAGTAGTGCCAATATTCCATACTCTATAGCCCATATTGTTTCTAGTCTAGATGAATCTTGGTTACGACACTATAGATTCAATCATCTTCCCTTCAAGAGTTTCAATCTCCTGCACAAACATACCATGGGTAAGGGGTTACAATTTATAAATTAACAATCTAGTTCCTATGAGGAGTGTATCATTGGGAAACATAAAAGGGACAGCTTCCACATCCCAAGCTAAAGAACATCTTGAGATAGTTCATACAGACCTCTGTGGACCCATGCAAACTCAATCCATGGGAGGTAGCTTTTATTTTCTAAATTTTATTTATTATTTTAGAAGGAAAATATGTATTTATTTCCTCAAGAACAAATCAGATACTTTCTCCATGTTCAAAGAGTTCAAGGGCCTGACTAAGAAGCAGTCTGGAAAAATAATTAAAGTGATTACGTCAGATGGTGGAGGTGTATATGATTCACATGAGTTTACATATTTCTGCAAGCAGCAAGGAATCCAGAGACAGTTCACCACCAAATACACTCTACAACAGAATGGATTTGTTGAATGAAAGAACAGAACTATCATGAACATGGCATGTAGCATGTTTTCACACAAGAATCTATTAGATGACTATCGGGTTGAAGTTGTTGCATGCTTAGTCTACTTTCTCAATAGATCACCCACATTGAGTGTCCAAGAAAATATTCCTGAAGAATCATGGAGTGGCACTAAGACTAGTGTTGCACATCTATGTTTTGTTGGTTCTGTTGCATGCTCTCATGTACTTGATGAACGTACAATAAATATGGATAAGAATATTGAGCGGTGTATTTTCGCTAGTTACAGAGAACGACATAAGGCTTACAAGATGTATAATCTTGTAAACAAAAATATTGTGGAAACAAGAGATGTGAAATTCCTTGAAGACAAATGTTGGAGTGATCCTTCAGACATACAACAACAAGAAAGTTTACATATATCAAATCTACCTATCAGGCTTCCAAGATTGGAAGTGTGGGAGAAACAAGACACACCAGAAGACAATTCATCTTAGAACCGGAAAACCAAAAGTTTGAGAGATATATATGAGAAAACTCTTATTATTGATGATTGAATTCAGTATGCTTTGTTTTCTTATCAGTACCCCACATCTTTTGATGAATAAGTAAAGGATGCAAAGTGGGTACAATCAATGAATGAAGAGATTTATTCCATTGAGAAAAACTAGACTAGGGGTCTTGTTGACATCCCTACAGAAAAAACCAGTATTGGAGTCAAATGGGTCTATAACACCAAACTGAATGAAAAATGAGAACTTGGAAAACACAAGGCAAGGTTAGTCTCCAAAGGATATGCATAGTATTATGGTGTAGATTATGATGAAACCTTTTCTACTATAGCAAGGATGGATACCATCAGAGCTATACTTGCTATTGCAGCACAAAAATAGTGGCATGTTGATCAAATGGACGTGAAATTTGTCTTTCTTAATGGTATTCTTGAAGAATAAGTTTATGTAGACCAATCACCTAGATATAGTGTCAAAGGTCATGAAGACAGAGTGTTTAATATTAAAAATTCCTTATATGGTCTATAACAAGCTCCACAATCTTGGTATAGCAGAATTGACTCCTACCTCATCAACAATGGGTTTAGCACAACCAACAATGAGCCTAATATGTATGTAGAAATAGATCAACAAGGTAAAATGTTGATTGTATGTCTTTATGTTGATGACATCATTTACACTAGGGATTTGACGCTTGAAGAATTCAGGACATTCATGAAAAAGGAATTTGAAATGGTTGATCTGGGACTAATGAAGTATTTCCTTAGTATGGAAGTTACTCAAACTGATCAAGGTATTTTCATTTTCAGCATAAGTATTATGTTATCGATAATATTTTACCTTCTGCAGACATAAGTTGTTCCTCTGGTCTAAATGGCTCAGATCTAGAACAAATGAGTCATAACTAGGTTAGAAGACTTTCCCTAGAGGTTATGGATTCCTGGAATAAGATCTCTGATGTAAGACCTGCATAAACACATCAAAGATACCAGAAAACTATCCATAGGTGCATATTAGTGACTAAGGAATTTGATAATACATGTTAGATTTTTATCATTTAAGCAATATGATCTTAGGATATTATTTGAGAGAATAACATGCAAAACAATAATCACAAGAGATAAGAGACATAAAGAATTTTCCTTAAGGAAACAATAAAGGAGAAAGCCCCACAACTTCCTCAGATATAGAATGAGAACCAATAACAAAAGTAAAACCCAAAAAAATAAAGATGATCTCTGATAGCTGACCTCTCTCACTTGTGCCAGCACTTCCTCTCTCACTTATGTGCCTTAGTTGAGTGAGTGTGTGTGTAATAAATAGAGAGGATCACTCTCTATTTATATTCTTTCATTCACTTAATATTTGACTTTGTTATGTAGGCTCGATTAATCCTAACTCAGTTATGTAGGCTCAAGTAACCACATCTAGGGTACTAATGACCTGACTTAGATTAAATCACTAGGGTCGACTTCTAGAGGAGAGTCTAACAACCCTAGTGCCCAACAACTGCAGGGACTTTAAGCCTTGATCAATAAGGAGGGTTACCCTCTATGACTTTACATGAATGATACTTTTTGATAGGAACATCGAGGTACAATACATAAGATATACAAGTGAATACATTTCAAAGTTACAAATACATCAACACTCCCTCTTAACTAGGAAGGTATTCTCTTGACACACTTCATCAGCTCAAGTCTTCTTCTGTGGATCAAGTCTAGATCATCATCAAAGATGGATCATCACTGGATCATCATCAAAGCTGGATCATCACTGGATCATCACTAGATCATCATCAAAGATAGATCATCACTAGGTCATCATCAAGTCTAGATCATCACTACTTTCGCTATCTTGAACAAAGGGTGCTACCTGTCAATTATACTCATCACAGGAAGTTCTACAGAGCCAACCCTTTTTCATGCTGGTTGTAGGCCTAGCCTCCATGTAGGTCTTCATCGTCTTCAACACTTATATCTGACCATGGAATGAACCATGTTAGAAAGGCCCACCCAGCACTTACATCTGACTATGGGAGGAACACATCAAAGAACCATGTCAGAAAGGAACACCCAACACTCAAATATGACCATGGGATGAACACATCCAAAACCCATGTCAGAAAGTCCCATCACTCACATCCAACCTCATCTTGTCAGAAAGGCTCTGTACTTACATCCGACCTCATCTTGTTAGAAAGGCTCTGCACTTACATCCGACCTCATCTTGTCAGAAAGGCTCTACACTTACATCTAACCTCGTCTTGTTAGAAAGGCTCTGCACTTACATCCGAACTCATATTGTTGGAAAGGATCTACACTTACATCTGATCATGTGGGAACACATCCCATAATCACATCAAAATGGATCTGCACTTATATCTGATCATATGGGAACACATCCCATAATCACATTAGAATGGCTCTGCACTGATCATGTGGGAACACATCCAACAATGACATCAGAATGTCTCTACACTGATAGTGTGGGAACACATCCCACAATCACATCAGAATGTATCTACACTGATCATGTGGGAACACATCCCACAATCACATCAAAATTTCTATACACTGATCATGTGGGAACACATCCCACAATCACATCAGAATATCTCTGCACTTACATTTGACCATGTGGAGTCCAGCCTTCCACCATGTCAGAAAGGATAAAGGACACCTCAATTCCCTTGGAAGGAACCTTGATCTACCAAGCTTCTCCCTAAAGTACTTAAACTTCACTCTGGCCATTTCTAGCATAGAATCATATCAGGATTGATTACGCCCAAGGATAACCTATGATTTTCACCAGTACCAATTAAATTCGAGGAAAACCTACATGATTTTTTACATTTGAGCCACCTATGAGCTTCGCCGATATTTTATATTCAGAGAACATGTCTCATCGGCTATGCTATAAATCCCTCTTTCGAGAGATCTCAATATGGATCACCTACTGGAGCTTCACTACTCTCTCAACATCATACAAAAATGCAAGTCAGATCAATCAAATCAAATAGTAGTTTTCAAAATAAAAATACTACCTCCCAAATAGCCAAGCAAGTGGCAACATATTTTTCCTCAGCTGTACTCAACACCATACAGGACTCCTTCCTACTAAACCAAGAGATCACACCTGATCCCATACTGAAGTAGCACCTCGAAGTGCTCTTCCTATCAATGGAACTACCTGCCCAATACGAATCCACATAATCTTCTTATTCGTATCATATGTGAGCCCATATTCAACTATACCTTTCAAGTACCTCACTACATGCTTTGAAACCATCATGTGAACATGTCTCAATGTCTTCACTACAAAGA
Organism: Pseudotsuga menziesii; assembly: GCA_001517045.1. Lineage (NCBI taxonomy): Eukaryota > Viridiplantae > Streptophyta > Pinopsida > Pinales > Pinaceae > Pseudotsuga > Pseudotsuga menziesii. Next base: position 240,383 of record LPNX010275380.1, on the reverse strand, counting down.
AAATATCTGGTCTCGTATTCATTAGGTACACTAAGGAACAAATCATCCGATGATACATTGTGGCATCAACCGTCTCTGATGAAGAAACACTCAATAGCTTCAGTTTCAATGCCATAGGTGTGGTCATGGCCTTGTAGTCCATCATCCTGAACCTCTTCACTATATATACTGCACACTTCCCTTTTCCTAGGGAGATTCCATCTGCATTCTGCCACACCTCCATGCCTAGAAAGTAGTGCATCATATCCAAGTCCTTCATTTGGAACTCGACAGAAAGTCTCCTTCTTGCAACTTTAATGAGTTCCTATTTTATTGTCAAGAACAAGTCATCGACATATAACAGGAGCATCACTGATCTTCCACCTTCAACCTTGAAGAAAAGGTTGGAATCCTCTTTACTCTCACTAAATCCTAGAGTCATCAATAAGCTATCCATCCTACCATACCATGTCGAACCTCAGGATATTCTACAGTCACTCCCTCTGAAGCGGAGCATCATTCTCACTCTTCCTTTCATACTCTATGCATTAAATCATTCTATAATGGAGTGACAAGTAGCTTCCTCTGCTACTAATATTCTATGTATCCATCTGTGAGCTTGTCATCCTCTATAGGCTTTCATCTTCAACCTCGTAGAAAAGGTTAACATCTTCATCACTCTAGGTGATATTCATGCTTCTCATGTATGTGTGATCCCATGGGTGTCTTCTAAGCTCGTACAAGGACTTCTTTGATTTGCACACATGATTCTTCCTGTAATGTGTCTTAACTTCTAGTGGCTGCAAATGTCTTTTCGTAGTCTATGCCTTCTTTCCCTGAGAAGCCTTGTGCTAGGAATATTTCCTTGTATACCATGATGTAACCATCTACTGCATGTTGGATTGTGTAGATCCATATGGAATACATTACTGACTTCCCTTCAGGTCTTGATACTGCATCCTAGACATCATTCTTCTTAAATTGGTATTCTCCTTCCCTTTCTTCTTGGCTACTTCTGCATAGTTGGAAGGCTCTGCATAAATGATGTCACTCAATAGTGTCATATAACTGGAGTGTTTCTGAGGCCTCTTTCTTTATTTGAAAGTATTTTCATATTATTCTTCATCTTGGATTCTTTCTTGAACTGTCGTCAGTTTTTCTTCGGAACAAGTCTCATCCTTCTTTTCTTGTAGGTGATTGTACGTGATCTCTCCTACAAGTCAAATGCATTAGTTGTATGGTTAGAAACATTTCATAAGGTATGTTCATAATGAAAAATTCTTTTGCATTAAGATATAATTATGCAACTATTATAGCCACTACAACATTCATCCATATCTTACGTAAACTTTCTAGATGCCTTCCATCTCTACCAGGACAACATCAATATTGTGCACTAATCCAATATGTCAACAAAGAGGTTTCATTCTAGAGAATTAGCAATGGAGAGTTGTATAGCACCATGGGATACTTACCCATCACATGCATATTAGTAGTATACTGTCATTAATGCCAACATTATATCATGCATAAAACAACAATTGAATATAAACAAAAGCATAACAATATCATGAAATGACAATTGAATACTTATCTTTATTTGTTTCATGGGTAGACTCCTTCTTGAGCCTTCAGCTTCATCATCTTCTTCATTAATCATTTATTATCCAAATGCTAAGATGGATAAGAGGTTCTTCAAGAGTTGAGTCCTTCGTATTCGTCATCACTTGACGGATCTTCTTTGGATGGTGAGAGCTTGATCTTCAGTTTCTCCCATCTTCTTTTCTCTTATTATGAGTCGAGCTTCTTCTTGTGTGTGCTCTTCCCAGGTTCTACTGAAAGTAATCACTTCCTTCTGGCACACATTCCTCGAATGAATGAATCCTATGATCCTCGGAGGTCATTCAAGGTGGTTATCACAACTTCTACATTCTCCACTTCTTCTTCTACTGGTTCATGTTTTTCTTTGATTTTAGAGACCTTTGCAAAGTATGACTGTATGGTTTCTGCATTCTGTATCTTCACATTCTTAACTGGTTTCTTAAAGTCATCTTTCGATTTATATCTTCCCTTCAAATAGCTTGGTAAAGGAATAAAACATCTCTTTAGGTGTCTTTAGGTAAGACACTTGTGGCATAAGGTGATCCTTTATTGAATCAGCAATGGTATTCTTGGCCTTGACCATGTTCTTCTTGTGTAAGGATTTTAGCCTCATCTCCCTTTGGAACTGGAACCTTTCCACTTATGTAGGTGTCCAATTTAATTTTCTTCAAGAACTAGTGATATCCAATACTTCCATGCTTGGAAGTTGTCACTTTCAAGAATCTTGTCATCAAGATGGTGTGATTAGTCATTTTGAAATAAGAACCTCAAATGTAGATAGCAAAATATTAGATCTTACTGATTTGAGGTGTTTGTCCTGGTTCTGAAGCTGGCTGATCTAGGGTTTGTCAGAGAAATCCTAATTTTCAAAACTGGGAATATTTTAGATCTGATTGGATAGAAAGATATACCTCTTCAAGCTGAGCTTTCCAATGTACTCCTTTTCTGAAAACAGTGGAGGGAAGCTCCCAGAATAGGAAGCCCTAGTTTACCAATTTCTTTTACAAAAATGCCTGATACTGTTTCTGCGGTAGCTCCCAAATTATGAGTCCTCTATGTCTAAAATTTTGTAGTGAGATAAAATCGTCTGTTCTCTTTCCAACTCCATAGTTGTTACCATAATTGGTTTCACCAATTGGAACTTATGAGAGTTTTCCCAAGGTGGATTATTTCAGGACAGTTCCGAATAGCGAATTTCTACGGACTGCCACATGTCACTGTTTAATCATCGAGCTCTAAAAATTTTACCATAGAAATTAAATTCCGTGTCCTATATATAAAATCTTGTGAAATGTAATTTGGACATTTTTTTTCTGAGCTATAGAAATTCTCCCCAGGTGTCCTGTTTAGGGATGAATCCTGGAAGAGGCTGGAACCCTGAATTGGAGGAATCATATCTCCTAGAATATAGCAAATATGAGGCTGAAAATTTTATACATTGTACATACGGAATTTATATTTGGACTATGAAAGTTGTGGCTCTTGATCCTTCTACAACCTTGAGATATAGTGAATCTACCAAAACTACTAGTTTTAGTATTTTAGGGTTTTTCCGGCCCAGGGTCAAATTAGGGTTTAATTTTTCCATATTTTTACCCAACCAAAAATATCTAAATTGGTTTTTAAATTTATATTTTTAGGAGGAGATAAATCCTATGTGGGGATCACTCAAAAATTCCTCTTTTGTAATAAGCCCTAATTTCCCACAGCAAAAACTGAAAATTCCCGGAATCAAATTCTGCTTTGACAGAAAGATGCGCCCTTCAATGGAGAGTTATCCTAGCCTTGTTTTCCTAGTGGATTGTGGAGAGAGACCCAAAAATTAAGAAGCCTTATATTCTTCAGCTTCATAGTGTATTTTTCTCAAGTTATCTCTGATACCATGTTAGATTTTTATCATTTAAGCAATATGATCTTAGGATCTTATCTGAGAGAATAACATGCACACCAATAATCACAAGAGACAAGAAACACAAAGAATTTTCCTTGGGGAAACCATAAAGGACAAGACCCCACAACTTCCTCAGAGATAGAATGAGCACCAATAGAAAAAGTAAAACCTGAAAACATAAAGATGATCTTCGATAGCTGATCTCTCTCACTTGTGCTAGCACTTCCTCTCTCACTCATGTGCCTTAGTTGAGTGAGTGTGTGTGTAATAAATAGAGAGGCTCACTCTCTCTTTATATTCTTTCATTCAGTTAATATTTGAATCTTTTATGTAGGCTCGAGTAATCCTAACTTAGTTATGTAGGCTCAAGTAACAACAACTAGGGTACTAATGACCCGACTTACATGAACTCACCAGGGCTGACTTCTCTAGGAGAGTCTAACAACCCTAGTCTCCCACAACTGTGGGGAGTTTAGCCCTTTATCAATAAGGAGGATTACCCTCTATGAATTTATATGAATGATACTTCCCAATAGGAACATTGGTGTACAATACATAAGATATACAAGTGAATACATTTCAAAGTTAAAAATACATAAACAATACACATGTGAGATTATTGTTGGGCACCATTTTTACCTATTTTTCCATCTAAATACCTTCCAGTTTTCTCCATAAACCTTCATACTTGACCCATAAAACCTTAATTTCATCCACAAAGCTTTGGTCAAAAGTATACATTTTGTTGCTTCTTAACAAATTGAATTATGAGATTTTTAAGGCATTTAAATTAAGGTTTTATTCATAATTACAGAATGTGCTAACTTCCCGTAATTTCTCCTAGGTTGGATACTTGCAGGCTAGCTAGGTGCAAATTGAGAGATGGGAGGAATATCCTCAATGTCCAATGATGTTTAAACTTCTAACGAATAGATGATATGGTTTTCATAGGTGTCGAGTCAATGCCGGTCAAAGACGACCACCTGTGCTACCACTTAGCATAAAAACATGACAGTTCTGATTTTGTCTATTTTGATGGATATCGAGGGTAGCATATCATTATGAGTCTTACATATTTGTAACATTTCCAATTTTTTTAAAGATTGTATAAGTATTTTATTTTACATATGAAAGAAATCTCCTGGATCATAAATGTATGGTTTTGAAATAAAGACTGTGGGTTTGATAAATTACTGGATATGCCCAATTCTATATGGTGAATGCGATTGAGTTTTAGAGCTCTGTGATTTTCTTTGCATGTGTGAACGAAGCATTGGAGGGCCCCCTTTTCCAAGTATGCACACCTCTTTATGTATCGTTGCATGTGGTATGTTTTATTAAATCCTATAGAAGTCGATTTTCTTCATTTCAATTACTCATACAATGCAAAACGAGTTAGATTGTTTGAACAGGGTTATGAGCTCTGTTATTTAAATTCTTAAACACTGTAGGAATGAGTTAGATTGCTTATTCAATATCGAATTGTTGTGCATTGATTATTCAATATCGAATTGCTGAGGATAGTTATACATTGTGAATGTCTTCTTGTAAAGGAAATTAATGATTGACTGCTTTCAACAGTGAGATCTTAGGCAGTGTATTGTGAACTATTTTTAGGATTTAGGTTCAATTTGTTTTTTATCTCAGAAATATTTCACATATGAATTGTTGTTTAAACTCAAAGATCAAATGAAGTTGCTTCTGTAAGGGAGGTTTTGCATTTCAAAGTCACAACATTCTAGCATTCAATAGATTTGTTTCATAGGTAAACTAAATTTCTAGTTAGGTCTAGCTTTGAGTCTCTATATTTGGGATATACCTCTAAGTCTAAAAACTCCATATTGACATAAACTTAAGGTATAATTTACACTAGTTTATTGGAGCCCAACATTTGGCACCATTGTCGGGGAGGCATTTTAGAAGCAGACTTAAGAACTTTAGTTCTTTATAAAAAGAAAATTTCAAAAAAAAACACAGAGTAGATTTTAGTTTTATGTCAAGACAAAGAGACAAGAAAGGAAGATTTATCAAAAACCCCCCAAAAATAAAAGTAACAAGAACTTCTTTATCTGATCAAAAAGGACTCATTACAACTGTTGATACTTTTAAAATGGCTGAGGAAGAAACATCAAAAGGTCCAACTGCAGAACAGAGAAGGGAGTATAAGAGAAGGTTAGAAATGGAAAATAAACTAAGATAAGAGAGAAGGGAAGAAGAGAGGAGACATGATAGGGAAGAATAAAGGAGACATGAAAGGGATGAAAGAGAAGAAGAAGATCAGGAAGCCACCTTTAAATTCCCCATCTTGGACACTAGTATCATCCTAGGGGAAGAGGTAAACATCAAAAATATTCCACCATCTGTCCTACCAAATTTCTATGGTATGACTTCTGAATATCTGGATTCTTTCCTATTCAAATTTGATATCTTGTGTCGAGCCTATGGATATACTTATGACACTCACAAACTTCATCTTTTCCCTGCTACGCTTAAAGAAGCTTCCTTGAAATGGTTCATGGGATTAGGAGAACATTCTATAACTAGCTAGGATGAGATGAGGAAATTTTTTCTTAGAAAATATCAGGCATATTGTAGATCAAAGGATTTAAAATATGACATTTTCAGAATTTCTCAGCAGGAGGACTAAAGATTGGAAGAGTATCTAGAAAGATTCTCATACAACTTGCAGAAATCCAAATACAATTCTTTGACACCTGAGATCATTCGGACAATATTTTTAAAAGGAATAAGAGAAGAATATTTGGATATTTTGAATGTTATGGGAAAAGGTGACATATTCTACTTACCCTTTGATGAGATACAAGACTTGTGTCAAAATTATTCAAGAGGAAAGGCTAGAAATGGGAAAAGGGATGTAACTTCCAAAGTAACTAAATATGCAACCATTGGCATATCCAGAGCTGAACTTGGGAATCTGTTAGAATATTTTAAGACTGATTTATTGGGTACCTTAGGAACACAGGTCGAAACATAAAAAACTAAGAAAATACAAGAACAACAAGACCAACAAGATCAAGCCCTGTCTATTTTTTGCCCAAAATGTAGAAAGAAACACCCATTAAAAGAATGTCCTTTAAATACTATTCAAATTTGTGGCTTATGTATTGCAAATCATAAAACTGATGATTGCCCCAGATTGAAAGAATTGCAGGTAGCCCGAATGGAGGAGAATCAAAGCATGGATTCTCTCTGTTTTATGGGACAATGAAGACCTTGGAAGCCATGTTTTTCAGGTATGTCTCAAGATCCTATGCAGCAGTTTCATTCAAATTATCAAAATTTTGTTCAGAATTCATGGAGTGCACCCATGCCTTGGAAAACTTGGTCTCCTCAATTATCCCAATATTTTCCAAATTCATGAGGGTATACTCATGGTAACCATACATATCAACAGGCCTATTTATATCCCTATCAACAACCACCTGCATATCCCCAATACCAGCAGAATCAAGCCCCATTTTTCCAACAACCCAATCTTGCTCCTCAACTAAGCCAACAACCTCAATAGCTTCAATTGCCATCCAATCAGCCTCCACCTTGACCAACACAATTGCCAGCCCAGCCAATACCAAATCCAAATGATAAAATGGATAAACCCATGTATAATTTTGATGATGGAATGGCACTCCCCTACTCAATCCTCCCACTTCAAAATATCAAGTTAAGATATGAAAAAACTTTACAAAAAGAATCTCCTGTTATTTTAGAAGAACAAGCAAAAAATGAGAAAACTCTAAAAAAATCAAATATAGAAAAGTCACAGTTTGAAAATTCACACTCAGAAAATCACAGTAAAAAAGGGAAAACATTAGTACCTTATATACCTCCCTTTCCAGAAAGGTTGGTCAAGGAAAAAATTTCAATCTCCCTACCTAATTTTGATGTTTTGAATGAGTTAACCAATGTATAGGTCAAAATTCCCCTACTGCAGGCTATAAAGGATATTCCAATCTATACGAAAGCAGTTAGGGAATTATGTCTCAATAAGAGAAGGAAGGATCCATAAAAAATTCATGTGGTAGGCAAATTAGAAGGATTAATATCTAACACTGTTTTTATTGAAAAGTATGTAGATCCTGGAATCCCAATGGTCACAATCACTGTCAACAATTTTTCAATTCCAAAAACACTAATTGATTTAGGTGCTGCTATTAATGTCATGACACTAGAGACAATGGAATACCTTCACTTGAAAAATCTCATACCAACCACTACAGTTTTGGAACTAGGTGACAGATCTAAAATCACACCTGAAGGGATCTTAGAAGATATCATTGTTTCTTTAGATTCCTGGGAGTATCATGTATATTTTATAGTGCTGCAACCAAAGTCTAATATATGAGGGCATCCATTGATTCTTGGCAGACCCTGGTTGGCAACAACTGATTCTTTCATAGGGTGTAGATCAGGAAGTATGCTCATTTCACATGGGACAGAGAGAAAACAAATTACAATTTATCCATCTGCCCAACGACCTTCTGTCTTAGTTCAATTATCATGGATTAATGAGACCAAAGATCAGGAAGAAGTGTTTCAGCCTGTCCTAAGTATCAATCAGTTCTTTGATTTTCAAGAAGAAAACAACGAAGATTTGCTAGATTACTTCATTGTTGAACCTGATATTTCTGAAGAATTAAGAGACATGTAGTATGCTATAGCAGATCAAGTTTTGGGACAGAATTTTCAGGAAAATTGCACACTACATTCTTTATCATTGGCACTTCATGATATTTTTAATGTCCATTCAATCACTGATGTCCAAAGTAAATGAAATCAGTCCAGGAAAACATTTGAATATCAGTGCACATCTTACTACATCACAGGAAGAACAGTTGATTTCCTTACTAAATAAATATTCCCATGCATTTGCTTGGGAATACACTGACATGCCATGCATTCATCATGAAACATGCACTCACCACATTTACACAGATGATAAAATCAGACCTCTCAGACAACCGCAACGTAGAATGAACCCCATACTAAAAGAGATAGTTAAGTAAGAATTGCAGAAGTTATTAAAAGTAGGATTTATCTACCCTATCTCTGACAGCCAATGGGTTTCTCCCTTGGTTTTCGTTCCTAAGAAAAATGGAAAATGGCGGATATGTGTAGATTACAGGGAGTTAAACAAGGAAACACTAAAAGATTATTTCCCATTGCTTTTTATTGATCAAGTGATAGATGTGTTAGCTGGGAAATAATATTTTTCATTTCTAGATGGTTCCAGTGGATATAATCAAATTAGTATTGCAAAAGAGGACTAGGACAAAACTACCTTTACATGTCCCTGGGGCACATATGCCTACAAGGTTTTACCTTTTGGCTTATGTAATGCCCCAACTACCTTTCAGAGAGAAGTCTTGGCCATTTTTGTAGATGTAATTCATGAATGTGTTGAAGTCTATAGGGACGGTTTTTCTGTGCATGGAAGTTCCTTTTGAGGATTCCTTAGCAAACTTGGAGAAAATTTTAAAAAGGTGTGTTGACTCAAATCTTTCCCTTAGCAATGAAAAGTGTTTTATGATGATGACTAAAGGGAGAGTTTTAGGACATCACATTTCTTCATCTGGATTAAAAGTAGATCCTGCTAAAATTCAAATCATTGAAAATCTATCTGAACAAACAACTCAAATAGATGTAAGAAGATTTTTAAGGTATGCAGGCTATTATCGTAGATTTATTGCAAATTTCAGTAATATAGCTCTGCCATTGTTTAAATTACTTTCAAAGGATGTACATTTCAAATGGGATACTAACTGTCAATCTACATTTCAGACACTTAAAGAGAAGCTCTCAACGGCTCCCATTTTAAGGGGCCCAAATTGGACATTTCCCTTCCATATTTCTACTGATGCATCTGATACCACAATAGGGGCCTCTTTGGGACAAAAAGAGCATACCATGACTTATGCTATTTATTTTATCATAAAAAATCTAACACTTGCAGAATTGAATTATACAGTCACTGAAAAGGAGATGTTGGCAGTAGTTCATGCTATGAACAAATTCCGTCATTACATTACTGGCTACGAAATTTTTGTCCACACAGATCATTCCGCTTTACGATATTTGATGAATAATTCTATTACTAATGGTCGGATAACCAGATGGTTACTATTAATGCAAGAATTCAATATCACTATTTTAGATCAACCTGGACGAGAAAATCAAGTAGCAGATTTCCTGTCTCACTTTCACAATACTGGTGAGGTTGTTCCTATTTTAGATAGTTTTCCTGATGAACACTTGTTTGCAATTTCTGTTATCACTCCTTGGTATGCTAATATTGCCAACTATTTATCATCAGGACAGCTACCTCCATCTATGTCATCTAAAGAAAAGAAAAAGATTATTAAACAAAGTGATAGACATATATGGGTCAATGGTGATCTCTTTTACACAGGATATGATCTAATTATTAGGAAATGTGTATGACAAGATGAAGTTTTAGATATTTTGAAATCATGTCATGATGAACCATGTGGTGGCCATTTTGTAGAGGAAATAACAGCATACAAGATACTCAATTTGGGGTATTACTGGCCTTCTATTTTCAAGGATTCTAAGAAGTATGTTAGGAGCTATGATACTTGTCAATGGATGGGACGGTCAGTACAATTTGATGAAATTCCACTCCAAACACAAATCCTAATAGAACCATTTGAAAAGTGAGCTCTTGATTTCATTGGTCCGATTCATTCACCATCACAAGGGAAGAAGTACATTCTAGTATATACCAACTATGTTACAAAGTGGGTGGAAGCCAAACCATTACCAAGAGCCACAGAACAGACAATGGTAAACATTCTTTTTGAAGAGATATTTGTTAGATTTGGGGTTCCTAGAGAGATTGTCACTGATTAGGGTGCATAGTTTACTTCTAAACTAGTGTAAGAGATAGCAACAAAGTACAATATTAAGCACATAAAATCCACACCTTACCATCCACAAGCCAATGGCAAGGTGGAATCTACAAACAAGACTTTGGAAGGAATCATCACCAAAACTATCCAGATGCATAGAAAGGATTGGTCAGCTAAGCTTACTGAAGCTTTATGGGCATACCAAATCACTTGGAAAAATAGTACTGGTTTTTCTCCTTATCAGCTCGTTTATGGTAAGCAATTCCTCTTGCCGATAGAATTTCAAAATCATACCTTTAAGTTAGCAGTAGATTTGGGGATGAATCTTTCTGAAGAACAATAAGAAAGGATACTACAATTGAATCATCTAGATGAGATGAGACTTGCTGCAATATAACACAATATTTTGATACAACAACAGAGAGCCCAATGGCATGACAAGTTTATCAAAAAGAAACAATTTCACATCAGTGATTGGGCCCTATTGTTTGATTCAAAATTCAAAGACTTCAAGGCCAAGTTCACAACTCATTAGCTTGGTCCATATAAGATTGCAGAGGTATATGACAATGGCTCAGTCAAACTCCAAACAATCGATGATGAAGCACGTACATTTTTGGTCAATGGCCATCGACTCAAACTCTACACCAAGCCTATCAACAAAGAATATCTCATACAGTAGATTTCACAGCAACGAGAAAGGGAAGTGTTGGATAAACACACTGGTGTTTCTCCTTCACTTTCTTCTTAGCCATTTTTCTGATTTGATATATATAAAAATTTAAAAAAAAGGGGGAGTTTAGTTGTGAAAACTAGGCAACTGGCACAACATAAACTTGAATTTTCCTTGGAAAACCAAGTTTTCTTGGCCATTGAAAATTCACAAAAATATTTTCACTTTCTGGTATTAGAAATTTCTTGCCTCATAGGCAGTTTTTTTTTGCATAATAAAGATCTTGTTTGAATTGAGGACAAGTCAATAAATAGGATTATGAGGGGGATAAGAATTTCATGCTTTCTATTTTTCTTCTTTCTTGGAACCCTCCAAGCCCTTTTTTAATGCAGAGGGACCTGACTTCCAGTTTAGCAGAAGGAATATGAGATAGTTCCAAGCCTTTTTCAATGCAGAGGGACCTAAATTCCAGTTTAGCAAAAGGGACCTGAGATGGCAAACATTTTTTTTAAGAGAATACATCAGAAGGACAAATGTGAATTAGAAACAAATTGCAAACCAACTACATCAAGCAGCAAGCACATCACAAAGGGATATTAAGCAAAGTCTATAAGGATTTTAATTTTTATGCTTTAAAAGTTGCATGATTATTTGTTTTTAAGTAATGACATATCTTCCTATCCTCATAATCCTGACTGTATACTCTATCACCTTCATAATCCATGCCAGCATTTCATTCACTTCTCATTATCCTACCCTAGGTGTCAAAATGGTGGTTAGAATCAATCCTAGAAGAAAATTTCAAATTTTCAAAACCTAAACTGCATTCTACATGCAAGGTTTTCTTTTCAACGGGAAGAGAAATGTTTTTTTTTAAATGGAATTCAGATGTTTTTTTTTATATATTCTAGGACAAAGGTACTAGTGCATTATGCATTAAGTTAAAAATAATATATCGAATATGGATCGTAGAACATTTGATATAAGGAATGGATGTGTGTATTTCCAAAAGGCAAAAGAGTCCACTCCAAGTAAAGAAATCCCTTCCTTGCAACTCATTAATCAAACACTGGGGTATGCAAGGGAACTGGAGTGCATTTTATAGAGATGGAATAGTTCTAACTTTGCCTTTAATCTTTCTCCTTGATAAATTTGTACTTGAACTAGTGATTGGATAAAAAAGTGGCATGTTCAGATAATGATTATAAAAGACGTGGGAATCACAGTTGTATGCTCCCATGAAAATATATATGTGCCTGGAAAATCGCATTGCAAACTTATGACATTTGGGATTGCATATCGAAATGGCCATTCCTCTTTGATCATTTCCCAAACTTCACTCTTCCATCTGCAGACCCGATTGCTGTATAATGCAAAGGCATATAGGGGTAATATTTTACAGTGGAAAGAAGGCGTGTATTACAGAGGAAGAATGCGGGCACTAGCTTTTTGAAGAATGCATACGTGCAGGAGAAATTTTGAAGCAATAATGCCATAGGAGAGGTAAAACTTGAATCTTTTGCCAAAAGAATTTGCTAGATCAATAGCAATTCTAGTTTCATAGTATCATTGTGAAATAAGAAAACGTTTACAGAGTTAAAAGTTGCAAAGTTGGGGTTTTCTGCTGCATATTTCTTTTCTTGTTAAAATTGCAAAATGGTATCTAGATTGGAACCAGAGAAATTCGATTCCACTAATATTCATGAGAAATGCATGGAAATTTTTGAAAATAAACAGTGGGTGAATTTTTTTGAAAAGTTTGATGGGCACAATGACAAAGTTAGCCTAGATTTTGCTGATTCGTTTGATGGAGAAAGGGATACAGTGGGAAATTTGAATTTCAGACTATCTAAAGACATTTTGGCACAAATATTTGGCTTACCACATCAAGGAGAGAGATTATTTAAAACCAAAAAATTCAAGGAGAAGGCATGGATACCCTTTCTGTGCAGGTCAAGGGCAGGATCAGTGAACTGGAAGAAGGGAATACCAAGGAGCTGGTTGGTTCATCCCTCAGATGAAATAGTCTATATCATCCAAAGATTCATCACCTCTGAAGGCCGATTTAGTATTGTATATCTTTATCATATCAATCTATTGCAGCATCTGAAGGGTGATTGTGAGATTAACATGCCCCACTTTTTATTACAGAGTCTTTCCAAGATGGCTAAGGCTGTTCAAAAGCATGCAAAAGATAAATTAACAAGCCTTTTCCATTGTGGGCTCATCAAAATAATCATCACATATGAGTTACACAAGCAAAACTTGACATGGAAAGAATTTCTAATTCATAATCAGTATGAAGAACAAGAAGAGATGCATGAAGAAGGTTTGAAAGAAGACAAAATGTTGATGATAACATACCCCAAGGATGGAGGACAGAACCCTGAAGCAACAAGCTCAAAACTACTTAAGGGGAAAAAGAAAGAAAGAGAGGTGTTGATGATCACAGATGATGAAGACAACTCTGAGGCATCAAGCTCAAAACAGCCTCAGAGAAGGATATGAACCAGGAGTGTGATGAAAGAAGAAAGATAGTTCCAAAATCAAGATCAAATCTTCACCACTTATAAGAAAAAGCCAAGGAAGCATCAACACGCTCGAAATAAGTCAGCACTAGAAGAGGATGATGAAAGCCAGCGAAAATAGTATGAATACATACAATCCTTGGAAAGTCAAGAAGAAAGTCTAACAGGTGAGATAGGGCAAGTCCATGAAGAAAAAGATACCCAAGAAACTAAAAAGATTTCAGAAGAAATGCTAAAGCAGACTAAAAAAATTAATCTCTTCTTGGATCAGCAAGAAAAAGAAGAGAAAAAGCATCCAAGATAGGAAATATCAAATGATCCAGCTTCTCCTTTCTTAGAGAAACAAACTATGGAAAAAGAAAAGAAGGGAGATTCAGTACAAGAGAATGAAGAATTGGGGATGGACACTCATTTTGTGTAGCCTCCAATGAAGATGGAAAAGAAGAAAACTTCCAAAAATAGTAAAAATATTAAGAAATTGAAACCGGAAGTAAGGGAATTAGAACTGAGGAATGAAAAGTTAAAAGAAAATAACAGGAAGCTTAAAGTTCAAAGGGCATGAATCTCCAAGCATGCATATAGATGGTATAAACAAAAGAATACTTACAAAACCAAGTATGAGAAACTGAAAGTCCTTTATGCATCTAGAACTTCTACATATGCATCATCTCAGACAAGAGATTAAAAGTAGAGGGTCAGCAACAAAATTTTGGTCATGATATAAGCAGGGTCAAATTTTTGAGATACTTTTTGTGCATGAGGACATGCAACAGCTTCCTCTTGGGGGAGATGTTGGGCACCATTTTTACCTATTTTTCCATCTAAATACCTTCCAATTTTCTCCATAAAACTTCATCCACAAAACTTTGGTCAAATGTATAAATGTTGTTGCTTCTTAAAAAATTGAATTATGACATTTTTAAGGCATTTAAATTAAGGTTTTATTCATAATTACAGAATGTGCTAGCTTCCCGTAATTTCTCCTAGGTTGGATACTTGTAGGCCAACTAGGCGCAAACTGATAGATGAGAGGAAGATCCTCAATGTCCAAGGATGGTTAAACTTCTAACGAATAGAAGATATGGTTTTCATAGGTTTCGAGTCAATGCCAGTCAAAGATGACCACCTGTGCTACCACTTAGCATAAAAATAGGACAATTTCGATTTTGTCTATTTTGATGGATCTGATGGAGGATCTTGAGGGTTGCATATCATTATGAGTCTTCTAGATTTGTAGCATTTCTAGTTTTTTTAAAGATTGTATAAGTATTTGATTTTACATATGAAAGAAATCTCCTGGATCATAAACGTATGGTTTTGAAATAAAGACTGTGGATTTGATAAATTACTGGGTATGCCCAATTCTATATGGTGAATGTGATTGAGTTTTAGAGCTCTGTGATTTTATTTGCATGTGTGAACGAAGCATTGGAGGGCCCCCTTTTCCAAGTCTGCACACCTCTTTCTGTATCATTGCATGTGGTATGTTTTCTTAAATCCTATAGAAGTCAATTTTCTTCATTTCAATTACTCATACATTACATAATGAGTTAGATTGTTTGAACATGGTTATGATCTCTTTTATTTAAATGTTTAAATGTTGTAGGAATGATTTAGATTGCTTATTCAATATTGAATTTTTGTGCATTGCTTTTTCAATATCGAATTGCTGAGGATAGTTATACATTGCGAATGTCTTATTGTAAAGGAAATTAATGATTGACTGCTTTCAACAGTGAGATCATAGGCAGTGTATTGTGATCTGTTTTTAGGATTTAGGTTCAATTTGTTTTTTATGTCAGAAATATTTCACATATGAATTGTTGTTTAAACTCAATGATCAAATGAAGTTGCTTCTGTAAGGGAGGTTTTGCATTTCAAAGTCATAGCATTCTAGTGTTCAATAGATTTGTTTCATAGGTAAACTAAATTTCCAGTTAGGTCTAGCTTTGAGTCTCTATATCTGGGATATGCCTCTAAGTCTACAAACTCCGGATTGACATAAAATTAAGGTCTAATTTACACTAGTGGATTTGAGCCCAACAATTATAACACAACATATTTATTGGTAATAAATAGACTTTACATTAATATATGAATGAAATATCTTACAACTATTTTTCCTTAGTGTTGATGCACTCCTTCACAAGACTAACATATCATCCCCGATATCTCCAAATTGCTCCTCTATGCTCTCTAATGGATTAGGCCAGGATGTAAATTCAACAACATAACTTTACTCTTTTCTTCTGTCCCCAACCATGGAGTATGAGCCTGGTTTTATAGGGCTCAAAGGGATAGGAATGGTTGAGAAATAGGTGGGTGAGGTGGCCATGAGATCCCCAAAGCATGTATCTCGAGATTAACTAACCTAGGTGAGTAGGGATAAGGCTATCCACAAATATTTTGTTCTAGAAGCTTTGTGAAACCTCCTTCTTTCACTTTTTACCAAGGGCGCCGCTTATATTCCCTTATGACAGAGCGGTGCAAGGTGAGAACCACACAAAAAAAAAAGTTCAAAGGTGGTGGCACTGCCTATCTTCCAAATGACTCAAGTGGTGCTGTGTAAGGTACCGCTTATAAGCTTAAGGGTAAGAGTGGTGCTTGAGTTTTGTATGTAGAATCAACATCTAGAGAACTGTTTTCACTTCAATGTTTAGGATTGAGGGAAAATAGGGGTGTTAGAGATCTCATCACATGCTAGTGATAGGATTTGGGTATAACAGAATGCCCCCCAAAGCATGAGGCTAGAGGGATATGATAGGCGAGAGCTTTGATAGGGCAAGTTATCACTTCGAGGTAAGAGCCAGCTTGATCGGAGAGTATCATTGAGTAGGAATATGCAATACATCAATACTTCGACTCATGAGTAAATGTAACCTCATCATGGCTACAGACCAATACAAGGCAGATCCATGAGAGGAATAAACAAACATGGCTACTGGAATACAACGTAGATCCATGTGATAGAGGACTCAAACTTGGACATAGCTACGAGATATACAATGTAGATCTATGTCATATAGATGCAAATTTGAGCACATCCATGACCATACAAATGTGGATCCATGCTGGTACTTCATACAATATACTCTATTGCACCTGGAAATCTCACATTGCTTAGAAACCTCCATGAGACATTCACTTTTCCTTTCAATCTTTTAGAAATCCTAACTTGAGTCATCTTGGTCACTTTTTTCCCAGACCTAGAAGGGAAGACGCCTTCTTTTTTTTGCACAGAGCATCACCGATGTTTGTCCCAGTTGAGAAAAAAACGTCGTTTTCCCTCTTTTTTGGAAAAAACCCTAGGTCGATGCTTATGTCAGTTATTCTAAGAGTGCTGGTGGTCAGTAAATGAGAAAAAAATATGTTTCTAGAAGATTCCATGCAGAAAACTCCAGAGGGTTAGTTCCTATATGCTTGGGAGAGGTGGAATTCTCCTTCCTCACCTATAGGGATCTCATCCTATCCTTCTTCCAAGTCATATCTTGAGTTCTAGGCCTATAAATGGAGCCTTCATGTCGAGAGTGGGGGAGGCTAGGAAAAGCACCCTTATGCTGCTAGTTTGAAGTTTGAATTAGAGACAAAGTAGAGTTAGATTTTGGTTGAAGAGGTATTCATAGTCATAGGATATTGTAGACATTCTTGTTGAGATTGAAGCCATCGACATCAAGGATGTTGGTTGTACTTATTTCTCATCCATATAATAATACAAAGTCATTTCCCTTTCCTATATTTGATTGTATTGATTGTAATTAGATATTATTGGATTCCTTAATCACCAATATGAATAGTCAATTTATCATGATACTCTCATCGCTTTTGTTTGTCTTGTGGTCTATTTTGCAGGTACTAAACTATTGTAAATATTTTTGGAAAGAAGACAAGTAAATCCAAGGTTGAGGTATATTATTTTTCATGTTAGTTAATTTGATTATTAAAGGAAAGGATATGTTGTTGTGTCTTTTTGTTATGTAGTTGTGACTTACATTGCAGAGGAACAAGCAGTATCCACATTGATTGAGAATTCCTTGTAACAAAAGTGGTGACTCCACTAGGGAAGATTAATCTAGTCAGATCTGGGGAAGATCCAATCAGATCTGGTGCAGATCCAGTCAGATATACAAACTTCGGTAACCATTCCATCTATGAAGGTCATTCTCTCTCCTTTTAGTTGTTTCAGTTAACAAGGTAAGTTGTATTTCTTATGTTTTTTATTATTTTCCTCTGTTCTGAGTAGTTTTTTACCCTTTTTTCATACCAAATCAGTTTTTCTGGTTTCTCCTGTAGCCTTTCAGCCTTTTAGTTCACTGTTCAATGGTGATTTTCCCTTTGGTTGACATAGCATCGATTTATCCTAGGGCGCATTTTCTCCTTTTGGATAGAGCGCCGACGCCGCCTTCTCCTTTGACTGACAGAGCATTGACGATGCCTGTGTGTAGAATGCTAGGAGCGCCATAAAAGACTAGGACGCCCTAGTGTAGTGCCCTTCAGTGCACCGAGGTAGGTCTTCAAAAACTTCATGTTCAGGAAATTTTGTTCAAAATTTGTAAACTGTCCTGTTCTCTAAATTTTTTGGGTGGTTTGTTTTCTTTCTTGCTGTCTGATTTATTGTTTTTTGTGAGTCTAATTCTCTATTTGAGCTCATATCCAAAACTTTTATCTTTTGCATTGTCATAAATGAAAGTGGAAACATAGTTCAGTTTTAGTTTTTTAATGAAGTGTCTGAAAAAATTATTTTGAAAAGAAAGCCTATAGCCTCTTCCCAGAAGATTAGTTTCATTTTTTAGAAAAGACTACTTTGTCTGCCTCATATTTTCCAGAAAAAATACAAAAAGAATTATTTCATTTTTATCTTGTTTATGCTTGCGAAAATTTCCATTTCCATTTTGCATGTGTGATTCAGAAAAATAGGTCTTTTTGACATTGTAGCAGAAGTTAGTTTTGCATGCACGTTAGAGGCTTCTTTCTTACATATTCAGAAACTTTAGAGTGCTTCTTTGAAATAGTTTTTTCATTTTAAAGGATTGCCTTTGCATTCTTTATTGGTGTTGGTAATAACTCCCGATTCAATCTATTCCATTGACATATCAAATATTTATACATTTCATGAGGCGGTTGAGTACCAGCCTTTTTTCCTTCCTATGCAACTATTCATATTCCTACAATTTATTTATTTACAATATATAATCCCCGACGGATTATATTCTAACAATCCCCCTCTTAATCCAAAGGGGTGTTCATAAGTCTGAGCATGTTTCTGAATCTTTCAAACTTTTCTCGTCCAAGCGCTTTGGTGAAGATGTCTGCAACTTGATCATTTGTGGAACAATGTCGAAGATGGACTGTCTTGGCCTCTACATGATGTCGAATCAAATGATACTTTGTGTTGATGTGTTTGGTTCGATCATGGAATCTAGGATTCTTAGCCAGCTTGATTGCAGAAGTATTGTCGACCAACAATGGAGTGGAGTTCTCTTGTTTTTCTTGCAAATCTTCAAGTATCTTCCTGAGCCATACTATTTCTTTCATTGCTTCAGCTGCAACCACATATTCTGCTTCTGTTGTTCAATCTGCTGGAACTGACTGTTTGCATGATCTCCATGAAACCGCTGCTGATCCAAGACTCGTAGTGTATCTAGAATTTGATACTCCTGTCTCCTTATCGCCATCAAAATCTGAGTCTGAGTATCCAATAAGTTTGAAGTCATCCACTTTAGAGTACTTGAGTCCAACGTCTTGAGTCCCCTTCAAGTATCGTAGAACCCTCTTTGCAGCTGACCAGTGTCCTTCACAAGGTTTATGCATGAACCTTGAAAGTATGCCAACAACATAAGAAATATCTGGTCTAGTTGTTGTAAGGTAGACAAGACTTCCTACAAGTTGTTGATACTTGGTCGCATCTTCAAATTCTTTTCATTCGCTTGATGTGAGATTCATTTTCTATTCCATTGGAGTAGATATAGGATTGCAATCTGTCATGCAAAATTTGTTTAGTAGTTCTCCAACATATTTTTTCTAAGATAGGAATATGTACTTAGGATGTTGAGTGACTTCAATTCCTTAGTAATAGTGGAGATGTCCCATATCTGTCATTTCAAAGATCTTTTTCAAATCTTTCTTTATGGATGATATATAGCTCTCATTGTTCCTTGTCATCAAAATATCATCTACATACACCACAAGATACACAATAGATCTTCCAAATTTTTTTATAAACAATGTTGCATCATCAAGATCAAAATGTTCGAAATTTAACTTCAAAAGATGCTCGGTTAACTTTTCATACCATGTACGAGGTGCTTGTTTTAGGCCATACAAGGATTTGACAAGCTTGCATACCTTTTGTTCTTTTCCTTTCACAACAAAGCCTTCTGGCTGAGACATGAAGACATTCTCTTTCAAGTATCCATTCAAGAAAGCAGTCTTCACATCCATTTGATGAACTTTCCACCCTTTCTGAGCAGCTAAAGAGAGTAAGGTACGGATGGTAGCCCATTTTGCTGTAGGAGAAAATGTTTCTTCATAGTCAATTCCTTGTTTCTATGCATAGCCTTTTGCTACAAGACTCGCTTTGTGCTTGTCGAGTGAGCCATCTGATTTGTATTTGTTCGTGTACACCCACTTGCAGCCAATTGGTTTGGTTCCAACTCGAGGGTCAACCAGCTTCCAAGTTCCATTCTTTATGAGTGCATCATACTCATTCTGCATAGCTTCTTTCCACTCTACTCGAGTAGAATCTTCTTCAAAGGAAGTTGGTTCAAAGTTAGCAGATAAATTAAATTCACAATCAAATGATACATCCATGTCATCACCTAAAATTATCTGCTCCTCCACAATCTTCATGTCTTTTCGAACTTCTTGTTCCCGCCTTTCCAAATTCATCTGGATGGACACTTTCAAGTGTCTTTGTGGCCCATTTAGGAATCTTCCATGATGGTCCTAGTTGATCAGCTGGTGGTGCTTCATCATTGATTGAGAGTCTTTCAATTCTCTCAATCACATCATCCAGTTGAACCTCTTGTTCAAGTGAAGTAGCAGGAACTTCTTCATGTGGGGGAGTTGGTGCTTCATATGGAAATTCCAAAGGTTGATCCAGAATAGGAATCCCCCCTTCAAGATTTGGAATTTCATATTCATTTTCATAATAGTTCTTTGGATGAGGATAATTTTCTAGATGATAAAGATGTCTCTCAATGGACTAGTCATTTTTATTAGTTTCAAGAAAAATGACATCTCTAGAAATAACAAATTTCTTGTTTACCTCATCATACAGATGGTATGCCTTGGAGTATTCTTCGTACCCTAGGAAAATGCATTTTCTGCTTCGAGCACCAAGCTTGTTTCTTTGCTCCTTTGGAATCAAGGCATAACAGGTGGAACCAAAAACTCTGAGATGCCTGACTGAAGGGAGATGGCCAAACCACATTTCATGTGGAGTCTTGTCATCAAGAGCATTTGATGGACTTCTATTTCTTAAATATGCTGCACATTTTACTGCATCACCCCAAAACATTAGTTTTACATTCTTGAAAAACATCATTGAGTGAACCATATTCATTATGGTTCTATTCATTCTTTCTGCTACACCGTTTTGTTGAGGATTGTAAGGAACAGTAGTCTGATGTGCAATTCCATGTTGGCGAAGATAATTTTCAAAAGCATTTGAAGTGTATTCTTTTCCATTATCAGTACGAAGTGTACCAATTTTTTATTGTGCTTGTTTTTCAATCAATGCATGAAAGTCTTTTAATGTTTGAAATGCTTCTAACTTTGTCTTTAAACAGTAAATCCATCACATTCATGAGTAGTCATCAACAAATGTCATAAAATACTTATTCCCATTTGCTGAAGGAGTTGGCATTGGGCCACATAAATCAGAATGCACTAGTTCTAATTTCCTACTTGCTCTGAAATTAGATTCATGGAATGGAAGCTTACTATGTTTCCCTAATATACATGCATTACATTTATTCTTCTCTTTAGGAATGGTGGGCAAGCCAAATACACCATTGTTTCTCAATAAACGAAGACTGTTATAATTTAGATGACCAAATCTTGCATGCCACAATGAACTAGATGACATATTACCTTCTCCATGCTGAGAGAGGTAGGAATAGTTCTGAAATCTTGCGGATGAACCCTTGAGCTTCAGCAGCTTTCCATCTTCCTATCCAGTCATGATGACTTGGTTATCAGAGGACTTTCTTATTTCAACGATTCCATCAAACATGTGGATGGAATGGCCTTGCTGTCGAATTTCCACCATGGACAACAGGCTTCTCTGCAACTCTGGAAGATAGAGAACGTTCTTCAACAAGAAATCAGGGAGTCCAGGCATCTTCAGTCGAATGGTGCCCATTCCCTTTGGTTTAATACTTGACTTATCTGCAAAGTAAACTATGCCATCTATTGTTTCATTCAGATCTTCAAAACAGTCTTTTCTAAATGTCATGTGTGATGTTGCACCAGTATCAAGTAGCCAACAATCTTTGTAAGATGAAAGAGAAGTCATTTCATTAAATCCAAGATTACAATGTGCAACAATACAAGAATCAAAAAATTTACTAGCATCTTGGTCATCTTTCTTCTGGTTATGCTTGTCTTTAATGGAGTCCCATGAAGCCCAACACTGATCTGACGTTTGTCCATTCTTTCCACAACGCTTGCACTTTGATCTTTTTCTAGAGTTGTTTCTACCCCCTTTGCTGCAATCTCCCTTGGAAGGGTCTTTGAACCGATTCTTTGTTTTCTGAACAAAGTCAAGGGATTCTTCAACAGGCTCGCTTGATTTCTTGATCTTTCTAGACCATTTTGGATATGTTTCCTTGCCATTGAGGACATCACCAACAATAGGTGCTATAGATTGCATTTTTACAACTATTAGTGTAATTTACAATATTGATCTTAATATGACAAAGAGAAATACAACAACCTTGCAGGTCTACAGTCTCTGTCAAGGTGTACAATGCAAGTTTATAGCATATATATCAGTCAATACAAAATATATCAAAATATATATGTCACTAGAAATAGATGATATTCTTCAGCATAAAACACAGTCTTCAATAGTCTTCAACGCAGTCTTCAGCATACAACGCAGTCTTCAATAGTTTTTCAGCAGTCTAGGTTTACACAATGCAAAACACCAGCAACATGTACCTCAACCAGTGTATCAGGATCCAGATTTTTCCAAAAAATGAGTATCCCATACCAATATAATATATGGATACATATATATATCACATTTTACAAAATATGAGAGTAAATGATGGAGAGAACAATAAGATTCGCAGCCACGCCATTTTATTTATCATGCAGCCACACCATTTGATGCATATCATGCAGCCAGAAATCGCAGCCTTCATAAACTGAACGTGTCTCATTTCTGACCCAAGATAGCGAAATTTATTAAGTGACTAAAGCTTGCTAATTATGTTCATACTATCTCATTGCTGCAATGCTTATTCAATAAAACTGGGAAAAGGATAAATCCAACCTATTGCCTTCACCATGAAGGCAATACTGCTACTAATAGTTTCTAAAAAATCCTTTTTCCTGCTTCTAAAAGTGTGTTCAGTCTCAAATCTCTAGCTAGCAGTAGCATTAGAAATCATAAATTCGATCCATCAAAAAAATACAATTTGGTCCATCAACTAAGGCCAAGCGATATAAGAAACGACGTAAAACCTATATGAATGGCAATACTTTTGACCTGTGTAATAGGCATTCGCTGGAGTTTGTGTACACCAATTCGGTGGTCTTCACACCAATTCGCTGGAGAAGTACTCACGCAGAATCTTTACGGTGGTCACAGCATAAACTTCAGATTCGGTCTTCACGCAGCATAAAAGATAGGTCGCAGCAAATATGCTCTCAGCTTCAGATCGCAGTCTTTACAACGCAGCAGAGATATCACACAGCAGTCTTATAGTCTTCACATTGCAACCTTTACAACGCAGCAGAGATATCATGAAATCGCAGCTCATATAACAAGCTCACTCCACGCTCTTGAATGGAGTCACTCAGTCTTCAACGGGCTATATATCAAAATGTTGCAGCTAACAATTCCATCAAGATACAAACTCCATTCATACAACGCTTTTAATATTCTTCACACGTTCCAACAAGAAGGAGCCTTCAAACTTCAACAAATTCTCCACGTTCTTGCAGAGCATCCCCCACGACTCCTCCAACGCACTCAGATCAATACACGCAGCATGCAGTGGTCTCTTCACGCTTCAGCATGGATAATATATCAATGCAGTATGTCTCTCCAACGCATTATCTCCATGTATAATATATCAATGCAGTATATCTCTCCAACCTTGTATGAAGTTGCAGCACTATATTCTCCATGCTATTACCGCAGTCTTCAACAGACACCACGCATAGGCTCCACGCAGTAGTGATCAACCAATTGAACTACACGCACTGCTTCACGCAGGCTCCACGCACAGTTCGAGGGTAGAAATTAGGGTTTCTGTGAGCTTACAGGATAGGATTAGTGACCAACAAGCATAACTCCCGTAGCAATCAAATATTCAAACTCACAGCATAGATCATACCCTCATGAAATCGCAGCATAGATCACAGTACAAAAAAAACTCAGGATTAGGGTTTCCTCTACAAAATCACAGCACAAGAATAACGCATACAAATGAATGCGTACAGGCTAGGAGTGGAGAAATGCATGCAAAGAATGCACTGGCAGGACGAAGAGCAGAGGGCATACTGGCAATGAGTAGGCAGCTCTGAAACAAATGGACAAAGGGCAGAATGTAGGTCTGGAAATGCACTGGCAAGCAGAATGCCAGGACTGAAATTTTAATAGCAGGAGTTATGGCAGGAACCCGCTCTGATACCACTTGTTGGTAATAACTCCCAATTCAATCTATTCTATTGACATATCAAATATTTATACATTTCATGAGGCAGTTGAGTACCAGCCTTTTCGCCTTCCTATGCAACTATTCATATTCCTACAATTTATTTATTTACAATATATAATCCTCGGTGGATTATATTCTAACAATTGGATCTTGTTTTGATTGTTGAAAACATCTTTCTTTTGGTATATTGTTGAAAAGAAAAGAAAAAGGTTTCTCCCTTACCCTACTTAGTTCTCGTTGAAGTCAAAAAGTGCATTTACATTTAGATTTATTTGCATCATTGGAGATAACATTTCACAAACATTCACCTAATCATCTAGATAAAATTAACAGTAGATTTAGGTCTAAAATTGTATATAAATTTGATTGGTAGGTTAGTGATGTGTTTGGGCGTTGTTAAGCGTAGGAGCTGTCGTTATTTGTTCGCACTACAACCTGGGACTCATGCAGTTCTTCCATGTACCGTTAGTATATCAAACGACCTTTCACATACCATAGACGTATATAGAAAGGTACTTCACGTACTTGATTGTATATCGGAATGACCCTTGTGAAGAGTTGTGCATTAGAAAACACTACTACCGATTTGAGCTCCCACGTACCTTGTGTATATTGGGAGACCCCACTAGGATACCTTGACCATGTGAGAAAAACCCTTTGGACATCTTGTGTGGAGAAATACACCAAAAACAACATTTAGGGAGATTACTATGCACATACCCTTGAGTTATATCATGAGTTGCACCTACTTGACAATCATGGTGAGAGACCGGCAATTCTGAACCCATCCTATCATTTAAGTCTGCTTCTGACCTTTAGCTCTACGTAGGATTTGTTTGTGTGATTTTCTCCTTTTTTGCCCTAGATTAGGTAACTTTGGCCATCACCATGGCTGAGCAACTTGCGAGATGTCAATATCATAGATTGCAAGGTTTACCTCCTAACTCTCCTGCTACTGTGGAAGGACAAGAAGGGGTAACCATGGAACAACTAGCTTCTGCCAATGTTCCCATAGGAACTGCCTTAGCTAGTGAAACCAAATAATATTTCACTGTTTTTACAAATCCTTTGGTTCAACTCCCTCCTATAGATGATGCTTCTGTGCATTCGTCATTGGAAGGCTGTGTTGATAGTCCTACTCCACCATCTTATGGCCCGAATGCTCCTTTTTGGAGGACTTCTATGGGCCAAGCTATTGCTGAATTCGGGGTTATTAGACCGTCACTAGGGAACCCTCCTTTAGGAGAGGAGGAATAGAGAATAATTAATGCATCTCTCAATCGAGCTCGTAACTTTTCAGAGAGAGTAGAAAGAATCATTCCTCCACCTGTTTCTTGTTATGAAACTATGTTGGCTCGTTTAACCCGTAATATAAACCCTTGGCCTTTATCTAAAATTAAACCTTCTTCTAAATGTCATCCAACCTATGGTGATAATTCTCGCAACCCATGGCCTGAAGGATATTGTTCACTAGCTCAAGTGTTAGGTCCTATTGAACAGCTTCCATTTCAAGGTAATCCAGGTCCAAATGGCAATCCTACAGTCTCACATCCTGGCCCCATTACTAGATCTTCCATACCAGTCATGGTTGGGGAGAAATCCAAAAATCTAGTTATGTCAGCACACTCTAACGCTAGGAGGCAAGTTACGGCTGTAGCACAACCTATAGTAGTTATCCCTCCTACAAATACCAATTTGTTTCCCCCCCATCCAGTTCAAGGCAACCCTTAGGGGTGCAACCTATCAATAATCCAACTTCTTGGGGATATACTTATTCAGGAACACATCCACCTATGGTTAATCAAGTGTATCAACAACCACCACCAGTGGCTATTATCGTGGAATGCCCTACCCTGGGAATGCTTTTGTACCTTGGGGAAAACCCAATTGGTCCAATGTTCCATCATATGGAGGTGATTTTGTTAATATTGCTGGAGGATATGGTGGACCACCACTCGAAGGACCACTTCCCGGAGGACCACCGTGAGGACCCGAAGGACCTGGAGGCCCTGGAGGTTCTAGAGGACCCGATGGACTATTTGGAGGACCACCACCCAGAGGCCCACCACCACCTCTTAGAGGTGGAGTACCACTTCCTGGAGAACCATGACCACCACCTCCTGGAGGGCCACCACCACCACTACCTAGATGACCACCACCACCACCAGCTTTCGGAGGACCCTCTAGAAGGGAGGATTAGTACCCACAACCAAATCAACAACTACCATTTCTAGCTACTTTAGATATTCCAAACTTGTCAAGATTGATAAATGACCCAATCCATCATGACCCCTCTTAGCCTGCCATTCCTGTAAAGCTGCCTTCCGATATACCCAAGTTTGATGGTAAACCCGTTGAAGATCCAAAAAACCATGTGATGACATTTCACTTATGGTGTTCATCCAATTCTTTGATGGACGACTCAATCCGTCTATGGTTTTTTCAAAGAACCCTCACTGGTATTTCCACAAAATGGTACATCGAGTTACCACAACACTCTTTTTGGAATTTCAATGCCTTAGCAATGGAATTTTTAACACACTTTCAATTGCCAATCCGATATGAAATAGGTACATACCTTTTGAATTCTCTTTGACAAACCACATCAACTCACATCTCCAATTATATTCATGAATGGAGACGAAGACGAAGGTTAATTAAGGCCCCCATTCTTGATCAGTTGCTCGCTAATTGTTTTACAAAGTATTTGCTTCCACCTATTGCTAGAGATGTCACCATGGGAGGCGTTGTTACTGAGGAGAAATATATTAGCCTTGCTCAATACCTAGACTTGGTTGATTCCTAGTCAGGTAATTTGTATGACCTGATTCCCCATGCTCCTTGACCTACAACAAATCCATCCAGACCTGCAATTGAACCACCTATTGATGGCATACTTGGCTCGATTCAAATGCAAATGGTGGCCAAATATTCTAAGAAACAAAATCAAGCCGCCACTCCATCAAATCAACAAGCACCATCTACCAAACTTGCACCCTCCCCTATTTCTTCCGCTGAAGTAAATGCGATCCAATCAAATGAATCTTCAGGTGAAAAGAAGAAAGGAAAAATTAAATCTAAAAACCTGATAATCAACAGGAAGGAAACAAAACACAGAACTCAAATGATGATTCAAAAGGTAAGAGAAAGGTAAAATATCCTTGTTTAATCTGCAGAGGTGACCATTTTACAAAAGAATGTCCTCGTCATGAGGAAGTTAGTAATTTTTTGAAAACTTCACCCACCCCAGCAGTTTTAAAAGATCCTTTCCCTTCCCAACATCAATTAATTGACCATAAGTCCTTGAACAAAACTTCTTCATCCACTGATGAAGTTCGAATGATGTCTAGTGAAACTGTTAATTTAAACACAAGATCACACAGCTATGACCCTCTTCCAGAAAATAAATCTGATGATGTTCCATCTGAAAAACCCTTAGCTTCCATATCCCCTCCTAATAATGGTATTCACATTGAAAAAACTATTCCAGAAGCAATTTTCCATCCACCCAAGGGTACTCTACGTAAGTCCATAATCAATCCTAACGCTCGTGCTTCCCAATGTTATAATATTGTTGAATATTTGGCTCAAGCATGCTACTCTATGTCGGCTTTAGAGGTACTTCAAACCTTCCCAAATCAAGGGAAAAACTTGCTTACTACCCTTGGAGCTATGGATCCTAAGAATAGTAATGTCATCACTTTCAAACTGGATGATTTCAAGATGAGACTCTCACATAAGTTATCTTTCCAGATCATTACCAAGATTGCAGGAAAGACTATCCATTGTACCATTTTGGACGAGGGTTCCTCTACATCAGTTATGTGTTTATATTGTTGGAGAGCCATTGGTTCTCTAGAAATCAACCGTTCACCTACCACTCTTGAGGATTTTGATGGTCACGGATTTCAACCTTATGGATTACTACCTTCCATCCATGTTGAATTGGGGTGCAAGTCAGTCTCCATTCACATTGAAGCCATAGATGCTCCTTTGTATTACAACTTACTCCTAGGTCGTAACTGGTTTTATGCTATGCAAGAAGTAGCATCAACCGTCTTTCGGATCGTCCAGTTCCCACTCTAAGGGAATATTGTCACTGTTGATCATTTATAATTCATCACACCTAGTGCCATTACAAATGATGGAAATAGCATTCCGCTCCTGAATACCCCACGGTATAAGGACATTGGAGTAGGACTTATCAAATACTCTTCACTAATTGGATTCTTTCCCTCATCTGATCCTCCTCCTGCTTCGCAAACCACATCTATTAACATGATTTCTACCTTTCATGCAAACAAAGGAAAAGCATTTGTTGATGAATCAACATCCTTTTCCCCTTTCAAAGAAATTTACAATGCAATGCAAGCTACTAGTGATTCCCATCAATGACCATTTTTTGGTGGCCTCAGACCATTATCACATGCCATACTGGATCAAAATTCCCCCCCATCTCTAGATTATCTTTCACACACACTTCCTACATACAAATCTATTATGGAATTTATGTCATTAGAGGAGATGCCTTGGGAATATTATCATCACCGATCTTCTTTCCTTCCCCCTTTCCATATGGTAGAATACCACTTCACCTCCTCAGTTTCATCTGATATCATCCTCAACCTTCAGTCTTCGATCCTCACTCGTAGTGTCTATTTTGAAATAAATTTGTGCAACATTACAAAAACTATGCCTATAGACATATCAGTGAAACCAAGTGTTTCTGTGAACATTTTCATAGGACATAACTCTTCACCTGAAGAGGTTCAAACATACACGTCCCTTTTCAAGGAGTTTAGAGATGTCTTCCCATGGACATATGAATAAATTCCAGGGATTGATCCCTTTATCATTGTTCATGAGATCAAAAGTTACCCTGATGCCAAGCCCGTCCGTCAGAAACTACGACAGGTCCATCCAAGAAAAGAAGTTGCTATTAAAGAAGAAGTTGAGAAACTTTTGAAGGCTGGCTTCATTTACCCCATACCATTAAATGAATGGGTATCCAATATAGTCCTTGTGAACAAAAAACAAGGTACTATTAGGGTTTGTATTGATTTTAGGGATTTTCCATCGAGCTTGTCCAAAGGAAAACTTTCCCACTCCATATATCGATCAGATAATCGACAACTGCACCAAAAGCATTATTTTTTAATTTATGGATGGATTCTTTGGCTATAATCCAATTGATATTCTCCCATCAGACCAACACAAGACAACATTTATTTTCCCTTGGGGGATTTTCGCTTATCGTAAACTGCCTTTCAGTTGAAATAACCCTAGCGCGACATTCCAACATGTCATGTCCTATGATTTTCATGACATTAAACATGTTGTGGAACCTTATCTTGATGACCTTCCTGCTCATTCTAAGCAGTGGGATATTCATGTTGATCCTTTGAGATCTATGTTTCTTTGATGTCATCATTTTAATATTCGTCTAAATCCCCATAAATGTGTTTTTTGTGTAGAATCTGGATGACTTCTTGTCTTTATTGTTTCTAAATATGGAATCTGTATAGATCCCTTGAAAATTGAAGCTATCTTATCCCTACCTGCTACCACAAATGTAACTGAACACCATAGTTTGCAAGGGAAGGGAAAATTTCTACATTGTTTCATCTGCAATTATGCAGAAAGGACACATGGTTTCATGAGGTTGGTCAAGAAAGATACCCCTTTTGTCTGGGATGATTTCCTGCAATGCGTGTTTGATAATCTCAAACATGCACTTACCCATGCACCAGTGTTGTATCCTCCTAATTATGATAAGGACTATTCCTTATATGTGGATGCATCCTTGTCTACCATAGGCATGGTCCTTGTTCAAACAAATGAACACGACCAGGAACATGTGATTTATTACGCAAGTAAGAGTCTTTTGGACTATGAAACTTGATACTCACATGTGGAGAAACTTACTCTAGCCATAGGCATCGTGGTCCAGAAGTTTCGTCATTATATTTTTCTCCGCACCACCACTATTTATGTAGATTCCAACCCCGTGTACTAAGTTCTCACACAGAAAGTGCTTGGGGGAAAATACTCACGTTGGATTGTGATTCTCCAGGAATTTGAGTTAGAATTCGCTAAAAGCACTTCTTAGAAGTCTCTCATCTTTGCACAGCTTATATTTTACCTTCCCTGTACTACTGAGACCACAGCTCCCTTTGATTCATTTCCCTATGAATCATTGTTTCTCATTAGTACGACTGATCCATGGTACGAAGATATCATTTTTGTATCTCAAGACCCTACGATACCAGCCCACTACTTCTCAAGATGAACTCCATCGCATTCATCGCCAGGACAAAATTTATCTTATCTTGAATGATACCCTATACTGTTGTGGTATTGAATCCATCATACAATGTTGCCTTACACATGAGGATGCTGATATCATTTTAAATGATTGCCATGCTGGAGCTTGTGGCGGTCATCTCTCTGTGTTGGATACTGCCCAGAACATATTGCATGCAGGGTATTTTTGGCCCTCTATTTTCAAATATTGCATTGAAACAGTCAAGAAATTCCCACCATGTCAAATGTTTACTTCCACGAAACACACACATACAGCTCTGCTCCATCCCATTGTAGCAGTTAGCCCCTTTGCAAAATGGGGCATAGACTTCATACACTGTAGACCTACCTCAGTTGTGGGGCATGGATACATTATTGTGGTTGTGTACTATTTTACAAAATGGGATGAGGAAATTCCCACGTATGACGAAGATGATAATACCGCTGCACTATTCTTATCCAACTATATCATTGCGAGATTCAGGATTACTAGGGCCATCGTAACCGATCATGGATCATATTTTCAAAAAAAAATGATGGCAAATCTTAGTGTAATATTAGGGTTTCGTCACGATAACTAGAAACCATACTATCATCAGGCCAATGGCTAGGTTGAGGCTATAAACAAAATATTAAAAACAATGCTTTAGTGAATGGTAGGGCAAGCCAAGTCAAATTGGCATTTACATCTTTTCTCTGCACTTTGGGTTTATAGGACTACTGTCAAAACTTCCATTGGTTTTACACCTTTCCAATTAGTATACGGGATGGAAGCTACTTTCCTGATAGAGTGCAAAATCCCTTCTTTAAAGCTTGATGTATAACTATTTCCCAACGCCACTATAGACGAAGAAAGATTCATGTATTTAAACAAACTTGATGAAACTCGATGCGATGTTGCCTTGGCTAATGAGGCACATAAACATATAATTAAAGTTCAATATGACAGGATTATCCAACCCCGTTCCTTCAATGAAAGAGACCTAGTCTTGACTTATGACCAAAAACATGAAAAGCTGGGGGAAGGGAAATTTGAGTCTATGTGGCATGGGCCCTATATTGTCAGTCATGTTTTAGAGAAAGGGGCATATGAATTGGTTGATTACTACGGGATACCTTTGGGAGAGCCCCGAAATTAACTCTACCTCAAAAGATACTATGCCTAGGCCATCTAGCATAGGGTGTTTGTAAATATTGTTTATGGTTTCCTGTGTGTCTTAGCTTTGAGAAGGGTGTATTTTGTGTGATTCAAAATGTGTTTTTTCATAAAATCCTACTTATGCATGTCTTTTTTTTTATGGACATATGACTTCCTTCATTGCTTTTGTTGATGGTGCTCATCGATATACACTTAATATTGCATCAAAATCTTGGGTACTATACTCTGCTACAAGTGAGATGGTGAGTTCAGGGGGTATTCTTTTAGGTCCCTCCACCGACAATCTGGCAGAATATCAAACCGTGAATGGATTGTTGATGGAAGCCCTAGATAATGATGTAAGGGAAATTAGGGTTTACCTGGACTATGAACTAGTTTTCCAACATATTAATCGATTCTATACCATATGAAATACCCTACTTCTTCGTACTTTCCAAAGATTTAGGTTGTTATAGACGTCTTTTAATCAAGTTACATATCAACACATTCCAAGAAATTTAAATGTTGTGGAAGATTCCCTAGCTAAATATGTCTTAGATTGGCATATTGGTCATTTTTAAAAGTCCATTTGAAACATAAACAACACATGTAAATTCATAAATACATGATCATTTCACACATCACATTTGTCACACACACAACTGTAAATATAAAATTTTGCCATATATAAAAAGTTGTAGCATCGAGATACAAAATTTGGTATGAAGCATGTCTAGCTTTCAGTTCCCGTTCAGGACCATAAAAAGTTCAGAATACATATGCATAGGGAAAAATATAAAGCTTCGAAGCTTTCAGTAATACATAGACAAAAAGTGAAAATCAAGGAAGACTAATCCTCATGATGTTCATGGTAGCATGCAATGGCTTGGGCCACTCTGTGGAGTAGCCTAGAGAACTGTCCAGAGACACCTGCAGTATGGCACTGATAACGCCTAGGTACCTCGTTAGTAGTAATGTCAAGGATGCCCATAGTCAAGTGCTATAGGTTCTCCTCGAGATCTTCGAGCTCTTCATCAGCTTCGGAGTGGTATAGAATCATATCCCTGGTACCTACTATCCTAGCAATAGGTGACATCCCTGCTGGACGGACAAATCCAATGTCTACATGAAAACATTTTAATCTTAGTACTACAAAATAAAAAAAAAATGAAAGAAATACAAAAATTAAAAACACAAGTGAATAATGTATTTTATTACCCCAGTCATCCCATACTTCTCCCTTAGGTCTAGCTAACTCTGGGTCATCATGGATGTCTGCCCCTTCATAGGAATAATCCTCCACCATAAGTAACTAGTTTCTCAACTAGCGAAATAAACCTGACCCATAGTTAACTTTGGGCCCTCCACCTCCAAGGAAAGGCATGGATGTAACCCATGCAAGCATCCTCGGATCCTCAGGATCAAGTCTGGTAACGGTCACCTGTGGTCTCAGGTGAGGTACCCGTTGTAAGATAAAGGACACTCTCATTGCTCTGTAGCCAAATTGCTTCAGCGCTCCTATTTTTCACTTGTTCAATTGAATCTTCAAACACACCAGCATGCCTTCACACTAGTTGAAGACATTGGGATCCATGCACTACAAAGCATATAGCATATGTGATCTGCTGGTAAGGTGGCAATCCCTAGTACCTTCCACCTTGCTGATAATATACGCCATTGTCCTCAAGGGAAGATCTACTAGAGAATTGATCTCTAGCTTCCCCGATTGGGACTATATACTTAGTGAGAAATGCTAATAAATAATATCATCTAATGATCATTCTCCTCCTCGTGCTCCAGATAGAACTACTGGGATTCCCCTCATAGAGAAACTAGTCAGAAAATAAATATCCTCAACCTCTATAGGTAGGATATGGACTCCCACCACAAAATTCTCTTGGTTGGGATCCCACATATATATGACATATTCTAGCAATCGGATATGTGCTTTCATCCTAGGTATCCAGAAATACTTAAGAAGCCTGCAGTTCTATAGAGCCTCAATGGTGGTTGGATCATTTGTAGCATACTTGTCTGGGACTTCATGTTCCCTTTCCTTCCAAATTACCATGATGTACCTGTAACATGCAAATTTTTTGGTTAGAAAACATGTCATGGTTAAAAGGAATAAAAGCAAATGAAATGAAAAATTACAAAGCGAGAAGAAAAACATGGAAATGTTGTTTTTTGGTGGACTAGGGTTTTATTTTCTTTCTTTTTCCTCCAGCGGCGCTACTGGCCTTCTCCCACATATAACCATGATGCTTCTTCATGTGGCTTGCAGAGTGTCGGGGGCNGTGGACTAGGGTTTTATTTTCTTTCTTTTTCCTCCAGCGGCGCTACTGGCCTTCTCCCACATATAACCATGATGCTTCTTCATGTGGCTTGCAGAGTGTCGGGTGCATGTTTGCTGTGGACAAAGAACCTACAGCTCCTCTATCCTAGCTTGACAGAGCGCCATCGAGGGCTCTGCCCGACGGCCAAAAACCTTACGGGAAGAAAACAAATCGTCTTCTAATGCGGACAAAAACCTCTATTGGGATGGTTAATCCCCTACCCTACCATTTCAAAAGATAAATCTGCCTTCTATATTTCCTTTTCAACTATTAAAAACATTTAAGGAACTTGGAATTAAATAATGCAAAAGAAGCAAAATGACATTTTATGAACATGGAGGGGGACAGAAACAAATTCTTAGCTCTTCTAAGGAGAATGAAGAACAACATGGTGAATAACCCTTGCAAAATCAATGGAGGAAACTCTTGCTATCAAAGCTAACTTCCAAAACTCACCAATGGTAAAAATATATTACCTACCTTTTCTATTTATAAAATATTTGGAATTTTAAAAAATACATTGTAATTTATTTGATTTTGAAATCCAAATTATTTTGGTAAAAGTGGTTTTTATTTTTTACTTTCTATAGTTATGAAAAAATGGCTTTTAATGGTGTTTTTTGAGTTTTTCAGGTAAAAATTGGGTCATGGCTATGATGTGAGCTATTTTGTCTTTTTCGATCATAGAGCAAAACTGAAAAAGTACTGAGCGTCATTTTACACTTTTTACATGCTCATTAAAATTCCAGTAGAATGGTGTCGAGTATACTCTTTTGCTTTTTCAGACTCGTTAAAAGTGGATCATGAAAAAGTAAACCTAGTTCAGGATTTATATTTAAGATATTTTCAGTCTCCTCAAAACACAAAAATATTTCCAAGTGAACTTGTTGCGTTCATGCTTGTGAAAGAATCAGAACGGTTGACTAGTCGGGGGTTGGTTATCTCTTTTTCGAACCAATTGGATTTATTTACGAAAAAGGACCTGTTGGAGTCTTCTTAGTCATTTCAGAATCTCTAAACATGAAATGACAAATGAGTTTTCTTTCATCGGACTCGTAAAATTAAATGATGAAAGGCCCTATTTGGGAATGAACCCCTCCTTTCTCAGGTTCATGAAAAATATGAGAATGGACTCGTCATTTGATGAGCTTTAATGATTGTTTGATACCCTCTTTGGACACATAAAAATAAAAGGGGCACTCACCTTTCGAGGTGGTAAAATTAAAGTAAAGGGGAATGGTTTTCATTTGTTTTTATGGCAGTAATCTACATCCCACCTTTGAACATGGAACCTGTTTGCATTTTCATATATGAACAGTTGGGTTTTCAGCTTGTCTACGAGTCGATCCACTTTCATGATTCACCTAACTCCTTTGACTCAATTCCAAGAATTCTTTGTCAAATTCCTTGCATTACACCTGGTTCTATTCTCGTTTAAGTCAACGATTCCAAGTCATGTGTCGTGCTGTCAAACTATTCAAAGGATTTCTCTCCCAGAAAAATAACTCATCAGTAACTTCACTTGTCCTTAAAATTCAGTCATGTCTGAGTCAGTCCTGTTTCTTCAAATCAAAATTTGTTTCTAGTTTCATGTCACTGATGTTGGAATCATCATGGCCCTCCTGTGACAAGTCTATTCCTATTGACTTCAAATTATTATCTAGGAATTATATGTAGAAACCTAGACAGTACATTGGGCCTGCATGCCTCAATGGCAATTTACCTCATTTTCAACATGAGTTTACATCATTGACTCTTGATTGAAAGATCTCATCGATTGTTTGACTCCAAATCCTTTATTCAAATTCGATGGTATGTACTGAGATACGTTGGGAATCATTGACATCAATGGTGGTTTCCCTCACACTTGTTAACAGTTTACATCATTGACTGGTAATCAAGTGGTTTCTACCATGTTTGATGTCAAGACATTGTAATCACATTGTTATATTCGTATTGTTTAAGGATCGTAATGAAGACCCCGAGTGGTTAGGCTAACATCATCATTGCCTATGCTCAGGTTACGTTTGGAGATCATTTAGATTCATGACACGGATCCACATTGTATGTTTGGTGGCTGTGTTCCATATTGAGGTTGAGAGACATGGATATACTTTGTATATTTTGTAGCTATGTCCTACCTATTATAGCAGTTATTCATGGATCTACATTATATTATTGGTAGCCATGGCATGGTCATCATCATAGATCTGCAGTGTATTGGTCCATAGCTATGATTGGTTTTGATGAGGTCAGTTACTGCTCCTGTATGAGTTTGTCTCTCTTTTCCTTTGTATCAGATGAAAAAATTTGCAAACTATTTCACTTATCATCCTCTTCTAGCTTCATAATTTGGGGGGAATTCTGTTACACCTAGAAATATCACATTGCTTAGCATCCTCCATGAGAATTTCACTTTGCCTTTCAATCTCCCAGAAAGCTTGGCTTGAGTCATATTGGTCACTTTTTTCCCACACCTAGAAGGGATGGTTCCTTCTTGGTTTTTGTGTAGAGCATCACTGACGCCTGTCCCAGTTGAGTAAAAAGCGTCATTTTCCCTTTTCTTTGGAAAAACCCCTAGGTTGACACTTCTGTCAGTTTCTCTAAGAGCGTTGGTAGTCAGTAAATGAGAAAAAAAGATGTTTCTAGAATATTCCACGTGGAAACCTCCAGAGGGTTAGTTCCTATATGCTTGGGAGAGGTGGCATTCGCCTTCCTCACCTATAGGGATCTCATCCTATCCTTTTTCCAATTCATCTCTTGAGTTCTATGCCTATAAATGGATCCTTCATGAGGAGAGTGGGGGAGGCCAGGAAAAGCACCCTTATGCTGCTAGTTTGAAGTCTGAATCAGAGGCAAAGTAGATTTAGCTTGTGGTTGGAGAGGTATTCATAGTCATAGGAGATTGTAGACATTCTTGTTAAGATCGAAGCTACAACATCAAGGATTTTGGTTGTACTTATTTCTCATCCATATATTGATACAAATACATTTCCATTTCCTATATTTGATTGTATTAGTCATAATTAGATATTATTTGATTCCTTGATCACCAATATGAATAGTTAATTTATCATGATACTCTCATCCCTTTTGTTTTTCTTGTGATCTATTTTGCAGGTATTGAACTATTGTAAGGACTTTTGGAAAGAAGACAAGCAGATCCAAGGTTCAAGTATATTGTGTTTCATGTTAGTTAATTTTATTATTCAAGGAAAGGATATGTTGTTGTGTCTTTTTGTTATGTAGTTGTGACTTACAATGCACAGGAACAAGTAGTGTCCACACTGATAGATAATTCCTTATAACATACTCCATTGCAACCTAGGGAGAAAGCTATGAGTGCTTAACAAAGACCCAAAGTCTTTGTCTTGTATTCCACAAAGTACGATTCTATCCATGTGATTACAATGTTTTGAAGTCGAACATGGTAGAAACCACTTGATCATCGGCCAATGATGTGAATCGTTAACAAGTGCGAGGGAGATCACCATTTATGTCAATGATTCCCAAGGTACCCTAGTACAATTTACTGAGTGTGAATAGATGTTTTGATGTCAAACACTTAGTGGAATATTTCGATCAAAGGTCAATGATGTGAACCTATGTCGATAGCAAGAGAATCTGTCATTGAGGCATACAGATCTCAAGGTACTAACTTGTTTCTAAGACTATTTCCGGAATGATGAGCTGATGTTGACAGGAATAGTCTCGTCAAAGGAGGGCCATTTTGAATCCCACATCGACGACATGAAACTTGGAACAAAGTTCTAGAATGTTGTAGATAACGTAACCATAGGACTGACTCAAAGTACTGACAAAAAGGATATTTTAACTACAGGGGTAAATTTTTTTCTTCCTTTTAACATTGGGCGACACAACAAAAGACTTGGCAGCATGAGTAGACCAGATGGACACATAATGGGACTGTAGAAAATGCATTCTTTTGAAAGACTCAAAGGATTGACATGAATCATGAAATTGGATCGACTTGTAAGTCAACTGAATACCCAATTGAATGGATGATATGCAGACACGTGCCATGTTCAAAGGTGACAAACAACTACCATTTGATTTGCAAAATGATTCCCTTCTCCTAATTCCCCCATCATGATTGATGAGTGACTCTTTTCATTTGTACGAGTCCAAATAGGGTAACAAAAACTCATTTTAGCTCATCCGAAGACAAGTCCATTCTCATACATTTCACAAAACTGAGAAAGGAGGGGTTCATTCCCTGAATGGGTCTCTCATTGTTTAGTTTGATGAGTCCAATGAAAGAAAACTCGGTATCATTCATGTTTAGAGAGTCTAAACGAAGATGAAAGAAAACTCTAAAGGGTCCTTTTTCATATGATTTAGTCTCTAGGGCCCAAAAAAGTGTAAAATAATACCCGAGAGAACTCTTCCAGTCATGATTGGCTGGAGCGTTCCTTTTTTGTAAATAGTCTATCCAAACTGAAAAAGAGATAACCTATCATCATAGAGATGAATCTTCAAATAATTTTACGAGTATGAAGAAGACAAGTACTCGACAATATTTTCATATTTAGGGAGTTCGAAAAGAACTTAAAGGAGACTCCATTAGGTTTATTTTTCATGATGAAAAGTTTTTACGAGCCTAAAAAGAATTGGCAAAAGACTCGGAAGTTTGATGCTAAGTTCTAAGAGAATGACCAAAGTGTCGAAACAAACGCTCAGGGAATTTTTCCATTTTATGGAAGTACGAAAAATTCAAAATCAAACTCCCCATAGACTTTATTGTTCCTGTTTTTACTCTTGTAAGACTAAAAAACGATCATTAATCTCTCAAAAATGACTTTAATGAACTATATAAATAGGTGTTTATGTAATAATGATTTTTTGAACTATAACATAACACATAAAAACCCTAAAATGTATATATATAATTCCTTTGAATGGTAAAAATAAAATCATTTTACTATTTACCACTTGGTGAGAGTATTTTGGAGAAAATTGAGCCAGATCTTCAGTCAGTGATCCCGAAAGATTCCACCATTCGATTTGAGTGCTGTCAGAGCTAGGTAAATGTCTGAACCCTAGCCTTTCATTTTAATGCATTCATTTTTTATTTTATATGGTTTTTGGGTAGTTTTAGGCAATCCCTAAAACCAAAATATGGGAACCGATCCTACCCCTTACAGGATAGGCGGTGCTCGATAAGAACCACGCATGTTCTTCTACACTCGGGCAGTGCCACTGCTCTGTGCAAATGGAGCTCAGGCAATGTCGACCGTGAGTGGGGAAATTTGAATGGGCAAGCCAGAATAGGAGTTTTTAAATGATTTTGGTGATTTATTATGTTTCTAATTATCCCATTGATTGTTTTTGGCAGGTTCTAACCGATCAAAAGTGGTTATATGGAAAGAACAACAACATGATGATGATGATGCCTTTACCAAGAGAAATGAAAGGTGCATAGCTACACTGAGGGACTGTGAACTCCTAAAATTCTTCCACACTCCTAGCATGGTGTCCCATGAACGCTTGTTGGAGTATATCCTTCATACGTGGAACCCATAGCATCAATATTTCTATGTGGGAGCCCACGTGTTGACTATTGAGGTAGAGGATATCTACTTCTTGATAGGATTATCAAGACAGGGTGCCCCTATTTCACTGATTGGTTCTTGTGGATTGGATGCGACCACCCATGATTTGATCAACCATCACTGCATACCTGGTACTAGAAGATCTAGGAAGAAAATTCCCATTAAGTCAGTGGTGGATGATCCTCTTCATACAGTTATTTTCAATATGAAGAGGTTGGATGGGAGCCATGGAGCTCATCAGGCTTCTAGAGCACACATGTTATATACTATAGAGGCCATGGTAACTACTATATTTAACTGGGTAGAAGCATTGCTTCTGGTCTTCAAGGACTAGTTAACCAAGTGTTGGCAAGGAGAGCTGAAACAGTTCGAATATGGATCCATCTTAGACTATTTCTTGTTTGAGTGGGTCCCTCATCTGAGGCCCCAAGTTGTATTCACATATAAGAGGGCGAGAGACCCTCGTATTCTGAGGTGGCTCAAAATCATAGCCTGCACGGGAGTAGGCAGGGGCAAAGTGAAGTTTGGGGCTCCATTTTTCCACTGGCTGAATGACCAAATCCTCATGATTGAGGATTATGCGTATGCAGGTACTGACTTCAGGGGTGACCATGATCTACCACTTCCACCTGGTGTGTAGTGGGGAGACATTGGTAAGAAACAAAACCCTAAAATGGAAACTTGTGTTTTTGTATTTTAATGTTTTTTATTTTTTA
The DNA here is from genome assembly GCA_001517045.1 of Pseudotsuga menziesii. Classification (NCBI taxonomy): domain Eukaryota; kingdom Viridiplantae; phylum Streptophyta; class Pinopsida; order Pinales; family Pinaceae; genus Pseudotsuga; species Pseudotsuga menziesii. The sequence goes on along the minus strand of LPNX010275380.1, from coordinate 199,865 downwards.
TGTGTAGTAACAAGACCTAGATATCTTCATGCAGATGTTGGAGTAGCATGACCTGGGGTATATTCCCCACTCGACAACCAAGTGGGAGCTTGGTTTGGTCAATGGGGTGATGACCCAATGGGAGAGCTAGAGGAAAACTTGGGGAGGTTAACTCTAGATATACTTGATGCATCGATCGATGACCTCCCCATGAGGTATCAGAGGCACATTATAGGCGTGCCAGGCTGCTTCAACCGACTGCTACGTAGAGTAGTACGAGCTGTCATATGCCACCACGAGCATCACTAGATAGTTCTGCATGATGTATTACTGAAAGCTGATATAGCTTCAGGATTTTGTATGATTTTGTACTGCTTGAAAGCCACAATGCTTCATATGAGGTCTCGTGACCTATTTTTGTAAAACACTTATATATATATACAGACTTTTATTTCCGGTGTTTATATGTTCCAAACTGAAAATGTATTTACATGAGTTTACGTTTTATCTACTATTTATTTACAATATGTTGAACCATGTTTGATTTTCAAGTTATGTATGAGTAATATACCAGTCTAGGATATATTTTGCTAATGAATCAACAACTGCATTGTCTTCCCTAGGGATATGCCTATAAGTAATTTCTTCAAAAGACCTTTCCAACAAATGTACTCTACAGAAGAGACACAGAAGCACTAGGTTCCTAATGGTGTAGACATGGTTCAAATGACAAACCACCAATTGCGAGACCATGAAAACTACCAAATTACGAATGTTTCAGGATGTAGCCTCAGTCAGTAGACCTATGACTTCCTGATACTCGATGATATTGTTGGTAGTTGTACCAATACAAACTGCTCTTGAACTGACCAAATCATGAGCTGGGGAATAGAGAACCCAAGTAGCTGAGGCAAGGTTCAAGGTATGGCAGAAAGCACCATCAGCGAAGCTGTAAAAATCCATATGTTATGGATAACCAAAACATGGTATAAGCATTTTGGACACTAAACTCAAAACCATATTGAAAATACTAAAACACACACTAAAAAATTCAAACAATGGACATATATACAAGGTGCCATACATGAATGATCTAGGCATAGTACCTCTTTAGGTACAACCCATTGCGAGATTTCCCAAAGGGGATTCCATCATAGTCCATGAGCTCATAAGCCCCTTTCTCTAAAACTTCGGAAATGATAAAGGGACCGTACCACACTGATTTGAAATTCCCTTTCCCTAGCTTGTCATGTCTCTGATCGTAGGTCAGAACTAGGTCACCTTCATTAAAAATATAAGGTTGGACATATTTGTCATACTGTTCCTTAATGCATTTCTTGTGTGCCCCATTGGCTAAGGTAGCATCTCATCTAGTTTCGTCAAGATTTTTCAGGTATAGGAATATTTCTTCCTCAATAGAAGTATCTGGGATAAGTTCAAAGGCAATTTTCAAAGATGGAATCTGACACTGAATAGGAAAGATAGATTCTAGTCTGTCAACTAACTGGAAGGGTCTAAAACCAATAAATTTTTTTATTGAATTCCTATAAGCCCAAAGAGCAGAGAAGAGAATTGATTCCTATTTGGATTTGTGATCTCCAACCATCCGTTGCATCATGTTTTTTAAAACTTTATTAATGGCCTCAACTTGAGCATTAGCTTACGAATAATAGGGTGTTGAGTTTTCATGATGAAAACTTATCTTGGCACTCAATTCTTCCATCATCTGATTCTGTAAATGTGATCTGTGATCAGTAACTATAGATTGTGGGACTCTGAATCTTGATATTATGTGATTGAACAGAAAGAGCACATCAGTATTACCAACCTATACATATGTAGGCATAGCCTCAGCCCATTTCATAAAATAATCAACGGCTATGATGATGTAACCATGCCCCTCGACTGAGGTAGGATTACAATGCATAAAATCGGCCCCCCACTTGGCGGAAGGGACAAAGGAAATGATGGGGTGTAACGGAGGAGGGTGGGTGTGTATTTTTGGATAGAAATGTTTCCAGGGTGGGCATTTCTTAACAACCTCATGACAATATTTAAAGACTAAAGGCCGGAAATAGCCAGCGTGAATAATTTTTTGGGTTGTAGCCATCCCAAAGAGATGACCGCCACATGCTCCAGAGTGGCAGTCATTCAGAACTTGATTAGCCTCTTCATGAGTAAGGCATCATTGGATAATGGAATCGATACCATGACTATACAAAGTATCATTCAGGATAAGGTAGTATTTTGCGTGGTTATGGATATAGCGATGATCTTCACGGGATAGAGTGGGATGAAATCTTTGTGTCTAGAGATAAATGATTAAGTCTCCATACCATGGATCAGTAGTGCTTATCAGGAAGATAAATTCATTCGGGAATGAATCACTGGGCTCAAAATATGTCGAAGAATAGGGAATATCACACATCAGCTCAACAAAGACCAAGGATTTATTTGACGTGGCCTTGGAAAATTCAAGGTCAAATTCCTGTAGGATGACTATCCATTGCGAATATTTTCCCCCTCGCACCTGACAATTCATGATGTAATACATATGGTTTTGATATGCCAATATGGTGGTAGTGCAAAGAAATATGTAGTGATGAAATTTCTGTACAACAATGATCATGGCCAATGCTAACTTCTCCACACATGAGTATCGAGTTTCAGAATCTATGAGATTCTTACTGGTGTAACAGATCACGTGCGCTTGATGTCAGGATTTTCCTGCACCAAAACCATTTCGATGGTAGTAGTGGAGGCCGCAATGTACAAGAGAAAATCCTTTGAATAATCTGGGGGGTTTATCATGGGTGAATGGTTCAGAGCATGCTTAATATTATCCAAGGGACATTGGGCTTGGTCATCCCAAAAGAACGCAATTTCCTTCTTAAGGAGACGCATATAGCCGTATGTTTTCTCTACAAAATTGCACACGAAACGACGAAGAAATTTTTCCTTCCCCTACAAACTTTGGAGTTCAACAAGATTGGTTGGGGTTGGTAGGGATAAAATAACTACAATTTTCAATGGATCTATCCAGATGCCATCCTTAAAAACCACGAAACCTAGGAGACATCTCATCTCAATGAAAAAAACACATTTATGTGGATTGAGCCATATATTATAATGATGACATCTAAGAAAAATATCCCTAAGATGACTAGGGTGGTCCTCCTATCGCTATGAATGAGCTGGGAGGTCGTTAAGGTACTGTTCCACAATATGTTTGACATCGTGAAACACATAGGACATGGCATGTTGAAATGTAGCTCCAGCGTTCTTCGGGCCAAATGGTAACTTCCTATGTGCAAAATTTCCCCATGGGAAAATAAATGTCATATTGTGCTGATCGGTAGGCAATATCTTGATTTGATTATAGCCCTAAAATCCATCCATGAATGAGAAGATGACACTTCCAGCACAGTTGTCGATAATCTGGTCGATATGTGGAGTTGGAAAGTTGTCTTTGGGACAAGCTTTGTTCAAATCTCTAAAATCGTTGCAGACTCTAATAATGCCTTGCTTTTTATTGACAGGGAAAACGTTCGATACACATTCTATCAGGGGCATAGGATAAATAAACCATGCTTTCAGAAGTTTTTATATTTCATCTTTGATAGCCGCAGCCTTTCGTGGATGGACTTGCCTTAGTTTTTTCTTGACAAGTTTGGTTACGGGATAGGTTTTTATTTCATGGACCATGATAGATAGGTCTATCCAAGGAATTTCTTCATAGGACTAGGAAAAAATATCTCGGAATTCCTTGAAAAGTGCTCTGTATGCTTCTAATTATTCTACTGAGTAGTTCTTCCCAACATGAACATGCTCAAGAGTGTCAGGATTGACTAATATGTCAATTGGATTTGTTTTGGTAATGTTGCATAGATTTCCTTTAGATTCAATGTTCTACAGCAATACAAGAGTTTGAGGAGTACGGACAATATCAGTACTAAAGAGAGATGCAAAATCATGGTCTGCCAAACTGGTGTTGTGGAGGAACGAGGATTTGTGATGGTGATCCTCCCATACGGATTCATTCATACTCATGATATCCATAATGGACTCATCAGAAGGAAAAGTCTGGGAGAGATAATCTAGAGTAGGAAGAGAGGGTTCTAACCAATAGGGAAGGTGGTAGGGATCTGAAGCCACCAGATGAAGATCATCAGTGTGGTAATTGGAAAGGGATTGGACAACGTTGTGCATTGCTTCGTGCAGATTTAATGAGGTCAACTCAACAATTTTTTTTCCTTTGGGATCATAACCAAACAAAGAAATCATATTTACTGTCACTGTTTATGTGTTAGGAGGAGCTGATGGGAATATCCCCATGAGGGAATAATCCTTCAGCATGACTATCCCAATCGACTGGTAAGGAGGAGGGGACTGACCTAACATAGGGAAATTATTTTCCATAGGGGTATTAAAATCCGGTGTATAGAAATAAAGATGATCAATTGTTACAATATTCCCTAGATGTGGAAATTGGAGGGTTCAAAATATCATCGAAGTGACAGCAGTCATGGAATAAAACCAATTTCTTCCTAGCAGGAGATTGTAGTCTAACGGGGCATCCACCACTTCCACTTGAACGGAAACATTTTTTCCCCCAAGCTCAACCTATAGTGCTGGTATGAGACCGTGGGGTTGGAAACCTCATCATTCAAAGAATTTTAGGGTCGTTGATGATTTCATAATCTCGAGAGAGCTAAGGGATTTCCAACAAGACAGGGACAAAACTAAAGTTGAAGCTCCTTCGTCTAAGACAGTTCTAAAGACATTTTTCCCTACTACTTTCATCATGATTTGAAAAGTGAGTTGGTGAGGCAGTCTAGACTTATAGGTCTCAACATTGAAATGAATCAAATTAGTGTTGTCCGGGTCTAAGGCTCCTAACAAGGTTAATAGGTTTTTGCGTTGTGTAGGACAACTTTGGAGTACTTCTAAGGTACACATTGCACATGGTGCCTGAGCGATATATTCAACGATGTTGTAAAACTGTGTAGCTCGGGAATTAGGGTTGAAAACAAAATTTCTAAGAGTACTCTTGGGTGGACACAAAATCATGTCGAGATTAGGTTTCTTGATAGTTAGGGGACCATTAGACGTAGACATAGGAGAACCAGTAGTGGGAGCTTTGTCTGAAGAATAATTATCTTCTTTTTTATATACAGGTTTGTCATAATTCTGACTTCGATTTTGTAAATTAACAGTTTCTAAGCACATCATGCGAATTTCCTTTGAAGAACTAGAATTTCCCTAATTAGACATGTGGTCTATCAGTTGTTCCTGAGAAGGGAAAGGATCAGTGAGAACTGCTGGCGTACGGTTAATTTTCAAAAATTTATTGATTTCTTCACGACGGGGACACTCCTTCATGAAGTGATCCCCTCCGCACAACATACATGGATATTTTTCTTTTTTCTTCCCTTTATCATTTTCATTGGTTGTAGGTTTTGGGTTCTCTTGTTGGTTTCCAGGTTTTTTGTTTTTTCCTTTACCTTTCTTTTTATTATTACCGGGCGTTTGCATACTTTGAATAGCATTCACCTCAGCGAGAAACCTTTGGAGTTGAAGGAATAGTTGCAGAAGCATTAGGTTTCTTGGTAGTTTTAGCCACCGATGAGGGTTTTATTGAACCAACAATCCCATCAACATGAGTTTCTGCTAGTGGCTAAACTACCAAGTCATATAGTGTTCCAGACTGGGAATACACCAAATCCAGGTACTGATCCTGACTAATAGCCTACTATTCAGTGACAACACCACCCATAGCCAATCTTAGGCAATAGGTGGAAATAAAGACTTCATAAACCAATCAACTAAAATTTGGTTTGAGATAGGAGCTTTAATGAGCCTTCTTGTTGGAGTAAGGTCCCGCAGCTACAGGAGAAGCTGCCATTTTGGTGGGTAGACAGTTTTGGTGAACATATAAGAGATAAGGTAAAGCTACGACGCCGTAGCATTTTTCTAGCTACAAATCAGAGCCGGAAACTATGACTATCAGGACAGATAAGTCAAAGAAGACGACAGTACCTAAGCGATCGAGAAGAGAGAGTTCACCCACTGCATTCAAGGCAATAGCGGAAGATAGGAGGTCTCAGCTACCCTCATAAAGGAAAAAGGGCAATGAGGCCAAGGTATTTAAGATGAAGGACAGAAAGGGAAGCGGTGCCCAGTACCCATGGTCAGCGCTGGGAAGCATGGAAGACTGCAGAGAGCTATGGTGTGACAGAAAGCGGCAGTTTGAGTACAGATAGACCGACTGTCACTAGTTAGGGTTTTGGGTTACTGTTGGGACAGGCCCATAGTGTTGTAATGGCGAGACCTTCAGGCTGCCTATAAAGAGATGTAAACTGTATTGAAAAAGGTTAGCTAGTCAGATGTAAATTGTATTGAAAATGGTTAGCTAGTCGAATAACCTGTAGCGAGTTAGTCTGTTAGCTCACAGTCATTTTGTATTGCAATAGAGTCGAGCTCTGGTTCTGTATTCAGTCTGTAGTATCTTACTGTAACCAGCAGCTGGCTCATAGAAGCATGTATGTAACAATCCCCAGGGATTGAGAGAGAGAGAGAGAGAGAATATTGTAAGAAGGAAATATAGAGAAAGAGAAGAGATCTAGCAGAGAAGGGCTCCCGTCAGAGAGTGCGGAGTTACCCAGAAGATCTCTAGCTACACAGCAGGTTGCAGCAGAACTGTGTACTCTCTCAAGATATAATAAACACAGTTCTGTAGATGTAGCTTCTACCCTGGAAGTGAACCACATAAAACCAGTGTGTTATGTGATTATTTCATGTGATTGTGATTTACTTAGTTGATATCTGTTACCTATTACATGAATGTTGTATATCAGTTAGTAAATCTCTATATGTCCTCATTCAGTTACGGCATTATTGAAGGTTAAAGGTGGATTTACATGTATCAAGCGTATGCATATGAGTTTATCAGTGCTTGTTTCACACAGTAATAAGTCATTCTGTTAAAGTGTTTCTAGTATACTTATTCGAATAGTAAGTATAGTTGAGGTAGAGTGTGTTGAACTATGGAAGTTCAAGTCAGAGTATTAAACATCTTGTTGAAGGTTAACTAAGTCATTCCACCCAGTGCGATAGCCTTTGGACCGTGAGGGTCATAGTAGGCCGTACTATAGTAGATATCGCGTTGACAGTAGGCGATATCGCACCGTCAGAGGAACTGCAGTGTGAGATAGCGCAGAACGCGGGTTAAGCCGAAGAGAGACTTGCGCATCGCCAGAGTCGTTGCGATGTGATAGGATTCCTTTCCCTGTCAGAACCCATGAGGAAGAGAGACTGTATGTCGTGGAGAGGGACCTCGCTGGATAATAAGAGAGCTGCGTGACCCCAGGATGCTACAAAACCTGGTCGAAGACACTTGAGTCTTTGGCCAACCCATTAGAGTCACTTCGGGTGAGACTTCAGGCCACTCCGCGGTCTGTCTCCGAAAGGGCCAGTGAGCTAGGGGTGTTATTGGTACATTACAGTAAACCCAGGTATGCCCATAGAACCAACAAATGGTTCCATTGCCGGTTTTGAACAAAATGAGCACTCATGTTCTGTTGGCATCCTACTAAAGATGAACTCAACCAGTGGGTTGGGTCTAAGGAGAAAGAATTTACAGAACAAGAGAACAAGAGTCCTAGACTGAGTACAGAGGACTGGTTACAAAAACATATCTTTATAGACCTGCATACGATATTTTTTGCAACCTATGGAAATGAGTTGTATGACTGGTTATCAAAGTTGACTGATCAGAGCATATTCATAAAGAAAAGAAACATTGTCTGGACATCGGAGCTAATTCAGACTGTGAAGAGCATAGACAATCCCATTACATGAGCAGTAGACTTCTAGCTTGCGAGTGTGCTAGAAGGATTCATCACAGAGTTTGCAGTTGAACAAAGAAAAAGCTTCAGCGAGGCTGAGCAGTACTTCTTCAAAGGATATTGTGGTAAGTACCTAAAATATTTAAACTTGTCCATTAAGATGTTATTATATGAAAAAGGAGTAATGGATATAGTCTCAAACCAGTAAGCTAAGAAAGTGTGATGTCACAAGAGTTTGAGAGTGATTTTGATGATATTGGATGTACATGTAGTGGCAAGAAATATAAAGTAGATTTAAGCTCTTCCATATTTGAAAACAGTTCAGATAATACTAGACAACAGAGTCATAGTAACACAGACAGAACAGAAGGGGGTATCCCTTACCACCCTTATACCCCACAGAAAACAACCGGGACTCAGAACAATCCCACAGGAACTCCATCTAGTAGCTCACATACAGTACATACTACCGCTACATCACCTACATCTACACCACCAAGTGGTAGTAACACAGCAAATCAGCATCCACCACGTATAAATAGAATGGGGGATGATATGAAGTTACCTACCTTTAAGGGTATAGGGGCAGAAGACCTAGAGCAGCATTGGTTTCTATGTGAAGCCATGTGGACCATTAAAGGAATCCATGATGATAATATCAAACTTGTACAGTTGGTCACCACACTTAGGGAACGAGCCTTAACATGGTATATGAAGTATATCTCAACGATACCTAGAACACTTATACAGGTCCGGACTACCATGATTAAAGAATTTAAGAATCCCAAGTCTGAATCGCAGTGTATCACAGAGCTCAAAGACATTAAACAGTTACCTACAGAGTCAGTATGGGACTTCGATCAGAAATTCAAAGCTCTCATAGACCAAGTTAGCTTTGAGTTTGTGCCGGAGTAGCATAAGGAATGGTTTATTGCAGCGCTGCTCCCTCACATCAAACTTCCATTAATGTAGCAGAAACTCCAGATGCAGGATGACGCATTGGAGATGGAAATGAAACTAGAGGCATCACCTCTAGCTGAGACCAGTACAGGTATGACAAACCTGCAAAACCAGTTAGCAAATCTCATGTTACAGATGCATGAGATTAGAAAAGGAAAAGAGATTACACAAGACATATGGTGTATCAAGTGTAAAGCACAAGGCCATACTAAAGATAACTGTCTAGTATTTTTTGAATACTTAGCAAGTGGGGCTCCTAACCCCTTAGCACAGACTCAAGGGCCATGGTGTGAACTATGCAGAACAAGAGGACATCTACCTCAGCAATGCCCTATGCTTCAGAATTATGTACATACACCTAAGAACTTATACTGTACCTTCTGTAAGTCAGTAGGACACGAGGACCATACCTGCAGATCCTACAATCTCATGGTTGATAGAAAACATGACTTGTACAGAGTCCAATTGGAGACACCGGGTCCAGCAGTAGGACTAAAACATGAACTGGCTCCTATAGGCCGTGGAGGAGGATTCAGAGGATGAGGCCATGGAGGAGGCTTTGGCCGTGTTGAAGGCTTTAGCCGTGGCCGTGGACCGATTACTTGTTACAACTGTGGAGTTGTAGGACATTATGCTAGGGACTGTCAGAACCCTACTACGACATGTAATTATTGCAAATATTATGATCACGCTATAGAAGAATGTCCTACCTTGATAGCCAAGATCAGAGAACCTAAGCCAGCAGTACATCAGAACATCCATCTTATTGCTGCTGAGCAGAAAGAGCCAGAACCAAGAGTCAACATTGTGACTCGCAGCAATGCTTCCACTAGTGGCACACCGCAGGATAGTGAAAAGAACACAAGACCGGAGTGGGTTCACAAAGCTACTAATAAATAAACACCACTCGACCTGTAGAAAAATAAAGAAACATTTTAGGAAGCTAAGACTTTATTTGATGAACCTATGCAATCAGAATCATAGGTACTGCCATCTAGGGGCGTACCACAACAAACACCTTGTGGCCTTAGCCCTGTACAGACATCGCAGGCTACCACATAATGAAGATGCAATGAGGATGAATCGACAGGAAGCATACAATCCTTCCTGCGGAGTTGTCTAAAACTCGTGAGAAATGAGCAAGCTATCAGAGAGCTTCAGTGCATCATAGATCAGTATCTGCCATCTTCTTCCGTGAGCAGTGTGTAGTGTGTTGTTCATAACATTATGGGTCATACAAGAATAGGAAGAGAGATGCGAATCATAGCACAAGTTGGAGAATTTGAAATGGATGAGGTGATCCTAGATCTAGGATTAGAGGTAAATGTTTTGACTAAGCAAACATGGAAACAGATGGGTAGCCCTAAGTTAGTCAAATCACCTATCCATTTGATATTATCTAATCAATAGAGGGTATCGCCACTGGGTTGACTACCATAGGTTCCAGTTGACATTGACGGAGTTCGCAGTTTTGCAGACTTCGAAGTTATAGAAATTATTGGAGATAGTAGACCGTACCCAGCTCTACTAGGTATTGATTGGGAAATTGATAACATGGCTGTTATTGATTTAAAGAAAAGACAAATGACCTTTGACGATACACATATCTAGTTCATCGCACTGTTGGATCCTCTATAGGGTCCTAGATACATTGAACCTATCCGAGCAAAGGAAGAGGCACGTAACATGGAGAGTCTCTATCAGATGACTGCAAACTAGAGTGACTACATCAATCCAACCGCAGAAGGAAACATTATTTGGCGATGCGACAGCTCATGCGCATCGGATTTAGATGTTGGTCTAGAGAACTGGCAGAACAGACTTTACGAAGTCTCGACGCTCAGATGTGTGTTTATGACTAATTCACTGCGATGGATTGGCATAGAGACTAATGAGACCCCCTCATTTCATGGTCTAACAGATATCCAGGACTTTCCCCTGTAGTTTGAACAACAAGTTCGTCACGAGCAGAGGATCTTAGCTATGGACCTTGCAGTACGAGCCACACCTGCAAGATGGTGGTATGCACATAAAGAGAATATTGCATCATGGGATGATCTTAAGAGATTGATGGCGATCAGATTCTCTACTGATAGGGAGTATGTCCAGCAGAAATACACAGGACAAAGTGACCCTAGGTCACATATTCATACTTGTGAACAAAACTGGTTGGACATTCCCAAGGATGAATGGGTTCACCGATTCATTCACACTTTAGATCCAATTCCAAAGAATTGGTATACAGAGAATGAATTGCGCAAGGGAATGACCACATGGCCACTTATGATAGACAGCTTTCTACTCACTTTTGCTTTTGAATCTGAGTATCCAAGCATTAATCAGGCTTTAGACGTTATAAATATTAAGATCTTTGAGGACTGTACCCTATCAGTACATACTCAACCCGAGTGGGCCATCTAGTTAGAAGATGCGCTCGAGTGTTAAAACTTTGCATCAGAACTAGAGGATGAGGATGAGGACCCTCGCAACATCAACATTCTAGAGTCATAAGGCACTCGCGATGTTGATGGACCGAAGCTAGAGACTCCAGCTATCACAGAGCCTATCAAGATTAAGAAGATCAACATTGGCACAGACACAGAACCAAAGTTTGCATCCATTGGAGACTATTGGGACGATGAAACAGTAGGACACATTGCAGACTTGCTACATGACTATCAGGACCTATTCCCCACCAAGTTCATAGAGATGAAGGGAATAGTTGGAGACTTGGGAGTAATGAGGACACCATTGAAAGAGGATGCTAGACTAGTCAAGCAGCGCCCATACAGATTAAATCCTCGGTATAACTAAAAATTTAAGAATGAGATCGATAAGATGCTAGCAGTAGGCATCATTGAGCCCGTAGAAGGAAGCGAATGGGTTAGTCCCATGGTCATGAAAGAAAAGAAAACCAAAGGAGACATCAGGATCTGTGTCGACTTGCATAAACTCAACGATGCATCGCTTCATGATCCATTTCTGACACCTTTCACTAGTGAAGTGTTAGACAATGTGGGAGGACAGGAGGTATACTGCTTCACTGATGGCTTTTCAGGCTATCACCAGATCAGAATCCATCCAGAAGATCGATCTAAGACCACTTTTGCGATAGAATGGGGCTCATTCCAGTATATGGTAATGCCCTTTGGTCTTAAGAATGCACCAGCTATCTTTTCTAGAGTAGTAGTTGCTGTATTTAAAGAATACATCCATAAATTCTTAGAGGTTTATTTTGATGATTGGACTATATTTGAATTAATCGACAAGCACATAGGAGATTTAAGACTGATGTTAGAGAAATGTAGGCAATACCATATTTCTCTAAACTTGAAAAAATGTATATTCTATGTGCCATTTGGTATTTTGTTGGGTCATATTGTCTGTAGACAAGGCTTGATGGTAGATCCCACAAAGATTGACATCATTGTAAATATTCCAGCACCCAACTTAGTCAATCAATTGAGAACAGTACTTGGTCATACCGGGTACTATAGAAAATTTATCAAAGGTTATGCAAAGATCACAGCACCTATGGAAAAGCTGTTAAAAAAAGATGTAAAATTCCTATGGAATGAGGAATGCCAGAAAAGTCTAGACACACTTAAAGAGAAGATGGTTACAGAACCCATATTAGTATTCCCAGAATGGACCAAGCCATTTCATGTACATGTGGATGCATCTGGAATCGCACTGGGGCTCATCTTAACCCAGCCAGGAGAAGGAGGTATCGATCACCCTATCACATACTCAAGCAGAAAACTATCCACCACAGAAAAGAACTACACCACTAAGGAAAGAGAAGGATTAGCCATGGTGTATGCTCTACAGAAATTCAGGCACTACCTGCTAGGTGCCTCATTCAAGATGTTCACTGACCACTCCGCTTTGAAGTACTTGGTCAATAAGCCAGTGTTAGGGGGACGAATCTGTAGATGGTTACTCCTATTTCAGGAGTATGATTTTGAAATTATTGTCAAACCAGGGAAATTAAATGTCGGACTAGATCATCTGTCAAGGATAGACTCAGGAGAAGAGCCAAGTAACCTAGAGGACAACTTGCCCGATGCACAATTGTTTTCTATTCAAATCGTAGACGAGTACTATGCTGATATTATTCACTTTCTCACTACAGGATGGGAACCTGTTGAGTTTACTAAGCATCAAAAGAAACAGCTAGCTGTCAAAGCAACAGACTTCACCTTGATCGTAGGACAGCTATACAAGTTAGGTCTAGATGAAGTCCTACGTAGATGTGTCATGCCACATGAGAAAGAGGCCATTATCAGAGAAGCACATTCCAGTACAGCAGGAGGTCATTTCGTAGGAAATCCGACTGCGCAGAAAATCCTGACTGCAGGATTATGGTGGCCTACTTTGCATAAGGATACTAAGGAATTTTGCAGATGCTGCGATATCTGCCAGAGGGTAGGAAAACCTTCGCGGAGAGATGAAATGCCACTACGACCACAGATTACGCTGCGCGCATTTGACAAGTGGGATATATATTTTGTGGGTCCTATCAACCCACCAGGAAAATGAACTGGCGCGAGATACATCATCACAGGAACAGAATACCTCATTAGATGGGTGGAGGCTAAAGTAGTAAGGAATTGTGATGCTACTACAGCTGCACAGTTCCTCTTTGAGAACATCATCAGTAGATTTGGATGTCCAGTAATTTTGATGAGAGATCAAGGCACCCATTTCTTGAACCACACTATTGAGGCCTTGACAGATGAATTCCAGATACAGCACCATAAGAGCACTCCCTACCATCCGCAAGCTAATGGTATGGTGGAGGCCTTTAACAAGATTTTAGAAAACTCTCTTACTAAGATCTGTAACAGCTAAAGAAACGATTGGGACCTCAGGGTTAATGATGTGTTATGGGATTATAGGACGACATGCAAGAAACTTACAGGACATAAACCTTTGAGCTTGGTGTATGGACAAGAGGCTGCTATGCCTATGGAGTATATTATGCCCAGTCTAAGAATTGCTCAGATCACCGGGATGACAGACACAGATATGACAAATGAAAGGCTAGCACAACTGCTTGCCTTAGAGGAAGACAGGTTCATCGCAGGATTCCATCAAAAAGTGCAGAAGGCACGAGAGAAAGCTTGGCATGAAAGGCATGTAAAGAACAACATTTTTCAGATAGGAGACCTAGTCCTCCTCTACGATAGTAAGTTTGTGAATTTTCTAGGAAAATTCAAGACACATTGGTTGGGGCCATACTAGATTCAACAAGTTACAGAAGGAGGTGTCGTTCAGCTCAGCAAATTGAACGAGGAGCTTCTTCCCACTTTCATTAATGGCAGTAGGATTAAGCTTTACAGTGCTAGCCACTCCACATCCCAGCCTTAACTCAGACAGTTATGAGAGTGCAGATGTCCAATGTAGTTGAAAGGAGGCATTGCACCAGTAGTTAGTCTACACCGATAGGTAAAAAGCAGTCGCATGAGGAGAATTTAAAATTTAAAAAAAAAAAAACGGTTAAGTTTGTTTTGTATGGGTGATGCGGTGTGACATCGCGGTAAGGTGATGATTCCCCATGCCACGTATCCAGTTTTGAAAAAGAACAGAGGCCAGTCAATTCACCTTCTGACAGGTAGTTAATGAAGAAATGACCGGTATACCTTACCGTAGATTTGGCAACAGCATAATAAATTTTCCAGATTTGGTAAATCTTTGACGAGACCGGCACCTGCACACATGTTTCGAGGGAAATTTGATAGGATTTCAGCATTTAATGAGGATTGAAATGATGGGTGTGGTCTCATCCATGCAATTAATACCACCGAGGGGTTCATCCTAGATGACCATTGCATCTGGGAGTATAGCCTTCAGCATAAAAGCAGAGATCATTCATTCAGGACGGTTACTTTTGTAAGATCCGAGAGATATAGAGTAAGTTGCAGAGTTTTCCCTATGTAGAGCTAATTTAGTTACAGAGTGCTGTGATTTCCCTTTTTTGTAGCCATTGCCAATCCAGAGTATTGCACCAAGTGGGTTCTGTCTGAGGAGGAACCTTTAGAAGACATTTTGAGATGATTTGAGCATGGAGGGCTTGTGTCCGATATGGCAACACCACCCAAGGGTATGAAACCAAGTTCATCACAGGTTAGATAGCCGCCAAGGATGAGGAGTCAAGCTCAGACAGTAGATGAGTCCAGCCTAAAACAACGAAAAAGGAAAAGGAGGAAAGTAAAAGTGAGAAATAGAAAGAGAAGGACAACTCAGATGGCTGTGCGCGTGGAGTTTCCTAGAAGATATCAAAAAAGGAAGAAAGGATCAAGAAACAGGCATCCGAGATGCAGAAAAACAAAAGGAAAAAGGAAAGGAATGAAGGTTCTCGAAATGGAATTCAAGGCCTGTATAGTTTGTACGAAAGGATCCAGACTGAATCAAATGTTTGAGAAGGATGGAGGATACAAATTTTCCTTGTGATAAAAGTTCTAACCCAGAGAAAAGAGGAAAGGATATCTGTGGAAGACTTCTCAAAACCTGAAGATCCTTAAAGGTCTCGCAAGCACCGAGAGCGAGAGCATGACAATAAGGGAAGGAAAGATAAGAGAGACCAACAAACTAAGTTACATAAATGATGGAGAAAGAAGTCGCAGGACTTCGGCAGAGACTTACAAAGACTTCACAGGAAGCCAAGGAGAAACTACAGCAGGAGAAGCCTGATGTTAGTGGCTCGAGGACGACCCACAAGTAAGTGTTAGGGGACTGTTGGAGTAAGGTCCCGCAGCTACAGGAGAAGCTGCCATTTTGGCGGATAGACAGTTTTGGTGAAGATATAAGAGATAAGGTAAAGCTACGATGCCGTAGCATGTTTCTAGCTGCAAATAAGAGCCGGAAACTATGACTATCGGGATAGAGAAGTCAAAGAAGACGATAGTACCTGAGCGACCGAGAAGAGAGAGTTCACCCATTGCATTCAAGGCAGCGGTGGAAGATAGGAGGGCTCAGCTACCCTCATAAAGGAAAAATGGCAACGAGGCCAAGGTATTGAAGACGAAGGATAGAAAGGGAAGCGGTGCACAGTACCCATGGTCAGCGCCAGGAAGGATGGAAGACTGTAGAGAGATGTGGTGTGATAGAAAGCGGCAGTTCGAGTACAGATAGACTGACTGTCACTAGTTAGGGTTTTGGGTTACTGTTGGGATAGGCCCACAGTGTTGTAATGGTGAGACCTTCGGGCCGCCTATAAAGAGATGTAAACTGTATTGAAAAAGGTTATCTAGTCAGATGTAAACTGTATTGAAAAAGGTTAGCTAGTCAGATGTAAACTGTATTGAAAAAGGTTAGCTAGTCGGATAACCTATAGCGAGTTAGTCTATTAGCTCACAGTCATTTTGTATTGTAATAGAGTCGAGCTCTGGTTCTGTATTCAGTCTGTAGTATCTTACTATAACCAGCAGTTGGCTCATAGAAGCATGTATGTAACAATCCGCAAGGATTGAGAGAGAGAGAGAGAGAGAGAGAGAGAGAGAGAGAATATTGTAAGAAGGCAATATAGAGAAAGAGAAGAGATCTAGGAGAGAAGGGCTCCCAGCAGAGAGTGCAGAGTTACCCAGAAGATCTCCAGCTGCACAGTAGGTTGCAGCAGAACTATGTACTCTCTCAAGATATAATAAACACAGTTCTGTGGATGTAGCTTCTACCCTTGAAGTGAACCACGTAAAACCAGTGTGTTATGTGATTATTTCATGTGATTGTGATTTACTTAGTTGATATATGTTACCTGTTACATGAATGTTGTATATCAGCTAGTAAATGTATGTATTTCCTCATTCAGTTACAACATTATTGAAGGTTAAAGGTGGATTTACATGTATCAAGCATATGCATATGAGTTTATCAGTGCTTGTTTCACACAATAATAATTATTTTTGTTAAAGTGTTTCTAGTATACTTATTCGAACAGTAAGTATAGTTGAGGTAGAGTGTGTTGAACTGTGGAAGTTCAAGTCAGAGTATTAAACATCTTGTTGAAGGTTAACTAAGTCATTCCACCTAGTGCGATAGCCTTTGGACTGTGAGGTTCGCAGTAGGCTGTACTATAGTAGATATCGCGTTGACAGTAGGTGATATCGCACCATCAGAGGAGCTGTGGTGTGAGATAGCGCAAAATGCGGGTTAAGTGGAAGAGAGATTTGCACATCGCCAGAGTCGCTGCAATGCGATAGGATTCCTTTCCCTATTAGAACCCGCGAGGAAGAGAGACTATGCGTCCCGGAGAGAGACCTCGCTAGCTAAGAAGAGACTTGCGAGACCCCAGGATGCTACAGAACCTGGTCGAAGACACTTGAGTCTTTGGCCAACCCATTAGAATCACTTCGGGTGAGACTTCAGGCCGCTCCGTGGTCTGTCGCCAAAAGGGCTAGTGAGCTAGGGGTGTTGTTGGTACATTATAGTAAACCCGGGTCTGCCCATAGAACCAACACTTCTCCACCTTCTCCACTCATGGATGTGATCCAATATGTGTGTGGAGGTGTTTTGACACAGAGAGGTTAAATGGTTTGTACTCGTTTCATAACAAATGGGTAGTTTAAAGTGTGTGAGGAAGACAGTTTCCAATGCACTAAAATCCAGAAATCAATGTCCTAGAAGTTCAATATACCACTTCGTGGCCATACCGATCAAAGTGCACTGGAAGAGTCTCAATTGAATAGAATCATCCATCAAGGATTTGGACGAACACCATAGATGGAAAATCATAATGTGATTTTTGGGATCATCTCTCTTCTTACCATTGAATTTTGGGATGTTCGATGGCAACTTTACTAGAATTGTAGGCCATGAAGGATTGTGTTGAAAGGGGTCATTAATCAACTTGCGCAAATCAGGTAAGTCCAAATTTTCTAGGAAAGGTAACTAACGATTGGGTTCCACGTACTGGTAATATTGATAAGGCATGTAATCACCAGTAGGTTCTTAGTTTGACTGATATATAGGTTGTTGAAACATCTGATGAGATGATGTACTTCCCAAAGATTGAAATCTACAGTTAGGGCCGCTAGATCCACTAGGACCATTAGGAGGAGGCCCACCAGGACCTCTAGGACCACTAGGACCACTAGGAGGAGGGCCATGAGAACCACCAAGATCACCAGGACCACCAGGAGGAGGGTTGCGAGGACCTTGAGGACCACTAGGAGGAGGACCGTTAGGACCTCCAAGACCACTAGAAGGAGGACCGCCAGGACCCTAGGGACCACTAGGAGGAGGACCTCTAGGACCACTAGGAGGAGGACCACCAGGACCCCCAGGACTTCTGGGAGGAGGAATGCCATAAGGTGGTCCTGTAGCGCCTCCAACAGTATGAATAGGTATTCCTCCCATCGCCAACATATAAGACCAATTGGGTTGCCCTCACTGTGTAAAAGTATTCCCCGAGTATGGAATTCTAGTATAAGACATTCCTATATGGTTAGGTTGATAATTCATATTTCCTATAGGCATTTGATTTGCTAGATAACCATAACCCCATGAGGGTTTATGAACTGCAGGTTGTGCCACCGAGGGCTGACCTAAACTTGAACAGGGTTTTACCACATTGGTGTTGGTGGGAGGGACATATAATGTGGATTGTCATACATCATAGGTTTTCCTATTATTCATAACAGTTCCATTAGTGGGTAACATAGGTCACACCGGGGGTTTCCCCGCAGCGTTAGAAGGTACAAACACTACTGGAACTAAAGGTTTCCCCCCATCCATAGAAAGTATGGGATGACTAGAGACATACCTAGAACTCAATGGTACAGGGGTGAAATTATAGGTTTGACCTAGATTGTGAGAAGTATCACCATATACTAGATGACCATCAAAATAAGGTTTAATTTCAGCGAGAGGCCAAGGATCTGTATTGCGGGGGAGAAGAGCCGAAAGAGGTTCTTTATGAGGTATGGGGATTGCTAAGATTGTATCTAATCTCTGCATTCTCTCTTGAAAATCATGTGCACAATGAATAGATGCTTGGATTTGTCTATACTCTTCTTCACATGGTGAATATTGTTCAGAAGAGGGCCTATTTACCCTAAATCAGGCAATGGCCTGCCCCATAGAAGTTCTCCAAAACGGAGCATCTGGGCCATACTCAGGTGGAACAGGACTGTCAGTATGACCTTCCATATGCGAATGAAAGGAAGTATCAGCCATAGGAGGTTGTTGAACCAAGGGATTTATATAAGAAGTGAATTGGTCTCCACTTTATACAACTATATTTTCCTCCTCGTGGGAAGTAGTTGCAGCTCCTTGGTCGATGGCTTCCATTGGACTTTCTCCTATAACAGGAGGAAAATCAGGTGGCAAGCCCTAACTCCTTCTGGATCGTCTCAACTGAAACTCATCCATATTGGTATCAGTTACTAAGCTAACCTAGGGTCTCAAAGGTAATAATGCACAAAAAACTTTCTCTTACTCAAGCTACAGGCCAACAAGCAAACTTAAATGATAGGAGGATCTCAAATTGTCGTTTTCTCACCAATATTGTCAAGTATGTGCAACTCACAATATACCACAAGGGTACATGCGTAGTAATCTCCCTAAATGTTGTTTTTGGTGTATTTCTCCGCACAAGATGGCCGAAGGTTTTTTCTCAGATGGATAGGGTATCCTAGTGGGGTCTCCCAATATACGCAAGGTACGTGGGAGCTCAAATCGGTAGTAGTGTTGTCTAATGCACAACCATTCACAAGGGGCCTTCTAATATACAATTGAGTACGTGAAGTACCTTTCTATATAACTCAAGGGTACGTGAAAGGCCATTTGATATACCGATGGTACATGGAAGAACCGTGCGAGTCTTGGGTTGTAGTCCAAACAAGTAACGACAACTCCTACATTTAACGATACCCGAACACATCTCTAACTTATCACTCAAATTTCTATACAATTTTTAGGCATAAAGTGAATGGTTATGTGCATGCATGATATTTTTCACAGAAAAAGTAAAACCATGCAATTATGAAATGGATGTTCATTCACTTTACCATTCATATTATGCCTAATTACAGGAAAGAGAGAGATTCTTTTCTTTTTTATTTTTCTTTGAAACCAAAACTTCTCAAACAACTATATTATATCNCCAAACTAATTTTTGAAAGCAATCAGATGGGATAGAGTCTCTTTTCCTAAAAGAAAAACAACCAACACTCAATATGCATATGCAATCTATTTTTTCAATTTTTATCTAAAACATGGAAAGATCTAACTTAAACTATTGACATTTTTTCTTTCTATGAGATAATGATGCAAAAGAGACAAAAGGACAAAAGAATCCTAAAATATTACAAAGCTAATCAAAGGCCCAATGACTTAAGCTCAATAAAAACAATGACCTAATCTCAACAAAAAAATTTCTTTTTGAAAGCAAAAAAAAAGTCTCCCACTAACTCTATGGACAAATGAAAACAAGAAAATGATTAAGCAGCCTTTCTCTTAGTCTTTATCAACGAATGAAAAAAGACCTAACTGAAACAACACTTTCAATTATTCCTTTCAAAATCAAAACCAATAAGCATGGCCGTAATGAACAATAAACAAGCCTAACCTAACTCTTTTATTAGATGTGCACCAATTGTTGGAGGGCATATCCAGATTTATCACTCTCTGCTACTTGGATTCAGGAGTATACCTTTGCTTGGTTCCATTCATTGATCCAGTTAAAATCCATACCCAAAAAAAAGTGAAGGGAAAGGGGAAAGGTATAGGTAGTCTACTTAGTGGACTAAGCTTAAGTGGATTTAGTGGATAGCCTTGTCAAGTTAAGCATGCGGCACAATTTTCATACAAAAGAAATCATGCAATGACATGAAAAAAGAAACCAATTAAGAGATGGATAAGTATGGAAGGGACTTAACTACACATGTATCCTTGTTATATTGATTTACAACCGTTTGAGTCATGTTAAGGTAGGTATTTATTAAAAATTAAAAATTAAAAGTGTTGGTTGTGGAGCCTGATCTTCCAGATACAGAGGTATGTTTAGTCGTGTTTGCACCCTAGGTGTACTGTACACTTGTTCCCCCTTCTTTTGGGTTCGGGGGCAGCGCCATCGAGAAACGAGGGTTGCAGACCCATGGTCTTAGGTTAACCATAGTATTTTCCAATGGTATTTTTCCCTATAAAAGAAAGCATTGTAACACGGTTCTGTATGGTATTATAGCATTGTAAACAATCTGTGTGATTGTGAGAGAGACTGTGAGAGCGTGAAGAGGAAGTGCATCAGTTTTGTTGTAGGTTGTATCCCTTCATCTTTCTGGATTGTAATAAAAGGACTAGCAATTTTCTTGTGGACGTAGCCCATCATTTGGGTGAACCGTGTTATATCTGTGTCCCTCTGTAATGTCTTTAATGTGTTTTTCATTTTGTTTAATTATTTGACTGTATATATGTTATTGCTCTCCGGTCCTGTTTTCTAACAATTGGTATCAAAGACAAAAGGTCTATTTGGCTTGTAAACTCGCAGGAAAGAAGGGTTCCTGGTTCGAGTGGGAGCAATGGCAGAAGAGGAAAATTTTAGGGTCGAGAAATTTAACGGCAAAAACTATCAGTTATGGAAGATGCAAATGGAGAACTATCTGTACGAGAATAATTTGTACCTACCATTGGGCGGAAACAAAAAACAGTCGACGGCTATGAAGGATGAAGAATGGGAGGTTCTTGATAGAGAGGCATTGGGAAAAATACGTTTGTGCCTGGCTTCGTCGGTGGCTTTCAATATTTTGAAATAAAAAACAACGGAGGGTGTGATGAGTGCATTGGGTAAGCTCTATGAAAAACCCTCGGCTTCCAACAAAGTATTTTTAAAGAAGCATTTATTTAATATGAAGATGTCGAAAGGTGGATCTATTGTCGATCATTTAAATGAGTTTAATACACTTACCAGTTAGTTAATTTCTGTAAACATGAAATTTGATGACGAGGTTAGGGTTCTTCTAATCTTGTGCTCATTTCCAAAAAGCTGGAATAACTTGGTCATGGCTGTAAGTAACTCTGTCCCTAGTTCAAACACTCTGAAGTTTGATGATGTTGTTGGTGTTATTCTTAGCGAGGAAATGCGAAGAAAAAGAATAGGTGATACATCAGGTAATGCGCTAACCATGGAGAGCATAGAGAGACAAAATGAGAGAGGAAGGAGCTCAAGAAATTGCAGAAGTATAAAAAGGACATATCCAAGTCCAAATTCAAAAAAATAGAGTGTCGAAACTGTGGTAAGAAAGGACACCTGAAGAAAGACTACAGAGCACCAAAGAAGAAAAGTGAGAGGCAGCAAGAGACTACTCAGGAAGCGAATGTATCCGGTGATGTGTTTACAATATGCTTTGATTTTTGCATTAGATAATACTAGTGATTACTAGGTAGTAGATTCAGGGGCTTCATGTCATGCTACACCCCATAGGAAATTCTTTCATGATTATGGTCAAGGTGATTTTGGACATGTTTTATTGGGGGATGATGAACCATGAAAAATTGTTGGAAAGGGTAAGGTATGGATTAAGTTAAATATTGGGAATGAATGGTTGCTAAAATATGTAAGGCACATTCCTGCTATGAAAAGAAATCTGATATCAATAGGGAAGTTTGGAGATAGCGGCTATTTGTCTATGTTTGGAGAAACATGGTGGAATATCACTAAAGGATCAATGGTAATAGAAATAGGATATAATATAGGTACGTTATATTTATGTCCTCATAATACTGATTATTCTATCTATGTTGCTTCCATAGAAATAGGTGTGGGGTTGTGGCATCATAGGATTGGCCACAAGAGTGAGAAGGGGATGGAGATTCTCCACTCAAGGAAACTGCTTCTAGATCTAAAGCAGGTAAGTTTGGAATTCTGTGAGAACTGTGTTTATGGAAAACATAAGAGAGTTAGATTTCTCAGGGATGGGAAACAAAAGAAGAGTAAAAATATAGAGATTCTCCATACATATATATGGGGACCAACTCAGGTACAATCTCTTGGTGGCTCTCATTATTATGTTACTTTTATTGATGATACAACTAGAAAAACTTGGGTTTATTTCATTACACAAAAATATGATGTGTTTGATACTTTAAGAAGTGCAAAGATTTGGCTAAGAATGAGACAGGAAAAAGGTCGAAATGTCTTAGATCTGATAATGGAGGCGAATACTGCAGCAAGGATTTTGACAGTTACTAATCACACAATGGGATTCACAGAGAGAAGACAACCCCTAGAACACCACAATAAAATGGTGTGTCAGAAAGGATGAATAGAACGATCATGGAGCGTGTAAGGTGTATGAGATTGCATGCAAGGTTGTCCTTATAGTTATGGGCTGATGGTGTAAACACTACTATTTATTTAATAAATAGAGGGCCTTCAAGAACTTTGGATGGTGGAATTCCAGAGGAGGCATGGACAGGTAAAAAGGTTAAATATCCATTTCTGAGAACTTTTGGTTGTGAAGAATTTGTCCATATTCATAAAGATGATAGAACACAGCTTGAGGCTAAATCCAAGAAATGTACCTTTATTGGATACGGGGTAGATGACTTTGGTTATCCTTTGTGGGATTATGAAAAACTAAAAATCATTAGGAGTAGAGATGTAGTATTCAATGAAAAGGTCATGTACAAAGATCAGTTGCAGGGAAAAAAAGTGGAAAACAAAAACACAGAGTACAGAGCGCTTGATGAAATCAAAGAAGATGAAGTTCCAAAGGAACCAGAAAATCAAGAACAATAGCAGGTACCTGAAACTGCTGCAACTGTAAGAAAATATACTAGGTTAAGTAGACCCACTGAACGATTATCTCCTTCACTTTATTATTTATTGATGACTGATTCTGGTGAACCAGAATGTTCTGAAGAGGCAATGCAGTTAGAAACTAGAAAGAAGTGGGAGCAAGGCATAAATGAGGAGATGGATGCATTGGTAAGAAACTAGACTTGGGATTTGGTTAAGTTTCATACGGTAAAAAGGGCATTGCAAAATAAATGGGTTTACAGGTTGAAGGAAAGAAGCGATACAAGGATAGACTTTTTGTAAATGGGTTTGCACAAAAGAAATGTATAGATTTTGATGAAATATTTTCTCCCTTTGTTAAAATGAATTCAATTAGAACTATTTTAAGTCTAGTGGCGGTAGAATATTTTCATCTTGAACAGTTAGATGTAAAAACATCCTTTCTCCATGGGGATTTGGAGGAAGAGATTTATATGTAGAAACCACAGGGGTATGAGATTAAAGGTAAGGATAATTTGGTTTGGAGGTTGAAGAAGAGCTTGTATGGCCTGAAGAAAGCTCCAAGGAAGTGGTATTTAAAATTTGATAAGTTTATGATAGAACAAGGTTATGATGGATGTCATTCTAATCACTATGTTTATTTCAAGAGGCTAGATAATAGAATATATATTATCTTGTTATTGTATGTGGATGACATGCTTGAAGCAGGGTCTAACATGCAAGATATAAATTTGCTCAAAATAAAACTAGCTAAATCATTTGCGATGAAGGATTTGGGTACTGCAAAGCAAATCCTTGGTATGAGAATAACAAGAGACGGGAAAAATCACAAATTAACGTTCTCTAAAGGTGAGTACATAGAAAAGGTGTTGCAAAGGTTTAGAATGTAGAATGCAAAACCAGTTAGTACACCTTTAGCCAACCATTTCAAACTAAGTAAGGAGATGTGTCCAGAGACATAGGAAGAGATAGATTACATGTCCAAGATTCCCTATTCATTAGCAGTTGGAAGCTTGATGTATGCCATGGTGTGCACAAGACCAGATATTGCAAATGAAGTGGGATTTGTGAGAAGGTATATGAATAATCCTGGTAAAGAGAATTGGAAAGCAGTACGGTGGATTCTCAGGTATTTGAGAGGTACCACTTCCCATGCATTATGTTTTGGAGGTTCAAACACTGTTCTATAGGGATATGTTGATGCATATATGGATGGTGATAAATACAGCAGGAGGAGAACCACATGGTATGTGTTTATTGTGGGTGGAACAACAGTAAGTTGGATTTCAAAACTGCAACAAGTTGTTGCACATTAAAAAATGGAAGCAGAGTATGTTGCTGTTACAGAGGCTAGTAAGGAGATGAATTGGTTGTAGAGGTTAAGGGAAGAATTAGGTAAGAAGCAGGAGAATAGTAGGTTGTACAGTGACAACCATAGTTTCATTCATCTTGCAAAGAGATTAGCATTTCATTAGAATACTAAAAATATACAACTAAAGTACCACTTCATAAGATCTGTTCTAGATGAAGAACTAATAAAACTGGAAAAGATACATACTAGCCAGAATTCTACACACATGTTGAAAAAGGGAGTAACCAGAGAGAAACTACTTTCCTGCTTAGTTTCTGTTGGCCTTCAAGAATGAGGGTTAAAATAATAAAATTTTCAAGTCCAAGGTCCAGAGCATAGTCCAACAAGTGCAGCAACGGTGGAGTTGTTGTGATCAGTCTCCAAGTGGGAGATTGTTTGTTATGGAGCCTGATATTCTAGATCCAGAGATATTATTCAATCGTGTTTGTACCCCAGATGTACTGTACACTCATTCCCCCTTCTTTGGAATAATCTAATAATATAACTAACAAATAAAAAAATAAATTACAATTGTACATAGTACATTAAAGAATTATTTTGCATAATATATTAAAAATTATTTTAAAATACAATTTAATAAAAAATATTTTAACCTGAGTGGTTGAGTACCATGAATTATAAACAAGAGGTTGTGGTTCAAGTTCCCAAGCTACTTTCCCTTCTAATATTGTGGGACTCACTTTATATCCCTACCAAGTTAGGTTGAAAAAATTGTTATTGGCCAATTTACCTCATATACCATCTTCAAATAAGGAAAAGTGTTGGAAAAAATTCCAGTGATGTATGATCCATCATATATTTACAAATATATACATACATACAAAAAAATTTAAAATTACTACATTATATGTTAAATTGGCAAGGAAGATAGAGGGTCTCCAAAAAAAACCCTTTTCCAGGTAACAAAACTTCGACATCAATAACTTGAGTTTTTGAAGATTATAATAGAAGAAATTGAAGGATTCCTCATGAATCACAATGAACATCAAAACCATTTATCTTTGGAAATAAAAATTCCCTAAATTCCTCCATAAGTAGTTCATAGATCTGAAGTTTCAATCACCTCACCAATGCACTATGGGAATGAAGACAACATATTTCAACCCTATGATAAAGACCAAGGAGATTCAACTCCACATAATGAGTAGTCCCTGGTTATCCTTATGTATTTATGTGTTTTACATATGCAAATATGTTTTAGGATAGTCTATTAGTATTTATAGAAGAACTTTTTGTAATTTTGTAAGAATATAGTCAACTTTGTGAAATAACACTCTTCCTTTGCTAATTTTGTAATAGTAAATCTTGATATTAATGATAATAAGAACTATGTAGTAACCTCATATTATTTGGCTATGCCATAGTCTTATTTTTAATATAGTTTTTACTTGTTTCGGTTAAAAAAATATCAGTTTATTGCTTTGTCATATAAATGCACTTAATTTTATTCCTCAATAATATTGGTCGATAACTACTTGAGTCATGTAAGGTAAGTACCTATTAAAATAAAATAAAATAATATTATATTTTCCATTAAAACAAATAAATTTATGGATTCCATCCTCGAGTAATTTTCATGGCTTAAATGTCCTTGGTTATGATTTCTTACACCACGAGCTAGTCCTCTAAGTCATGGACAAACTAGCAAACAAAAAAGGAAAGTCATAGACAAACTAGCAAACAAAAAAATAAATTACAATTTTACATGATACATTAAAGAATCATTTTAAACTATTATTTTACTCAATATTAAAAAAGTTTTTAACACAAAATTTTATATAATATTTAAAAAAAATCTTGGTGGGTTAGCTCGAATGGTTGAGTATTGTGAAACAAACATAAAGTTGCAAGTCAAGTCCTAAGCTAATTTCCATTGTAAAAACTATAGGCCTCACTTGATGTCCCCATCAGATTAAGAAAAGAATAAAAAACCTTATTACTATTTTATTGTTTTTATGATGTTAAAAAACATATTAGTACATTATCATATATTTCTATTAAAATTTTATTCATTATCTTCCTCATTAATACCAATTCATTTTTATTGTTTTATTGTTTATATGATATTAAAATCCATATCAATAAACTATCATATTTTTATATTGAAATTCATTTCTCTTATTAATATTGATATACAATTGTTTGAGTCATGTCAAAAATAAGTATATACCATAGATACATATATTGTGTTGGTGAATATATCACCGAGGGTCCAGAATGTAACTTATCATCGACAACATAAAAAATATCAGAAAATATTGGCAAATGTCGTAAAGCATAAATAAATACAAAATAACCATTTTTTCATATTTTTTACATCTAAAGCAACACCAACATCAAATAAACACATTGCTACATAAATATGAAAATACAACTAATATATAAGATGCATAAGATGTCAAATGGGGGATCATGATCACATATCGACTATAAATTGAAAATACTTAAATATGTTTGTGATGGAATGATAGAAAATCAAATCAAATGATCGAAATAAATGTCTCTCAAGAGATGAATAGTCATGACTCATGAGGCACCTAGAAAATACACAATACAATGATAAATAGTAGGAATCATCGATCCCCTCTACCCCTTTTATAGGAAAGGGGCACCACTCTTCCCCTGTAAGTAGTACTGGGTCCCGTAGGTGCTTTGGATAAGTTAGGCGTCTAATTGGAAGATCCAACTACTCGGGCTATGGTGGAAGGTAATGGGGTTGAGGTGGAAACCAATGTGAGTTATCTCCTCCCATAAATGCATAGCATAAAAATATTTCCTATATTGGGATCCTATTCCTCAATAGCACCCTATGCCCCCCTCCTCTAGGCTATAGCCCTTGCCTCTACCTCGAATCTTGAAGTTCATCCTCCAAAGACATTAGTCAACTCTACAATTTTGATAAAACTTCCAATGCTTAATGAGTGAAGGGTACATTTTATTAAGGTCATGATAAAATGTTTCAACAGTCAATGCCACCAACATCAAGGTACATAGAGGGCTTGATTTGCTTAATTAAATGTCAATCCCATACCCTCATACTTGATAAAATCCAGTGGAATTGTTACAACCTTGAAATCTTGAAAAACTATTAAGTCTGTTGAATTCTGAATGGGATCTAAACTTATACTTTTTGCATATGAAGTCCAATGAGGTTGGAACCATTCTTAAACATATTGAAAAAATTAATGGTAATGTTAAAAATTTAAGTAAAATGATAGAAAATGAAAGTTAAGGAGAATGTCACTTTTACTTTAAGAATTTAATATCTCTTGTTTTAATAACACTTCCAAAAACTTAACCCATAGATTTATTTCCCAAATAACATGCAATTTTTTTTAAAAGGATGATATTTTCCAAAATATCATGATATATTTTCGATATATCACAACACATTCGATATATTGCAATATATCTAAAATGTCATAAATGTCACAATTTTTTTTAGTACCAATATATCAACACGATATATATATATATATATATATATATATATATATATATATATATAATTTTGGTCTGCACTTGCTTGAATCATGTCAAAATTTCATTTCTCATTAATTTTGATCTGCACTTGCTTGAATCATGTCAAAATCGGTACGTACAAAAATACAAAAATGAAAATGAATAAGTGATTATATTTCCCAATATATTGAAATTTCATTCCTCATTAATATTAATATACCATTGTTTCATGATTCATGCCAAAAATAGGTACCTACTAAAAATGATGAAATATTATATTTCCCGTTAAATTTAACAAAATTATAGAGTTTATGTTGTTTGGACACTAGGAATTCTTTTGAATAAAATATGTCTCAACCTCTAATAAGCCGATGGGATCATTTTAGCAGAGAGCATATCACACTCATACCGATAAATATTTAAAAACTATAATGAAACAAAATAACATCATTAAAAATTATTCTTATTAAGGAAGGGTTCATTTCCACCATGATCAACACCGATTTTGTTTCCAGGTGAAAAATAGCAGCTCCTTGATATCCAATAAGAATCAAAAGTAACAGTTACATCATCAAATTAAGCAGTACAATATGCATGTTCTAGTACTCACAACAGGAAGCCAAGAATAGAATACATCTCACATACATCCAATATAGTAATCCTAATCTCTCCATCCACATAATCTCCAAAGGGAGATATAGAGAGCCCAGAGGCCTTATCAAAGGAAGGACTAATGGAGAAATCCAAGTAGAAACAGTCACATAAGTGTGATTATACATCATACTGAAAAATACTCATAAAGGTAGTGAAATAAGTGCCATACTAAAAAAAAGGAGTAGGTCATCAAAGTAGAGCTCTACTAAAAAAGATGCAATGTAACTTCCCCATCAATTATACCTTCACAAGAATATGTAAAGGTTATATGGCCAGAAGCCATAGTGAGCCCTTCCTTTGATAAAGTATCTTCCCTCTCATTATGTTCCCTGTAGACATGATGGAAGTCCACCACTAAAAAGGAGGAGATGAGTAATTTAATGTCCATACACCATGCCTCCAAGTTCAAGATGAAGAGAGCAAAAATGTCCTTTGCCCAATTTATAATCACCGATGAGTCACCAAAAATATGTATATGAAGCGAGGGGTTATTAGACCCCTCAAATTTTTGACTTCTCAAATTGGAGAACCCTCCAAAGAAGAAAACCAATGGAGCACTGGTTTCAAATCCCCAATTTTTTTTTACACTCTTGTACGTTATATCCACATCTTCAATAAAACCAAATTTGATGTTTTACGTGGGCTTTATATACTCGTTATTTTAAATCTTTTCATTTTGGGCAAAACAAAATGGTAGGTTCTAAATAAAAAATCATTTCTATGTGTCTTTAATGGGTTTTGTCGATTATTTTAGTGTTTACTTTGTTAATCTATAGATTATATTATAAATCATTAAATTTACATCTCTTTTAATTGTATTATTTATTTAGGATAATATGGATTTTTGTCTGGAAATATTTTTACAACTTAGTAGGAAGGAGAAGTGTAATTATATACTCAAGTAAGGGATACTTCTAGATGCGGACAATGCACAACTATCGGAGGTAAACAAAGACTTGATCAAAGAATTAGATCAAAGACCTATTATGGGTTGCTTATGCCTGTAGGGATGGGAAAATGTCCCTTGTTTTAAGGATGTAATAATGACTCTTTTATCTATATATGATTGATAAAAATTTTCTTTTATTGGTAAAGTAGAAGAAGATAAGGAACAATCATATAGAACTAAATTATGAAATCTTTTTATATGCATGGAATTACTTGCCATGTGAACAATATGGTTTGGAATTTCATTTAATAAAATTTCGATCTGTGATATTTTTTCCCAAGAAAGAAAATCTAAAACACATACCTTTACATAATCATGATCATCTACTCTTTGGAGTTTAATTTAAGATGGGTCTACTCATTGTTTTTGTTTTTGTATTTCCAAATGGATTTAGCACACTCCAAATCTCAAACTATATCTTATTTATGAAACATGAGTCTCCTAATATCCATTAAATATGAAGCATACTGAGTTTAATTTAATATATAAAAGCATATATCCATTTTAACTTTAGATCTATCATGCATTGAGAGGGACCAAATCCCTCAAGGTGCAAACCACTTTTCAAGTTTTGCACTCTATAAAAGATTAGCACCTTAAGAGATTTGATCCATCTAGGCACATGGTAGGTCTTGAGTTCAGATAGATCTACATTGGTTTATCCTCAAATGATGACTAAACCAGTTAGTTATGATTTCCTAGCCTAATCACCATGCAATTTTTTAGGATATAAAACAAATATCTCTAAGAGGTGGCATCACCCATTGTACTATATATTTGTAAAACTCTTGTAAAGATATGAGAGTCGACTAATAAACATTTTATGTCATATTTGTTTTACTATTATATCTTAGCATCACATCAGAGCTCCTTTAATTTTAAGGGACTTGGTATATCCTCCATGATAATGGTCCATGATAAATTGATAGATATAGCAAATGATGTGAGATGATGGTGTCAAAATTTACATCAAGAGGAGTTCGAATGCACAAGATAGATCATGGAAGATTCTTTGAGATAAAATAATGTGGGTTTGATGTGAGATAACTGACCACTTGAAGATATAGAACAATGGGAAAGAAAAATATATGATCCTGTGATGTCGTCCTTCAAGACGTGATCATGTGTAATTTACATATCATTAACTGTAAATGAAACTGGATACATATTTTTTATGAATGTACTATTTCAAAGGTCAAAACATTGGGGGAATAGTATTAAAAATTTGTGCTAAGGAAACAATCACAAGGTAAGTATGACTGAGAAAAAAAAAATCATGTGAGATATATCATAATTGAGGGTTTATGTTGCTCAATATTATAAAAATTATATACACCGTGCATTTATACTTTATTTATAGTTTACAATTACAATATTTTTTGAAGTTTTCCCATAGGGGTTCAATCAAGATCTTGTAATATCTTTGATAGAAAAATGCCACAACATGTCAACCATACAACCCTTATGGAAATATGTAATGTCCCTCCCAAGTGACCATGGTGCTTTATGTCCTAAACCCCTATTGGT
Organism: Pseudotsuga menziesii; assembly: GCA_001517045.1. NCBI lineage: Eukaryota > Viridiplantae > Streptophyta > Pinopsida > Pinales > Pinaceae > Pseudotsuga > Pseudotsuga menziesii. The sequence continues at coordinate 168,378 of LPNX010275380.1, read as the reverse complement.
TCTAGCCTAGGAGGGGTATTTTTTAATTAAATAAACATTAATGTGCAAACTAGACTAGGATGCAATTTTAATTTTTATTAATATATATGATGATCTAATAAATTTTATGTTAAGTTATTCCTAGGAGACAAGGAGGGCGCATGGATCTAAGTGGAGCATGAGTTGTCATTCAGAAATGGAAACACTCAAGGAAATCAAGAAAATGCCAAAATAACTCAATCCAAAAAGATGGAACCTTCCAATTTAGTCAGAAGAGAAAAGATAGGGCAAAGGACGAAACTGCAGAAAAGATGGCAGGGTTAAAAAACAAGAAAATTTTAGAGATGTAGTTTCTAAAATAGAAAAGGGAAAGTCAGTTAAAGGAAGGTTACACTTTCTAAAGGAGTAAAGGAAAGTATGAGAAAAGCACTAGGGCATAGTTTCCAAAAAGGTTGAAAAGCTATGTCAGGGAAAAAGCAAGCAAGTTGGCAAGTTTCTCCTTTAATCCATGAGGGAAAAAATTTCAAGGTGTCTTAGGCATGAAGATAAATTTCCTATATAGGAAGGAGAGCAGAACCCTCTTCCTATTTTTTATCATTTGTGTTTTGATATTGAGATTTGCTCTAAGTGGTTGAGTGATGTGCCTCAACTGTATATTTGGGAGGTGTGCCCCTTATCCAACGAATATTTTGTTTTGGTGTCTCATGACAATGCATCCATTGAATAATAATTGTTGTAGGTCCTGATGTCTCCCTCTTATAATTATCAGATCATTCAGAATATCTTGGAGGCCTCCTATCAGTGATATTCACTCTTCTTACTTCCTTCTCTCCATTCTATGATATATTGGCAATTTTTGGAGAAATATAATGGTAATTTTGAAACCAATATTATATGGTTCATGTATTGATGTTTAATATCAATTTCATATTAATTTTAGGTCATTCACTGAGTTTTGGAGGTTCAGGGTTCGATTCTCCTTGGTTTCCTAGCTCTGAAGCCATACTTTGGGGATTTTTTCTATGAGAGGATAAATCTCAGATTCTTGTGAGATGTATTTTGAATCTCATTTCCCTATTATGATATGATTTAATTTATTTGAAAATTACACAACATTTTGGAATGTTTTAATTAAGTTTCATAAAAATCTTTTACACCCTACCTATATTTCTATGCAAAAATGACTAGTTTTCCAGTTTCAATCAATTAGTGTATCTAAACAAGTCCATTTCATTTAATTTATGTTCTGAACTTTAATTAACATGATAATTATAATTTCAAATGTATGAAACTGAATATTAGTAACTCTTTTTATGCGTTTGGAAATCACAGGATTTTGACTGGGTTTATAGTTCTAGTGACTAGTTTTCCTAGTGTGGCCCTTATATTTCTTTGTGATTGTTTAGACCTGTTTTAATCCTTTAAATATTTATCCCAGTATCCTAAATAGATATATATAACCTTGATAATACTTCCTTATCCATTGGTTTCTTGGTACTACTTGTTAAGATTTCATTTTGCATTGGTGTAGACTCCCAAAATCTTGGTAGTAGACTCATTCTAGATGATGCTCGAAACCTAAAAGGGACTAACATATAGGTTCTTAGGAATATGAAAATTAAATATCCTACCTTTTATTTCGATTCCACCTACAAAACCCAGCTGATTCCCTCTTTTTACTTGATAAAATTTCCCACGTGTCAACTAGTTATCTGAAGTTGATTGCATAGAGTTAGTGATCTTGATTTTTCTACCTTAGGTTCATTACAATGGTATCATAGAATGGTCTTATAAACATTCTCTTAAATTACCTTAATGAGTCCCAAAATAGATCCCAATCTGAGACATAAAAATCCTGAATATATTTTCATTGTTGGAGAAGAGGAGGTCAGCTCCACCGAAGGGAACCTTGGAGGAGTGGAAAGACGTATGGATGATAGAGGTATAAGTAGAGAATAAAAGGATAATGTATAGACAATGTTGAAAATTATGGATAAATCCACCCAAGTACAAATATAAACTAGAGACATTATTTCTACATTGGTGGACAAGAAAGAAGGCGAAGTCAGCAGTAGTGGATCCCACTAATAGGAGAAGAAGGTATTTAAGGAGCAAATCTTCTCTAATAATGGAACCCATAATAGGCCACTTAAATTAAAAAGGATTCCAAGTTCCAATATGCCAAATTTTCTAGAGCATAGAGTGGAGGAAGCTGAAGTACCATTTGAGGGAGTCATACCTATAAAAGTCTCGCTTACTAAATACATGGCTTTCAGTTATGAGTTCAAAAGAAATTCGACCTTCAGATATTATTGTGACTATTAAGAAAGAGTTAAATATATAGGAGGTAACATAATGCTTAATCAAAATTTTGAGTTGTAAAGAACCATAGGTAAAATCTCCCTTCCTTACTTTGATGGATTTACAAAATGCATTGCTAACTCATGGGTGCAGAAACTTGACACATAGTTTTAGTTGAATCCTATGGTGGAGAGAGATGTTATCAAGATGGAGACACTGTGCTTGGAAGGAGATGCAAGTGATTGGTGGTTCCATGGGTTGATAACCTTGGTACATAATATTGTGACCACCTATGAATAATTCCCCATAATATTGGTGAACAAATTTGATATAATAAATCATGTTATGTGATTCAGGGTTCTTTCCCAATTAAAGTAGCTAGGAACACCGAAGGCTTACATTTTAGAGTTTCAAAAGGTGGTTGTCATGGTGAATGATGTGTCAAAATATTGATTATTCCTTTTATTCACATAAGGACTAGTAGAGCCAATTAAAGGACTGGTTAAAGCTCATGAACCCTCTATACTACAAGATTCCATGGACAAGAATCAGGATCTTCAAGATTCTATCCCGAAAACCAAATTCCCAATAAAGAGTAAGTTTACCTCAAGATTCAAGGATAAGATACCTTTCCAAAAAGGTCCCATTGGAAATATAAAGAAGGATAACTTCTCTAAATATTATGATTAATTTTGGATAAATAAGTTGTTCTTTTCATGCCAGGAGCCATGGGTTCTGGGCCATAAATGTACTAAGGGAAAAGCACACTATATTGAAGTTTTTTATAAAAGTGAATATGAACAAGAGGCTGTTGACCATATAATAGAATCATAAGAAAATATTGAATTAGATTAAGAGGAGGAGAAACCGAAATGAGATATAGTTTAAATTGTTTTGTTGTCTAGAGTACCTAGATTCCATACCCTGTGGTTCAAAGAAGTAGTCCAAAGGAAGAAAGCCAATTTTTTGGTGGATGGAGGAGACATACATGATTTAATTGACACTGAAATAGTGGAGAATAGAAATATTTCCACCAAATACTTAGATGGATTCATTGTTATAACCCCATGCCGTCACTCCATGGACTACAAAAAATGGATTCCCAAGATGCAAGTGACCATTGGAGATTATACAGTTACTGACGCTTTCTATGTGGTAAATGTGGATGACACCAATGTAGTGTTGGGATTCCAATGGATGTTCTCCATTGCTGAAAATTATGTGAAATACCAAGTTTCATAAATGAATTTTAAATTTTTTGATGGGAAACAAGTTGTTTTGATAGGTATGAAGACTTACACAAAGTAGTTGCTTTCTTCCCATAGCCTGAGAGTTATCCCTAGGAAAAGATAGGCTGAATTATTCCTAAATTATTCTTGGTAATATGAATAGTTTGGTCGCATGATAGAGGAATCTATGATAGAGGAAGAAGAGCTATGACAGAATCAGTCACGGCAGAAGAGATGCGACAGAAGAAATTGTGGGAGAAGTGTTCGCGATTGAAGAGAAGAGTCCACGACCAAAGAGGATAGCCATGACAGATGGAACCATGACAAAAGAAGAGTAAAATGGTTGAAAATTACAAATCAATGATCGTGGGCAAGATGTAATTTAGAATAGCTAATGCTTTGGAAATAAATCATCTTTGTAATTTCAGGACGATAGTTCCTACTGTCAATATAACTGACTGTATGAAAATAGGGATGACAGCATGTCAACTAACAGAATATAGTCAATTGATTATGACATGGAAGAGCCTATAAAGGAGAGAACCCAAGCTATGTGTAGGTTGGTCTCTCTAGGTCTCTACTAGCTTTTGTCTTAGAATAATTGTAGAATTATAGAGTTGTAGAGTGCAAGAGTTGTAGAGAAGAGACTCGATCCAGGTTGTGTGTGGATTGACAGTAGAGTGAAGGAGAGGAAAATTTAGAGATCAAATACTAGAGAGAGTGAGAGGAGATAAGTATATATATATTATAGAGAATATATAGAACAAAGTATGCAACTGAGTGCACAAATGAAAGGTGTTATATATTTCTCATGCCAGATAAAAAATTCCTTTATGGTTTTTCCCAGATGAGTTTCCACGTTAAATGTTGCCTCAATGTGTATTTGATAAATATGTATATGTTGAATGAATGTATGCTGTGAATAAGTAGGTATGAATATATTGTATATCATTTGTTTATGAATGAGCTTGTAAGATGCATATGTTGCACCGATTATAGATAGCATATTTTATGAAGATTTATATGATTGTTGTAATCTCTGATGACGAATAAGTAGAGTAATATATTGAATGAACCTAATAAGAATAGGAAACATACCCTCGGATTCGGTCGAGCAAGATAGTAAGGTGCCAAGTAAGAGGAAATCCCCACACAACTATAGAAACCTAGTTCTGGGAGTTACCCATAAGAGATATCTTGGGTGAGACAGCATCTGTGTCACAGGTGCTGTTGACTGAGCCTTGCTCTATTGGCTCGATATCTCATGCTTTGTTGACAATAAAACAAGTGTCTAAACCTAGGTCAAAGGAAGAAAAACCAACAAATGGTTTCGTTGATGGGACTGTTAATTATTTTGTGAGGGATATGTTTTGTCACCCGATGAAGACAAAAATTCAAGAGTGGGTGGATTCTAAGGAATTAGAGTTTGCACAAGAAGAAAGTGAAGGATCATAATTGAATTCAAAAAAGTGGTTGGAGAAATGTATTTATACCAATATTAACAATATATTCTTTTGTGAGTTTCATGTTCTGTTGTATGAGTGGTTATTGAAGCTAGAAAACCCAGCGAAAAAAAATCCAACAAGGAGAACCGATAGAGTGTATTCCTCATCTAATTCAATGGATAAAGAGTATTAGCAACCCATATCTATGGTTGTTGATTCTTGGGTAGACAATATTTTAGAAGGATACATTACTAAATTTGTTTTCAACGCAATAACATCATATATCGAGGTGGAAATAATTTTTTTCCAAGGACCTAGAGGAATATACTTGACATCTTTAAGAATTTGGATAAAGATGCTTGTATGTGAAAAAGGGATCCCGAGAATGGAATCTGGTGAGTAAAGAACCATGCATGAAGAACCTAGATATGTTACAAATGACGTGTGAGAAAAATGGAGAAGAATAATTTCATATGTTCCCTGGTGATAGCAGAACTGAACTAGAAGAAAAACATCTATGAAGTGGAAGACGATTTTGGCCAGGAAAAAGAAGAATTTTTACTAGAAGAGGAAGTTGCAGCATGAAAAAAGGAGAAGAATACAAGTTGCCATCTCACTTTAATGGATTTTCTTGGGATAAAGAAGAGGATTACCATCCTATCCCTGAAAGGGAATAAGAAGAAGAAGAAGAATCCCTAGATCTATAATATGAATACAACAAACCTACGACCTCGCGTACGTCTCTAAAGGTGAGGTCCATAAAATAATATCCTAGTGCATTTTTCAATACAAGTAATAATAATTGTGGGAATAGTGGACAAGGGAGTCCTTATAGATAATCATTTTATCCAGTAGTATCGAGGACCAATATAATGGATGGGGATGATATTAAGCTGCTGATATTGAATCGAAATGGGTTAGAAGACCCAGAGCAACATTGGTTTCTATGTGAATTTGTTTGGACCGTGTGTCAGGTCCAAGATGAGGCCATAAAGAGGGATCAAATGATAACAACCCTGAAGGGTCATGCATTGGATTGGTATATGAATTTCTATGTGGTTCCAACAGGATTCACATACAAAACACTCAACCAAATTTGAGCAGGACTAATAGATGATATTAGAAAGCCCTAATATGAATATCAGTGTATTAAAAATATTAAAAAGATTAAGAAATTGTCTACATATTCTATCTAGACTTCAACCAAATATTTAACACATTGATGGCTAAAGCAATCTTCCAGATGTCGGGCATACAACACAAAGAATGGTGCAGTGGAGCGTTGTTACCGCACATCTGAATTCCCTTAATGCAACAAAATATTGTGTTGTATATTGAAGTGTTAAAGCAGTAATCCAACCCCTTAGTACCTTATTCTAAGTACCTAGTCAATTTTATTGCATTTGTACATTAATATACTATGCTTTGGACTTAAGTAGCTTAATTAGGCATAAAAACAAGTTAAATTTGGGCTTTCACACCTACATAAGTGATCCATCTCATCCAAACATCCACGTATATGCCCTCATCAATACTGGTGTTTTCCCATTCATTGAATGTGGACATTGCGGTTGACTAGGAGCGCTAAAGGTGGATTTTGTCCAATTTTGGACTGTTTTGGAGCATTTAATGCCACCTAGAACATATCACTCACCTTATTTTGCACACCCACACATGCCAAGGAGTCATGATTTCTCCAAGTCACTTCATCCAAGTACACACCTCCATTCATGACCATTTGGGCTGATTTTAAGCGAGTTTGGCCCACCTAGGGGGATTGAGTCCAGTTTGGACAATTTCACATGTACAGTCATTTTGGGATTCCCAAGAATCACAAATCACTTCATATGTAATATAAACCTGTTACTAACATATTCACATGTTATACAGTCAAATAATATCCAGTTTCGGTTCACATTGCATGTGTAAAATTGTTCTCTTTTCATGGTTTTTTGTTGGTTTTGCATGAAATTCGATTTGTGAGTTTCTCTAAGGCTCCTAGATATTGTTTTAGATCATAATTATCACATGAAATTGTGGATATGGATATGAATATATATTCCTCACCTGGAGGAGAGACTGGTGCATCAGTGATGCAAATTCAGTCACAACCAACCAACCTTATGTTGAAACTTTGGGACATTAAAAAATGCAAAGAGATCCAAGAGGAAATGTGGTGTACTATATGCAAAAAAAAGGGACACCATAAGGATAACTTCCTAAAATTCATGAATTATGTCACATCAGGAACATCGAACCTGATAAATACATAAGGGATACCTTGGTGTAGAATCTGCCAAACTACAGGTCATAGGTCAAAAGAGTTCTTGTACTTAAATAATATTGTAAGTGCATTGTCTACTTTATATTGTAAATTTTGTAAATCAGTAGGACACAATGAGAATGACTATAGAGCATTCTAGCTGCTACAATATAAAATGGTGGACACTTATTTAATGAAGAATGAAGAGCAGATGCAAGCTGTGTGGGATAAAAATCAACACCCACAATCTCAATATCCTCAGCCCTAGTATCCACAGAATCAATACCCACAATAGTAATACCCTCAACAAAGGGGGGATGGAAATTTTAGAGGTCAAGGAGAAGGAGGAGGATTTAGTCATGGAAGAGGCCAAATTATATGTTTTAATTATTGCAAAGCAAGACATTTTTCTAGGGACTGTGTGAGTCCTACAAAGACATGTTCATATTGCAAATACCTTGATCATACTTTCAAACAATGCCCGTATTTGATTTCTAAGTGGCAGGATATAAATGTGGGAAATCCAAATCCTCTCTAAAATCCCAACCAAAATATCCAGAATATTGATGTTGAACCAAGGGAACCACATATAGTTGTCATGATAAGAGGAGGTGTTGTGATTGGAGAGTACCAAGAAACACAACATGAACAACCGTAGGTGTGACTGAACACACAAAACAAAGTGTCATTTGACATCCAAAAATAAAAGGAAGTATTTTTGGATGCACGACTAGAATTCATTAACAAGAATCAAGCATCGACATATATTGATACACTACCTGGAATACCAATAAGGGAGATTCACGAGAGTTTTGACCATTTTTTCTGAAAGCAAATGACAGGAAAGGTTAGTAATATCAAAGATTTTTTTTTTAAATTTTCTTATCACTAATACACATAAATTTATTGTCACAGAATTGACAGCTCTCATAGAATAACCCCAAGAAGACAAAAGGATTAACCATGTGGGGAAAAGATTAAAGATTGGTCGTGAGTTAAGGATGACTTACTATATAGGAGACTGCGATATGGACTATAGTATCCTAGACTTTTTATTTGATGCCAACATTCTGAAAAGACAAACATGGGAAAGCATGGGGAAACTATTAAGTTTTCTTAATTTCTTAAATGATATTCTAAAACAATTTACAATAGTAGGATCACTGAAAGAAAAACAAACACAACAACACAAAGAATACATAGAGTTTCCTTAGGGAAACCACAAGGGAGAAAACCATACAAAGCTTCCTCAGTATAGAACTCCACTGAAATAGTGTAAAACCCCAAGAAAAATTCTCCTCTTTATTTCTAGCATAGTTCTTCTTGTCTCTGTTTCAAACTTGATTAAGTTAAGTGACTACAAATAAAGGGGGTTCCTCCTTATTTATATTTGTCTCTTGACTTGACCTAAGACCTAACAGGGTCGACTTGTCTAACTAACAGGGATGAATTTTCAAGTAAGACACCAAAATAATAATTATTATGACGACACATGGGTACTATTGACCTGGATTACATTCATAGGCTTACATTGGTTCTTTTAACGACTCTTACATGAAAAATTTCATCAGTTACACCTCCTGAAGGAGGAATACAATTAGTACAACTAGAATATCTTCTAAAGTTACAATATTTTAACACTTCCTCTTAACTAGGAAGGTATTCTACAAAGGTAGCAACCACTACCACAACTGTACATCTGACTAGTGAGCTCTATATGTCATAGGAATATTTGGAACACCATCATGCATCCTCATCACCAATATGGAATTGCATCAAGATGTGATATTGAATCTTCTTTTGTCACATTAGTATGTGAATACTGAATATTTTTCTTCTACATCAATAAGTGAATACTAAAACATCATCATCATCTGCAACATCAGTATGTAAATGCAACAACAACATCGTTAGCATGTTAGTGCTAAATAAACAACATCAATAAATGCTAGATGATCATTTGCATCATCAACATAGAGATGTTGGAACATCATCATCATTAGTATAGAAATACTGAAAATGTCTCATCAACATAACACCAACATCAGTATGAGAATACTAAACATTAGTATGAAAATAATGAAACTACCACAAAAACATCAGTATGAAAATAATGAAATTTCCACATCAGTATAGGAATATCGAAGCCACCTCTTTCCTATTGTCCATCTTGGATAAGAACCTCGGCGGGTTCTCTCGTAGCTCCATCCAATAATTTTTTCTGACTTACTAACCCTTTCGAGCCAACAAGCCTATTCATATAGATGGATCTCTCTGGGGAGAAAACAGGCCTTGTATGGATTACTAACCCTTTCAGGCCAAACATGCCTATCCATACATACCAATCCCCCTAGGATCAATAGGCCTTGTCTGACTTAATAACCCTTTCGGGAAAACAAGCCTAGCCAGACATACCCTACCCTAGACTAAGATACCACACCACTACAACAAAATAACCTTCTACCATCTTATTCACTCCCTTATTCGAGGGAGGTCCTTTCATACTATGCCAAGCTTGTCTCGAAAGTATTCAAAATTTACATGAGATAGAGGCTTACTCAGCATAGCTGCAACTTGTTCCTCTATAGGAATATACTTGAGCTTTATAGCTCCCTTCTGTACCATATCCTATATGTAATGATATCTAATTTTGATATGTTTTGACTTATCATGAAAGACTTGATTTTCTGTCATCTTAATACAACTCCGATTAGGGCAATGGATCTCAGTCACATCTTTTTCTACATCAAATAATCAAGCCAAAATCTTGCGAATCCATACTTATGTACTACCGGCTGAACATGTTTCAATGTATTCAACTTCTGTTGTGCTAATTGCAATACTAGTCTACTTTCTACCGAACCATGAGATCATGCCTGATCCCAAACTATAAAAACATCTTGAAGTTCTCTTTCTGTCTTCGACACTTACTATCCAATCTGAATTTGTAAATCCATGTAATATGATCTTGCCATCTGATGTGTATCTGAGACCATAGTCTAAAGTCCCCTTTAGGTACCTCATCATATGTTTTTCTCCTACTAGGTGAATATGTATGGGCTTCACCATATACTTACGTAGAGTGTTTACAACAAAACATGTATTTGGCCTTGTATTGGTTAAGTACATTAGAGATCAAATTATGTGTCTGTATAAGGTGACATGTACTATCTCTGAAGAGTCATCATTCAATAATTTCAAAATTTTTGTCATTAGAGTAGTCATAGCCTTGAAATCCATCATCCCAAATATATTTAGGATCTCTACCTCATATTTTCCTTGGTTTAGGAAAATCTCATCTGGATATTTCCATACTTCAATACCTAGAAATTAGTGCATCATTCCAATGTCTTTCATCTCAAATTCTACAACGAGCTCCTTCTTACATTCGTTGATGTGATTGTCTTCACCTGTCAATAATAGATCATCTACATATAGTAGTAATATCATAATCCCATCATACTCAACTTTATACTAGAGGTTGGAATCTGCATTACTCTTGGTAAATCCCAAACTCATTAGGAATCCATCAATTCTTCCATGCCATGCTCTAGGTTCTTGCTTCAACCCATACAATTCCTTCTTAAGTCTGCATACATGAGTTCTTTTATAATTTGTCTCAAGACCTTGTAGTTGTTCGATCTATAATTCTTCTTCTATCAAACCATTTAGTAAGAGTTTCTTTACATCCATCTAATGTAACTTCCACTTCATTTTGGATGCCAAGGAAAGGATGGTTCTAATTAAGGTGTACCTAGCTACTGGTGCAAAGGTCTCTTCATAGTCAATTCCTTCCTTTCAGTAGAATCTACAAGCTACAAATCTTTCGTTTTACTTCTCTATACTATCATCTATTGAATGCTTTGTCTTCTAAATCCATTTTGAGGATACCACTGACTTGTTATTTGGTCTCGGTACTATTTCCCATAAATCATTCTTTATAATGGATTGGTATTCCTCGACCATGGAATCTACCCATTAATTCTTCTTTATTTTTTATTCAAAGAATGTAGGTTCTTTGTCAATGAGATTGCACATCAAAATGACATAACTAGGGTATGGCTTTGGTTTCTTTCTTTCTCTAATGGTTCCTTTTGGGACACCATGTCTTTTTTCTTCTTTAATTACTTCCCGTTCCCAAGAAGGCCTTCTTTTCTGTGATATCATATTATTTAGGTCTCTGAGGTTCTGTCACGTCACGATCTTTAGGAATCTATTCATCCTCCTCATTTCTAAGTGATTTAGAAACTTCTGCAATTGTAGGAGTTTCATGCTCCTGTTCCTCTTCCTTGTCTTTCCTTGATTTTCTAAAAGTTGTATCTTCGTCAAAAGGAACATATATGCTTAGTTCAATTTGACGATATTATGGGATATAGATTCGGCAAGATTTTGATTGCTCACTATATCCTACAAACAATCCCTTCTTTTCGGAAGGGCCTAGCTTTGATCATTTCTCCTTGGGAATGTGTATGTATACCAGAACACCAAATATTTTTAGGTGACCGACTTCATGATTTTCTCCAGTAAACATCTCTTACAAAGAATTATTCCCAAGGGTACTATGGAATATTATATTATGTACATATAATTATTTTATGGATTCTTCTTCCCATAGGAACATAGGTATATCTTGATCATGGATCATAGCTTTTACAACTTCTATGATATATCCATTCTTTATTTTTGCCACACCATTTTGTCGTGGATTATAGGGAATGGTGATCTCCCTCTTAATCCCAACTTATTTATAGTACTCGTTGAATTGATTTTAAGTGAATTCTCCTCCATTATCTGATATTAAGGTCTATCCTATTTTGAGAGAGGTTTTCCACAAGATCCTTGAACTCTTTGAACTTTTCAAACACTTCATCCTTATTTTTGAAGAAATAAATCCAAGTTTTGCGGGAGTAGTCATCAATAAAGGAAGAATAGTAAACATAACCTCTTAATGAATTAGTTTGCATTGGCCTGCATACATCCAAATGAATAATGTCTAATATCCCTTTTTCTTTGTTGTGATTATTTGGATAAGGGTTCTTAGTATTCTTTCCTTGTGCACATCTTTTACACACCCCTTCATCAGTGGTAGGTTATCTCGCCATGGATAGTTTTGGGAATACATCAATGTCCCCTGATCGATGGATTCTTCCAAGTGTTTGATCTCAACACATATATTCACACTTTTTATATTGCACTCTAGTACCTTGATTCCCATTTTCATTATCGGTGGGTGATCTCGCGTCTATTAACATTATACATCAATGAACGATAATCAGACGATGGACTAATATGTTGGACCTCGACACATATATTCACACAGTAGGACATGTACTCATAGTGTTTCATTTAGAATACCTTCCAGCTTGGTGGCATTCCATATATGCTACCTCCTTGATCATGCCAATGTTCATGAGACTTCAGCTCTCGTGATTTGATTCCAGTGTATGTCAGATATGTTCTGCCACTATGGAGATATTGATCTATTGTATATCTTCAGCTTCTATGGAGATCCTAATCCATTGTATATATTTATCATGGATATTCTGATCTATTATATATTGTACGTGGCGATGACCACACATGTCACATTTTGTATATCATGCCTATTCATGGCCATTGTACTCTTATGTATCTGGTACTGCTATATGTATATGCAGTCACATGCAGAGATTGATTATTGTACTATACTAATTGATGGCTAGTTATTCATCACTCCACTTCTGGTATGGATTTTATAATGTATTTAGGCCATCATATTACCCCTCTGACCTCACACATTAGGGGGAATCTATTATAGCTGATTTTACCACCCATGGTTAATCACATGTTGATGGACTTCCCTGTCCCTTTGTAGACTCTTTAGACCCCATGGACTTATATTATCCTTTGATGTTCCAATTTCATCTCTAAAAAATCCCTGTTTATTGTTGTATGCAAATTTTAAACCTATTCTCGCATGTACACGTGGGTATTGAACTTAAACCCGCGTACATCGGCATGTGTGCATAAATCCAAATACTTTTGTAGTTTTCCTTCATGTGACTCCAAACCAATTTAATATTGGCCTTCCATATGCATTGAGATCACTTGGATTTGACCCTCCATTACCCTATTGGAGTGCTATATAAGGAACCCCTTGGATACATTCAGAGGGAGGAATTGAAGAGAAACTAAGCTATAGTCCATTGTTTCCATAGTTTGCATATACTTGAGTATGCATCCATTTGTACCTTTGGAGCACTTTGTGTTATTCCAAATATTTCCTTTGCTTGTAAGCTTGCTATCGAGAGACGGAGGATTGAGGTGGTGGAGGCAAAGGTGGAGGACTCAGTTTCTCCGGTTTGTACAGTGTGCCAACAGAGGTTGTCACTTGTGTAATATCTGATTTAATTAATAGAAATTTCTTTTCCTATCCAATAATGTGATTTTGAATGCGAATATTGAGTCTATGGATATGTTTAATTGCTTATAAATTGTTGATTATATATGTTAGAGTAGATCTAACACCATGTTATATAGAATGCTTGTCTTGTTTGTTGTTGTTGAGAGAAAATTGTTAGCGCAAGCAGGATTGGAAAAAGATCAACGGGGATCTACTTCAACCATCTAGAATAAGGTATGTTTCGAGGTCCCTTAGTGTTATATGTTTGGTTTCTCTTGCATATTGGGAAAGGATTGATTTCTCATGTCTAGCTGTCTATTGTGGTACACCCCAAGCCATAGGAAGTTTCTCTACGTAACAGATACGATTTATGTGGATTGGTTAGGTTTTATACTTTCAATATAATTTCCTTAAAAAAAATAGTGGCTCACTACCTAAATGTCCTTTTTCTGATATATGTTGTTTCCCATATGACCTTATTTTTCTTATCCATTTTCTTGTACAATCTATAAGAAAGGCTTCCATATTTCATTAGTCTAAATATATGGTAACAAGGTAGTTATCGATGACAGCTATGACTAAATAGGCCCCCATATTAGCACCAGATCAATCTACATCATTGATTGTTGTGTTTGTTTGTTGTTATCATTCAATATAGGCTAACAATGAACCTTCCCATCTATTATCCTGCAACCCCAACATTGGTCTCATATTAATAAGTGTTAACATGAACTAAATGGAGTATCTCCATTATGGTGCATAGTTAAATAAAATGTCGATGACAATAAATAGTAGAGAGGAATTGTAGTTGTGATGGATCCATATCGAGTGTTGCATACTCCTGAAGGATTGTCCTCCTCAATAGTGATTAAACCGTACTAGGATTCAGGGATGATTTTAAGGAACCATATTAATTTAAAGTGTATAAATGTTGGTGAATATTACCCATTCTTAAAACGGAAACTATAAAATGATTGGCGATATTTTTCAAAAAATATTTTAATTTCCAACAATTTTATATCGTTTATATAATAATTTGGCAATTTTTAGGGTGAAAACATTTTACCCCATCAAAATTGGGTGAAATAGAGCTTCACAAAATGCAAAATGGCGAATCTTTTTTGGGAGAAAAACATGGAAAAATAGCCCATTGGGCTAAAATTATCTCTGCTACTAATGTATTGTTTTGACAGAGATTTGTATCTTTTTTATTGGCTTGTGTAGTAGTAATAGTAGGCATATTATTTTGTGCAGATAGTATTAATTAAAGTCAATGGATCAGTGTTTGGCATTATTTTCCTATGGTTCCCACGTTCAATTCTTGAGCTACGTGCCATGGACAAAGATTCCAAGCAAGATCCCTTTCATATATTATCTGTGGAAATAAGTTTGAGTAACTTATTTCAAAGTTAGCCAATATATGAATTATGATTTCATCTAATGAAAAACAAGTATCATTGAAAAGTGCAGTAGACACCTTCAGAGTGTTCCTAAAATTCCCTTGCCAGAATGTGCACATTTTCTACATACCTCAACATTCTAGTTGACAAATGAATATACATTCTAAACAATGAATAAGGATGACTCATTTCAAACAAATGAATAAGGCCCAAATCAATATTTTAATTTCACCACATGCCCAAGTCAAATAATATTAAAAATTGATCATCATTGTATGGTCCATTAATGAATAACATTAAATTTGAAATGATTTTTCTAGGTGTGAGGTTTTTTATGGAAAAAAAGAAGAAGTTTACGGAATAAAGAATATTGAGAAGAATACAGTGAAGAGGAATTTAGTTGTGAAGGAAGGAGGAAGTATGCAAAAGAGGTAGAGAAGAAAGAATGAAGGAAGAGATAATCCAAGGAGATAAAAAAAATATAAGCTTAAATTTTGTTAAGGAATGTAAACCCTGCCTAAGACTAAGACCACAAGGGCAGTTGTAAAGTTTCTAATTTTCTCTTTAAATTTGATAATTATGAGTTTTCAAAAGGCCTCTAAATGTAAATTACAAGTTCTAAGTTTTAGTAGAAAGAAGAGAAGTTTTAATGGATTCATATGTTTAAACTTTAAAACAATGGTGGTTGTGTTTAATTTAAGTAGTGCAGTCTGCTATTTGTAGTCGTGTGGTATTTAGTTGTTTTGATGTTGTAGGGTTGCAAAAATGGATCCAGATTATAATTCCAGTAGAATATTTTAACCATGAATATTGGTGCAAAGAGTAACTACACTAGAAGATAATGTGGAAGGATCTGTTGATACTACCTAAATGGTTTTATCATTTAACACTACAAAAAGGATATACTGTAAGCACATGTATGAGGATATCAAGTGTATTTGATCTCCTTTAGGAGAATTTAATAGAAGGGTTGGCCAATACTATTATGGTATTGCGGTTTAAATTTCATTGAAGACAAAATATTTTATAGAAAATAAAAAATGTCTAATCCTAAGTTATCAAAGGGAAAACATTTCACAAGCATTCCAGACAAAAAATGTCAAAAGGCGCGTCTTTTTAAAATTTTTACCTTGATTAATAAACAAAAAAAACTCGAAAGGTCAAATGATCCTTTCTTCACTGTAGATGTCACATAATGTTGTTTGAAAATGTGATAAAAAAAAGTAGAATGATGGGTATTCTGATAGTTTGTGTGTGACATAATGTAGAACATTGCTCTTACCAGTAGAAAGAAAGGAGGAAGTTAGGGCTGAATCATACTAAACAATGGTGACCAGGCCTCAAAGAATAACTTGAAGGGGTAGACACACTACAACGAATCTAGGAATTAGAATCCCATTTAGCATCCCTTTTCAGTGTAATTTGTTTTAGATTGAGTGGTCAAACTAAACGCTAAATGGGACGCGTCATGGATAAAACTCCGAACATCTATTTTTTCTTCTTAGCTATCATCCTTTATTACGTCCAAAGTAGAATCTATTTTTTTTCTTCCAGAATAACATCCAACATTGCTTCCTAAACAACATTGAGGTTTTCTTCCTAAATAACGTCATATTTTTCTTCCTAGAGAGCATCTTGTTTTTCTTCCTAAATGACATCCCTGTTAGAGGCATATTTGCATCCTTAATAGTGTCATGTTAGTGTTTATGTTTGCATCTATGTTCAAACCATATTTTCATCAAAACTAGCATACAATAATGAATCCATTTGCGCTACCACTTTAACATCCCATGTTGCACCACGATTTACTTCCAAATATGCACCAATTTTTTCTTCCTTTTTTGCGTCATGTTTTTCTACCAAAATGACACCAAATATTTCTTCTATTATTAAACCATATTTTTATTCCTATGCATCACCATGTTTTTCATCCAAAGTAACGTATTATTTTTCTACAATATCAACCCCATGGTTAGCTTCATCATTAGTGCCAAGTGTTGCATCATTTTTAATTCCTAGTTTCACATCTCTATTTACACCCACATTAGCAACATGTTTTTCTACTACTTTAGCACCCAATTTCTCATCCATTTTTACTCCCACACTAGCACCATAGCTTGCTTCTCGTTTAACTCCTTGGATTTCTTCTTATTTTACTTCCTCGTGAGCGACTCATTTATCTTCTCATTTAGCATCCAAGTTTTCTCCTATGTTGGCCACTAGTTTAGCTTCTAGTTTCGCTTCTACTTTAGCGTCCAAAATAGCATTAAAATTGACTTCCAACTTAGCACTAAGTTTTGCATCCAATGTCTCTAATAAATTGGGGACATAGTGGGATTCCATTTTACCTATTGGTTTTGCTTCCTTATTAGCATCACATTATACTTTCTATATAAGACCTAAAACCATATCCAATTGTGTGATNATTATTCATTAATTTCAATAGTTCTCATATATCATTTACTTCATAGTTCTGAAATAACATAATGAAACATTCAAATTAATTGTAGATACAATTATTGAAATGAATTGCATAACATTTATGAAAAAATTTAATAGAAATAGACAACATTTATCCAAAGTAGTAATATCATCATATATATATTAATTTTCCATCAAAAGATCATCAAAAACTTCAAATATATAAATTTAAAATATAATAACGATAACATCAACATTATCTTTCATAAAAAAAAAGTGAAATTATAAAAAATCATTGCATCAATAACCTGTCATACAGATAATCATATTAAGGTTAAAAGAACAAGTGAACAATATATATATTGAAAATACCAATATCACAAGAAATATTTTTTTATATTCTTATCTAGGAAATTCAAAATGATCAATAGTAATCAAAGTTTATATGTCAACATGAATCCACCATACAAATCAAAATTACCCAAAATGTAATATGAACTTGGATAATCACAAAAATACGTGTCTAGTTGTTGCACCTGGAAATATCACACTGCTTGTCAGCCTCTAGAAGAATTTTATGTTGCCTATTAACCTCCTAGAAAGCTTGGTCTTGGTCACCTTGGACAATTTTTTCCCTGACCTAGAAGGGACGGCGCTTCCTTCTAATTTTCACAGAGCATTGGCGACGCCTGCCTCAGTTGAGAAAAAGGCATCGTTTTCTCTCTTTTTTGGAAAAAACCCTAGGTCAAGGCTCCTCTCAATTTAGCTAAGAGAGCTGATGGTCAGTAAAAAGGAAAAAAAAGATGTTTCTAGAAGCTTCTATATGGAATCCTTCGTGGAATTAGTTCCTATATTCTTGGGAGAGGTGGCATTCACCTCCCTTACCTATAGGGATCTCATTCTATCATTTTGTCAAGTCATCCCATGGGTTCTAGGCCTATAAATGAAGCCTTCATGGGGAGAGTGAGGGAGGCTAGAAAAAACATCCTTATGCTGCTAGTTTGAAGTCTGAATCAGAGGAAAAGTAGAGGTAGCTTGTGTTTGGAGAGGTATTCATAGTCATAGGATATTGTAGGAATTATTGATTGAGACAGAACCCATCAACATCAAGGATTTTAGTTGTACTTCTTTCTCATCCATATATTAATAAAAAGACATTTCCCTTTCCTATATTTGATTGTAGTGTTTTGTAATTAAATATTATTGGATTCCTTGATCACCAATATGGATAGTCAGTTATCATGATGCTGTCATCCCCTTTGTTTGTCTTGGGATATTTTTTGTAGATACTGAGCCATTGCAAGGACTTTCAGGAGAGAAGATAAACGGATCCAAGGTTGAGGTATAATGTGTTTTACATTAATTGATTTAATTATTCAAGGAAAAGATATGTTGTTGTATCTTTTTGTTCTGTAGTTGTGTCTTACATTGTAGAGCAACAAGCAGTGTCCGCATTGGTTGAGAATTCCTATTAACAAAATTGGTGAATTCACTGGGGATCTATCCTAATCTAGTCAGATCTGGTGCAGATCCATCCATATCTACAAACTTCGCTAACCATTCCATCTATGAAGGTTATTTATCTCTCCTTTCAGTTGTTTCAGTTAACAAGGTGAGTTATCCATCTTATGATTCTAATATTTTTCCTTTGTTTTGAGTAAGTTTTTTGCACTTTTTCAGTCAGCTCAGTCTTTCTGGTTTCTCCTACAGGTTTTTAGTATTTTCATCCCACTGCTCCACAACACTTTTTCCTTTAGCTGACAGAGCATTGGTCGTTTTGGATTCCTTTTCTCTTCTTGACCAAAGCATTGACACCACCTTTTCTTTTGCTTGATAGAGCATTGATGACGCCTTTTTGCAGAAGGCTAGGAGCGTTGTAGCATCCTGGGACACCTTGGTGCAGTGCCTTTTAGTGCGTCGAGCTAGGTATTTAAAAAAAATGTCTGTTTACAAAATCTTTGTTCAAAATTTGGAAATTTTCCTGTCCTCTGAGGTTTTTCTATTTGGACTACTTGATTGCTTGGTGCCTAATTTACTAGTTTTTGTGAGTCTGATTCTCTGCTTGAGCTCAGATCCAAAAATTTCTATATTTTGCATTGTCATAAATGAAATTGGAAACATAGTTTGATCTTGGTCTTTTTAGTGAAGTATCTGAAAATTTCCCTTTGAAAAGAAATCCTATAGCCTCTTCCTAGAAGATTAGTTTCTTTTGTAGAAAAGACTCCTTTCTGTGCCTAATATTTTCTAGAAAAATAGAAAAAGAATCGTTTTATTTTTCTCTTGTTTATGCTTGTGAAAAATTGTTTGTTTTTTCATTTGCATGAGTGATTCAGGAAAATAGTTTTTTTTTTACGTTGTAGCAAAAATTAATTTTGCATGCACATTAGAGGCTTGGTTTTCTCTCTGTCATTTTTAGAAACTTTAGAGTGCTTGTTTGAAAGAGTTTTTGTGTTTTTAAAGGAATTCCTTTGCATTTCTTTATTGGATCTTGTTTTGCTGTTGAAAACAACTTTCTTTTGGTATATTGTTGAAAATAAAATAAAAAGGTTTCTTCCTTACCCTAGTTAGTTCTCCTCGAAGTCAAAAAGTGCATCTACATCTAGATTAATTTGCATTATTGGAGATAACATTCCACAAACATTCACCTAATCATCCAAATAAAATTGATGGAAGCTTTAGGTCTAAAATTGTATAGAAACTTGAGTGATAGGTTAGTGACATGTTCAACCATCGTTAAGTGTAGGAGCTATCATTATTTGTCTGCACTACAACCCAGGACTCGCGTGATTCTTCTACATACATTTGGTATATCGAACGACCTTTTACGTACCCTTGAGGTATATAGAAAGGTACTTCACATACTCGATTGTATGTTAGAAGGCCCCTTGTGAATGTTTGTGCATTAGACAACACTACTACCGATTTAAGCTCACACGTACCTTGCATATATCGGGAGACCCTACCGGGATACCCTGACCATTTGAGAAAATCCCTTGTGTGGAGAAATACACAGAAAACAACATTCAGGGAGATTTCTATGCACGTAACCCTGAGGTATATCGTGAGTTGTACCTACTTGACAATCCTAGTGAGAGACCGGCTATTCCAAACCCATCCTATCATTTAAGTATGCTTGTGACCTTTAGCTTTGTGTAGGTTTTGCTTGTGTTTTTTTCTCCTTTTTTGACCTAGATTAGGTAACTTCAGCCACCACCATGGCTGAGAAACTTGCAAGACGTCAATCTCGTATATTGTAGGGTTTATCTCTTGACTCTCCTCCTAACATGGAAGGACAATAAGGAGTAACCATGGAACAACCAGCTTCTGCTAATGTTCCTGTAGGAATTGCTATAGCTAGTGAAACTAGAGAAGATTTCACTATTTACACAAATCCTTTGGTTCAAATCTCTGCTACAGCTAATGCTTCTGTACATCTGTCGTTGGAAGGATATGTTGATAGTCCTACTCCACCAAATTATGGCCCAGATGATCCTTTTTGGAGGACTTCTGTGGGCCAAGCTATTGATGAATTCAGGGTTATTAGACCTTCACCAAGGAATCCTCCTTTGGAAGAGGAGGAACATAGAATAATTAACGCATCTCTCGATCGAGCTCGTAAATTTTCAGAGAGAGTAGAAAGAATCATTCCTCCACCCGTGTCTCGTTATGAAGCTGTATCGGCTCATTTAACTGTAATACAAATCCTTGTCCTTTATTAAAAATTAAACCTTCTTCTGAAGGTCATCCAACCTATGGTGATACTTCCCGCAACCCATGGCCTGAAGGATATCGTTCACTAGCACAAGTATTAGGTCCTATTGAAGAAGTTCCATTTCAGGGTAATCCAAGTCCAAATGGTAATCCTACAGTCTCGCATACTGGCCCCATTACTAGGCCTTCCATACCAATCATGGTTGGGGGGAATCCACAAATGAAGTTATGTCAACACATTCTAACACCGGGGGGCAACCCTCGGTGCGCGTTACACCATCTATTAGTGGAATTATTGCTATTTTAGGACAAGTTGCAGTTGTAGCACTACATGCACTAGTCATCCCTCCTACTAATACCAATGTTCCCCCCCCCCCATCTAGTTTAGGCCAACCATTAGGAGTGCAAACTGTCAATAATCCAACTTCCTGGGGATATACTTATGTAGGAACTCAGCCACCTATGGTCAATCAAGTTTACCAACAATCGTCGTTGGCGAATAATTATTCTAGAATGCCTTACCTTGGGAATGCTTTTGTACCTTGGGGACAACCAAATTGGTCAAATGTCCCGTCATATGGAGGAAATTTTTCTAATAATGATGGAGGATATGGTGGACTCCCCCATGGAGGACCACCACGAGGACCTGGAGGACCTAGAGGGCTCGGAGGACCTGGAGGTCCTGGAGGATCTAGAGGACCCAGAGGAACTATAGGTCCTAGAGGTCCTAGAGGACCTAGTGGACCATTTGGAGGACCACCACCTAGAGGCCCACCACCACCACCTGGAGGTGGAGGACCACCACCACCACTGTTGCCTTCCAGAGGACCCCCTTCCTCTAGTAACCCATCTCCCCATGGAAATTATGGAAATAAAAAAACCTTGACCACCACCATCACCCCCTGGAGGACCACCACCACCACTCTCACCTTCCAGAGGACTCCCTCCCTCTGGTAACCCATCTCCCCATGGAAATTCTGGAAATCAAAAACCTTTTCAACAAAATTCGGGGGAATCATCCATACCCATCTATCAATCAACATATGGTCCTATTGGTCAGCAAATGCCATATCAGTACTACCAGTATCTGCAACCAAATCAACAACTACCATTTTTGGATATGTTAGATCTTCCTGACTTGTTAATATTGATAAATGAACTGATCCATCATGAACCCTCTTTTCCTACCATTCCTGTAAATTTTCCTTCAGATATACCCATGTTTGATGGTAAACCTAGTGAAGATCCAAAAAACCATGTGATGAAATTTCACTTATGGTGTTCATGCAATTCTTTGATGGACAGTTCAATCCGTCTAAGGATTTTTCAAAGAACCCTCACTAGTATTTCCACAAAGTGGTATATCGAGTTACCACAACACTCTTTTTGGGACTTCAATGCTTTAGCAATGACATTTTTAACACACTTTCAATTGCCAATCTGATATGAAACAGGTACAGACCTTTTGACTTTGATTTGACAAACCACATCAACCCACATCTACGATCATATCCATGAATGGAGATGAAGATGAAGGTTAATTAAGGCACCCATTCCTAATCAGTTGCTTGTTGATTGGTTTACAAAGTCTTTACTTCCACCTATCGCTAGAGATGTTTCCATGGGAGGCGTTGTTACTGAGGAGCAAGCTATTAGTTGTGCTCAATACCTAGACTTGGTTTAATCCTAATCAGGTACTTTGTATGATTTGATTCCCCATGCTACTCGACCTACAAATGATCCATCAAGACCCACAACTAAACCACCTGTTGATGCCATACTTGGCGCAGTTCAAATGCAAACGGCAGCAAAACCTTCTAAGAAACAAAATTAAGCCACCACTACGTCAAATCAACCAGCAACATCTACCAAACCTGCACCCTCTCTTGTTGCTTCTGCTGAAGTAAACGCAATCCAATCAAATGAACCTTCCAGGAGAAAGAAGAAAGACAAAAATAAATATAAAAGAACTGATAACCAACAGGAAGGAAACAAAACATAGAACTCAGATGTTGATTCAAAAGGTAAGAGAAAGGTAAAATTTCCTTGTTTAATCTACAAAGGGGGCCATTTTACAAAATAATTTCCTCGTCTTTAGGAATTTAGTAAGTTCTTGAAAGCTTCACCCATCCCAGTAGTCTTGAAAGACCCTTTCCCTTCCCAATAGTAGTTAATTGATCATAAGTCCTTAAACGAAACTTCTTCCTCCACCGATGAAGTTCGAATGATGTCTAGTGAAACGATTAATTTAAATGCAAGAGCACACAGTTATGACCCTCCTCTGGAAACGAAGCCTAATGATATTCCATCTGAAAAACCCTCAACTTCCACACCTCCTCATAATAATGGTCTTCATATTGAAAAACCTATACCAGAAGAAATTTTTCGTCCACAAAAGGGTACTCTACGTAAGTCTATAATCAATCCTAATGCTCATGCCACCCAATATTATAATATTGTTGAATATTTGTCCCAGGAACCCTACACTGTGTCATCTTTGGAATTACTTCAAACCTTCCCAACTCAACAGAAAAAATCTTACTACCCTTGGAGCTATGGATCCCAAGAATAGTAATATCATCACTTTCAAACTGGATGATTTCAAGACGAGACTCTCACATCAGTTAGCTTTCCATATCGCTACCAAGATTTCTGGAAATACTATCCGTTGTACCATTTTGGACGATGGTGCCTCTACATCAGTTATGTCTTTATCTTGCTGGAGAGCCATTGGATCTCCGGAAATCAACCGTTCACCTACCACTCTTAAGGATTTTGATGGTAGAGGCTTTCAACCCTATGGATTACTACCTACCATCCATGTTGAACTGGGGGGGAAGTCATTCTCCATTCATATTGAAGTCGTCGACCCTAATTTGGATTATAACTTACTCCTAGGTTGTAACTGGTTTTATGCTATGCAAGCTATAGCATTGACCATTTTTTGGATCGTCTAGTTCCCATTCCAAAGAGATATTGTCACTGTTGATTAGTTAGATTTCATGACACCTAGTGCCATTACAAATGATGCAAATATCATTCCACTCCTAAATACCCCACAATATAATTACATTGGGGTAGGTCTTATCAAAGATTCTTCACTAATGGGAGTCTTTCCCTCATTTGGTCCTCCTCCTGCTTTGCAAACTGCATCTATTAACATGATTTATACCTCTCATACATACAAAGGAAAAGAAATTTCTGATGACTCAAAATCCTTTTCCCCTTTCGAGGAAATTTGGAATGAAATCCAAGCTACGAGTGATTCCCCAACCAAATAGCACTTGTTGGTGGCCTCAGACCGCTATCACATGCCATACTAGCTCAAAAACCCCTCCCCATCTCTGGATTATCTTTCACACACACTTCCTATAGACAAATCTATTATGGAAGTTATGCCGTTAGAAGAGATTCCTTGGAAATATTATCACCACATGTCTTCTTTCCTTCCCCCTTTCCATATCGTAGAAGACCACTTCACCTCTACGGTTTCATTTGATATCATCCTCAACCCTCAGTCTCTGATCCTCACTCATAGTGTCGATTCTGAAGGAAACTTATGCAACATTACAAAAACTATGCCTGTAGACATATCAGTGAAACCTAGTGTTTCCAAAAACATATTCATTGGACAGAACTCTTCACTTGAAGAGGTTAAAACATACGCGACCATTTTTAAGGAATTTAGAGATGTCTTTTCATGGACATATGAAGAAATATGAGGGATTGATCCCTCTATTATTGTTCATGAAATCAAAACTTACCCTGATGCCAAGCTCGTATGTAAAAAACTATGATAGGTCCATCTAAGAAAATAAGCCTCTATTAAAGAAGAAGTTGAGAAACTTCTTAGGGCCGGTTTCATTTACCCTATACCATTAACTGAATGGGTGTCCAACATAGTCCCTGTGAACAAAAAACAAGGTACTATTAGGGTTTGTATAGATTTTAGGGATTTGAATCAAGCTTCTCCAAAAGACAACTTTCCCTCTCCCTATATCGATCAAATAATCGATAACTGTGCTCAAAGCGTTATTTTTTCCTTTATGGATGGCTTATCTTGCTACAATCAAATTGAGATTCTCTCATCAGATCAACACAAGATGGCATTCATTTTCCCTTTGGGAAATTATGCTTACCTTAAAATGCCTTTTGGTTTAAAGAATGCTGGCACAATATTCCAGCATGCCATGTCATATGCTTTTCATGACATTAAACATGTTGTGGAACCCTATCTTGATGACCTTCCTACTCATTGCAAGTAGAGGGATCTTCATGTCGATCATCTGAGAGCTGTGTTTCTTCGATGTCGTCATTTTAATATTCATCTAAATCCCCATAAATATGTTTTATGTGTAGAAGATGGCCGAATTCTTGGTTTTATTGTTTCTAAATATGGCATTTGTATAGATCCCTTGAAAATTGAAGCTATCTTAGCTCTACCTGCTCCCACGAACATAACTGAACTCCAAAGTTTGCAAGGGAAGGAAAACTTTCTACGTCGTTTCATCTGCAATTATGCAGAAAGGACACATGGTTTCATGAGGTTTCTCAAGAAATATGCCCCTTTTTTCTAGGATGATTTTGCGCAACGCACGTTTGATAATCTTAAACATGCACTTACCCATGCACCAGTGTTGCAACCATCAAATTATGCTAAGGAATATTCCTTGTATGTGGCTGCATCCTTGTCTATTGTAGGCATGGTCCTTGTTCAAACAGATGAATACAATGAAGAACATGTGATTTATTACACTAGTAAGAGTCTTCTCGACTCTAAAACTTGATACTCACATGTGGAGAAACTTGCGTTGGCCACGGTCACCGTGGTCTAGAAGTTCCGTCGTTATATTTTGCTCTGCACGACCATTGTTTACGTGGATTTCAACCCCATGTACTATGTTCTTACACATCAAGTGCTTGGGGTCAAAAACTCATGTTGGATCGTAATTCTCGAAGAGTTTGAGCTAGAATTTTCCAAAACTACTTCCAAGAAGTCCCTCATTTTTGCAGTGCTTATATGTGACCTTCCCCGTACTACTGAAACTACAGAGCTTTTTGATTCATTTCCCAATGAATCATTGTTTCTCATTAGTATGACTAATCCATGGTACAGATATATCATCTTGTATCTCTAGACCTTATGATACCATCCTACTGCCTCTCGAGACGAACGTCATCGTATTCGCCACCAGTCCAAAAGCTATCTTATTCTGAATAATACCCTTTATCGTCGTGGTGTTGACTCTATATTACAATGTTTCCTTACACATGAAGAGTCTGAAATCGTTCTGAATGATGGAGCTTGTGGCGGTCATATCTCTGGGTTGGCTACTGCCCAGAAAATCTTGCGTGCCAGGTGCTTATGGCCTTCTATTTTCAAATATTGTATTGAAACAGTTAAGAAATTCCCACCATGTCAAATGTTTACTTCCAAGAAATGCACACATCCATCTCCACTGCATCCCGTTGTAGTAGTTGGCCCCTTTGTAAAATGGGGCATAGAATTCATGCACTATAGACCTACCTCATCCAGGGGGCATGGCTACATTATCGTGGCTATGGAATATTTTATAAAATGGGATGAGGCAATTCCCACATATGCCGAATATGGTAGGACTTCTACATTATTATTATTTAACCATATCATTGCAAGATTTGGGATTCCTAGATCCATTGTGATGGACCATGGGTCACATTTTCAAAACAAGATGATGGAAGAGATTAGTGTAAAATTAGGGTTTTGTCATGATAACTCTACAACATAGTATGATCAGGCCAATGGCCAGCTTGAGGCTATAAAAAAAAGTATTAAAAACAATGCTTCAGCGAATGGTAGGGAAAGCTAAGTCAAATTGGCATTTACAGCTCTTCTCTGCACTCTGGGCCTATAGGACTACTGTCAAAACTTCCATAGGTTTTACACCCTTCCAACTAGTGTACGGAGTGGAAGCTATCCTCCCAATAGAATATGAGATCCCTTCTTTAAAAATTTCCGTGGAACTATTACCCAATACCTCTATAGACGAAGAAAGATTCCTATATCTGAATAAACTTGACGAAACTCAACATGATGCTACCTTAGCTAATGAGGCACATAAATGAAGAATGAAAATCCAATATGATAGGACTGTCCAACCCCATTCCTTCAATGAAGGAGATCTAGTTTTGACCTATGACCAGAAGCATGACAAGTTGAGGGCATGAAAATTTCAGTCTATGTGGCATGGGCCATATATTGTTAGTCGTGTTTTAGAGAAGGGGGAATATGAATTGGTTGATTGTGATGGGATACCTTTGGGAGAGCCCCAGAATGGGCTCTACCTTAAAAGATACTATGCCTAGAACATATAGCATAGAGTCTTTGTAAATATTTTTTATAGTTTGCTGTGTGTCTTAAGCTTTGAGAGGTGTGTCTTTTGTGTGATTTAAAATGTGTTTTTTCATAAAACCCTACTTATGCATGTCTTTTTTCTGATGGATAGATGACTTCCTTCATTGGTTTTGCTGATGGTGCTCATTGATATACACTTAACCTTGCATCAACAGCTTGGGTAATGTACTCTATTACAAGTGAGCTGGTGAGTTCAGCGGGTATTCTTTTAGGTCCCTCCACCAACAATATGGCGGAATATCATGTTGTAATCGGATTGTTGATGAAAGCCCTAGATAATGATAATGGAAATTATGGTTTACCTAGACTCTGAACTAGTTGTTTAGCAGCTTAACCGAGTCTACACCATTTGAAATCCCATGCTTCTTCATACTTTTTGAAGATTTAGGTTGTTAGAGAGGTATTTTGAGAAAGTTACATATCATCACATCCCAATACACTTAAATATTGTGGTAGATTCCCTAGATAACTATGTCTTGGATTGGCATAGTGCTCATACTTGAAAATTCCATTTGAAAACATAAAAAAAAGTGTAAATTCATAAGCAGATAAATCATTCCACACAACACATTTTCCATACACAATTGTAAATATAAAAAATTTCAGATATATAAAAGTTGTAGCACCAAGATACAAAATTTAGGTTGAAGCATCTCTAGATTTTAGTGCCTATTCAGGACCATAAAAAGTTCAAAATACATGTACATAGGGAAAAATATGAAGCTTTGAATCTTTCAGT
The DNA here is from genome assembly GCA_001517045.1 of Pseudotsuga menziesii. NCBI lineage: Eukaryota > Viridiplantae > Streptophyta > Pinopsida > Pinales > Pinaceae > Pseudotsuga > Pseudotsuga menziesii. Next base: position 140,114 of record LPNX010275380.1, on the reverse strand, counting down.
AATACATATACAAAAACTAAATATCAAGGTAGAATAATCCTCATGGTGCTCATGGTAGCAAGTAATGGCTTGGGCCACTCTGCGAAGTAGTTTGGAGAACCATCTAGAGACACCTGCGGTATGGTGTTGATAATTCCTGGGAACCTCATTAGTGGTCATGTCAGAAATACCCAAAATCAAGTGCTATTGGTTTTCCTTGAGATCTCCGAGCTCTTCTCCAGCTTCAAAGAAGTACACCATCATATCTCGGGTACTTGCTCACCTAGCAATAGGAGACATCTCAGCTGGGCGGATAGATCCAATGTCTGCGTGAAATTTTTTTTTGTCTCAGTACTATAGAAAATAAAAAATGAAATAAATATTAAATTTCAAAAAAAATAAGTGGATAATATCTTCTTACCTCGGTCATCTCACACTTCCCCCTCAGGTAAGACTAGCTCTGGGTCATTTTGGAATTCTTCCCCATCATAGGCATAATACTCCACCATAAGTAGCTAGTTTCTCAACTAATGAAAGAGCTCGAAACCGTAAGTGACTTTAGGTCCTCCACCTCCGAGATGAGGCATAGCTGTCACCCATGCAAGAATCCTTGGATCCTCAGGATCCAATATGGTAATGGTCACTTGGGGCCTCATGTGAGGTACCTGCTATAAGATAAAAGACACCACCACTGATCCGTAACAAAAATTCTTTAGTGTCCCTCTTTTGCACTTGTTTAGTTGAATCTTCAGACATGCCAACGTGCCTTCACACCAGTTGAAGATAGTGGGCTCCATGCACTACAAAGCATATAGCATGTGAGATCTGTTGGTAAGGTGGGCAGCCCTAGTACCTGCCACCTTGCAAATGGTATACACTACTATCCTCAAGGGGAGATCCACTAGAGACTTGATCTTTAGCTTACCCGATTGGGACTCTATACCCAATAAGCAATGCTAATTGATGATATCATCCAAGGATCCTTCTCCCCCTCGTGCTCCAGATAGAACCAAAGAGATTCCCATCATAGATAAACCAGTCAGAAAATAAATGTCCTCGATCTCTATAGGTAGGATGCGGACTCCTACCACAAAATTCTCTTGGTCAGGATCCCACATGTCTATAATGTACTCCAACAACTAGACATTTGTTTTAATTCCTGGGATCTAGAAATACTTAAGAAGCCCGCAGTTTCGTAAAGTCTTAATGGTGGCTGGGTCATTCACCTCCTGGGTGTCTGGGACTTCATGCTCCCTTTATTTCCAAATTACCATGATGAACCTATGACATGCAAAATTCATTATTAGTAAGTATATCGTGGCTAAAATAAAGAAATATAAATGACATTATAAATTAAAAAGAAAGATTAGAAACATGAAAAAATCATCTTTTGAGTGGCCTAGGGTTTTATTTTTTCTTCTTTCTTTTCCTATGGCACTGATGGCTTTTGTGCACAGAGCACGCAACGCTCCTGCCCTTGGCATGCAGAGCATCAGGAACCTATCTGATGTGGATAGAGCGTCGATGACGCTCCTATCCCAGCATGACAAAGCGTCATTGGGGACGCATACCAATGGCCAAAAAACCCTAGAAAGAAGGAAAATTTTCCCTATATTTTAGCTAAATACCTCTGTTGGAATTCTAAATACTGTACCCTATCTTTGCAAAAAAATACCTACCCTATATATTGTATTTTAAACCATTAAAAACGTTTTAGGATCTTGGAATTAAATGATGCAAAAGAAGAAAATGACATTTATTGAACATGAAAAGAGGATAGGATCAAATGCTTTCCTTTTCTATGGACAATGAAGCAACAATGAAGTGGAATGCCCTTGCCAAATCTCCGAAGGAACTCTTGCTATCAAAGCTAACTTCCAAAACTCATCAAATGGTAAAAAACAAGTGGTAAAAGTAACTTACCTACTCTTTATATTTATAGAATGTTTGGAGTTTTCAAATATGCATTATAATTTATTTAATTTTGAAATCTAAATTATTTTGGTACAAGTGGGTTTTTATTTTTTACTTTCTAAAGTTTTGAAAAAGCGGCTTTTTATGGTATTTTTTGAGTTTTTTTCAGGTGAATGTTGGGTAATGGTTACGAGTTGAGCTATTTTTGTCTTTTTCGAGCTTAGAGAAAAACTGAAAAAGTATTGAGCGTTGTTTACACTTTTTAGATGCTCATTAAAATTCCAGTAGAAAGGTGTCGAGTATACTTTTTCACTTTTTCAGACTCGTAAAAAATGGATTATGAAAAAGGAACCTGGTTCAGGAGTTATATTCAAGGTCTTTTCAGTCTCCTCAAAACACAAAAAGATTTCCAAGTGAACTTGTTGCATTCACGCTTGTAAAAGAATCAGAATGGTCGACTAGTTGGGGGTAGGTTATCTCTTTTTTAGACCGACTGGCAAGGATAATTTTAGGGGCGAAATTAATCCCATGGGCTATTTTTAGGGGGTTTTCTCCAAAAAACACTTCGCCATTTTGCATTTTTTGAAGCCCTATTTCACCCAATTTTGATGGGGTGAACTTTTTTCACCCTAAATATCGCCAAATTATTATATAAACGATATAAAATCCTTGAAAATTAAAATATTTTTTAAAAATATAGCCAAACAATTTATAGTTGTTGTTTTATGAATTGATAAGATTCTCCAATGTTTATACACTTTTTAATAAGTATGGCTCCTTAAAATCATCCCTGTCATCTGGCCTTCTTTACGAAAAAAGGACCTTTTGGATTCTTCTTAGTCATTTCATACTCTCTAAACATGAAACGACAAATGATTTTGCTTTCATTGGACTCACAAAATTACACGATGAAAGACCTTATTTGGGAATGAACCCCTCCTTTCTCAAGTTCGTGAAAAATATGAGAATGGACTCATCACTTGATGAGATTCAATGAGTGTTTGTTACCCTCTTTGAACTCATTAAAATGAAAAGAGGAAATCGTCTTTCGAGGTGGGGAAATTAAAGGAAAGGGGAATGGTTTTCATTTGTTTATATGGTAGTACTCTACAGTCCACCTTTGAACATGGAACCTATCTATATTTGCATATCTAAACAGTTGGGTTTTCAGATTTTCATTGAGTCGATCCACTTTTGTGAGTCACCTGACTCCTTTGATTCAATTCAAAGAATGCTTTGTCAAATTCCTTGCATTACACCTGGTTCTATTCTCATTTAATTCAAAGCTTCCAAGTCATGTGTTGTGTCATCAAATTGTTCAAAGGATGTCTCTCCTAGAATCATAACTCATCAGTAACTTTGCTTGTCCTTAAGAGTTATTCATTGTTTGAGTCATTCCATTACTTCAAATCAACTTTTGTTCCTAGTTTCATGTCACTAATGCGGGAATCATCATGGCGCTCCTATGACAAGTCTATTCCTGTCGACTTCAAATCATTATCCAAGAATTAGACCTAGAAACCTAGACAGTACCTTGGGCCTGCATGCCTCAATGGTAGGTTAACTCACTTTCGACATGAGTTTACATCATGGACTCTTGATTGAAGGATCTCATCGAGTGTTCGAATCCAAGTCCTTTATTCACATTTGATGGTATGTACTATGATACCTTGGGAATCATTGACATCAATGGTGATTTCCCTCACACTTGTTAACAGTTTACATTGTTGAATGGTAATCAAGTGGTTTATACCATGTTCAACGTCAAGATATTGTAATCACATGGTTAGATTCGTATCGTTTGGACATCAGGATGAAGACCCTGAGTGGTTAGGTTTTCTAATCATTGTCTATGCTCAGGTTGCATTTGGAGATCATTTACAGTCATGACACGGATCCACATTGTATGTTTGGTGGTTGTGTTCTATATCTGACATTGAGAGGCATAGTTCTACTTTTTATATCTCGTAGCTATGTCCTATTTCTTGTACCAGTTATTCATGGATCTACAGTGTATCATTAGTAGCCATGACATAGTCATCATCATAGATCTGCAGTGTATTGGTTTACAACTATGATTGGGTTGGGTAAAGTCAGTTACTGGTCCTATATGAGTCTATCTCTCTTTGCCTTTGTATCAGACAAAAAACTTGCAAAGTATTTCACCTATCACCTTCTTCTAGCTTCATACTTTGGGGGGCATTCTATTGCACCTGGAAAACTCACTACTTGTCAACCTCTAGAAGAATTTCATGTTGCCTGTTAACCTCCTATAAATCCTAGAATGGGTCACCTTGGACACTTTTTTCCCTGACATAGAAGGGATGACGCTTCATTGTATTTTGCATAGAGCGTTGGTGATGCCTGCCTCAGTTGAGCAAAAGGCGTCATTTTCTCTCTTTTTTGGAAAAACCCCTACGTCAACGCTCCTCTCAGTTTGGATAAGAGCGCCGATGGTCAGTAAAAAGGAAAAAAAAGATGTTTCTAGAAGCTTCTGTATGGAATCCTTCGTGGAATTAGTTCCTATGTTCCTGGGAGAGGTGGCATTCACATCCCTCACCTATAGGGATCTCATTCTGTCCTTTTGTCAAGTCATCCCATGGGTTCTAGGCCTATAAATGAAGCCTTCATGGGGAGAGTGAGGGAGGCCAAAAAAATCATCCTTATGCTACTAGTTTGAAGTCTGAATCAGAGGCAACATAGAGGTAGCTTGTGTTTGGAGAGGTATTCATAGTCATAGGATATTGTAGGCATTATTTATTGAGATAGAAGCCATCCACATCAAGGATTTTGGTTGTACTTCTTTCTCATCCATATATTAATAAAAAGACATTTCACTTTCCTATATTTGATTGTAGTGTTTTGTAATTAAATATTATTGGATTCCTTGATCACCAATATGGATAGTTAGTTATCATGATGCTCTCATCCCTTTTGTTTGTCTTGCGATATTTTTTACAGATACTGAACCGTTGCAAGGACTTCTTGGAGAGAAGTTAATGGGATCCAAGGTTGAGGTATAATGTGTTTTACGTTAATTGATTTAATTATTCAAGGAAAGTATATGTTTTTGTGTCTTTTTTTTCTGTAGTTGTTTCTTACATTGCATAGGAACAAGCAATGTCTGCATTGGTTGAGAATTCTTATCAACACTAGTAACATGGAGAAAACAAAAAAAATCCACAATCTCAATAATATCATCCATGGCTACCATCATCATCATCATCGTCGTCATCATTTATCCCAACATCATATCCATCATCATTTTCATCTGATCCATTTGCATCATTATCAACAATATCTTTCTCTGGTACATCAGTAACAACATAATAAGGATCATCATCTACGTACTTCTTCACCATTTTTCTGCAGCTGCCAAGAAATAATCAATTTAAAGCATTAGTATTAATTTCATTACATAATGCATATTTTGTGTTGTATTGCACATATTAATGTGATAACTTATGTATTCTCATGAGTTTTCCAACCATGAATATAAACATCATCTCATCAATAGATAGTAACCTAGGATTAAGATAATTATCAGTAGACTGCTTGAGATTAGAGAGGTTTGTCACTATGTTGAGATCAGTTTTCAGTTTTCCCTAGATATCTAAAAAAATATACATATTTTTTCAACACACATTTGTCTTAAATCATTTAAATATGTGATGCATCCATTCAACATCACTATTATAGCACTACATCATGAGGTAAGAACCCACTTTCTTTGGAGATTCAAGCTTTGTTAAAATATCAACATGATAAAAAGTAAATAGGAGATGATGTTGGGGAGAAAGAATAGATTGAATAAAAAGATTAATCTCATCATGGTAGCATGTTGTTTGAGCACCAACAACAACCTGTGTGTGAGCCCATTTCTGAGATGGCGTGCCTCCATATTTTGGAGATATAACCTGCCCATCATATTCCCATGTAAAAAATAAGATATTATAGAGAAAAAATAAAAAATTTCTATAAAAATATAATAAAAGATATGCTGAAGTACAACAATAGTCAATTACCCAACCTTTAGAGCATGTTTACAGATATCCACATTGTCCTTCCACAAATAAACCCTAATGAACATATTGCACTTTCTACTTAAGCTAATCGTTAAAGGATACATAAATAGACAATGAAGCAGCTGAGAAAAAAGGATCATTCTTTGTGAATGCTCAAAAATCCAAATTCTGGAACTACAGATAATAGACAAGGATTACAAAATATTTGAACATGTAAAATTTTAAGCTAAAATTTTCTCTAATTATCTAAAAGAGGAACATCACATAACATATTTTTTCAAGTCCTGAAACAGAGTATGATCTTTTCATTTTACATGTTTGTTTTTCATATACCAATCAATAAATCATTGTAAATCCAACAAATATCCATACCAACGCCCTCTAATCCATGTATATATACTAGATTTTTAGTTTTACCGAGTTCAAAATCACATGTAAATAGTGAATTAGTTACATCAATCTTCCATGCTCTTAAGAAATGGAATGCAGGAGATACTCACATCATCATTGCAATTTTCCAACACCGTTCCTTGAATGGTATTCGAACGGATACCACCAAATTCCCTTGATTCATGGAGATTCCATTTTGGACCACCGTTGGATGGTCTACCAGTACTATTTCCAATGTTTTTCGATGCCCCAGTATCTCCATGTATTTTTCTAGCATCATTTGAATCATTGTTGAGGATACCAATTTCATAAAGAGTGTCTATGGAAAGATTACTGGCCTGAATTTTTTCAACTTCCAACCTAAGGATGCCTTTAACTGGTTTATGAACATTTATTTTAGGATCCTACATCAAGGAAAACATATAATTATATTTTTAGTGGATAAATATACTCAAGCGGATTCAAGCCATATCTCCCTAGTCCAAGTGGATTTATACGAATCAAATACAAAGTACAACCTACTTTCCTAGATCAAGATATAAATGCAAGTTAACAGATAGATCACCTACCTGATATCTGCAAATCCTCTTCTCTCTTTATTGATCCAAGCTCCAGAGACTTCAGATCTTAAGCTCCAAAACCCTGTGGAGCAAGTGGAAATAAGTAAATAGTACATGTGTGTCCAAACATGAATTTATCTAAGCTAATAATTAAGGAAGAAAGATCTAAACATCATCAACACAACAATTTTTATGGAAAGAGATTTGCATTACTGTAATCAAGGAGATACATAGAATTTCACAAAGAAGGAAGGTCAGAACCTAGCCTTAACATTGTAATATTCCATCCAACAATCCAATCCAAGCCTCCAAAGGATGATGGTAGCCTCTCAAAGGATCATATTTTTCCTCCCAAAGGATGATAGGGATCACCTAAAAATTCCACAAGCATAAGAGTACCATAGTCCTTCCTCCCTTCACAATGGAGAGAGGGTTTAATTTATAAGGCTAGAGGGATAGAGTAGGTTGAGGATTAGGAGGAGTGGTCTAAGGGATCTTCCCCATAGGTTAGGGAACTGAATTACACCTCACCTAAAAATTAGGGATGATACTCCACCTCATCCACCTTCGATAAGGACCTCGAAGCCTCATTTTTTTCCCTCAAAACACCTATGGCACACTTAGTAGTAGGAGACAGAGCGACGGTGCACCTTCCCTTAGGAGAAAGAGTGCCATCCCTCCCAGAAGAGGAAAAAAGATCTAGGGAAAAGTACAAACTCAATACACTTTAACGAGGTAAACTTTAGGGATTAGGCATAAGTTTGACACATGGCTCATCATGATGAGATTTCGGTGTAACATGTATTTCAAAGAACCATACAATTATTCATTAATAGATACATCGAATATAGTTTCTAGATATATTACAGTTATAAGTGCAATTATACATAATATGAATTAGATTCTATCCAACACTAAAACAAAGGAATTAACCAACCAGAACACACAATTTCAAATACAATCTAAGCATTTGGTATGTTTAAAAAAAATGATGGTAGATGCACCACAAAAAAAAACTAAATTGAATCTTTAATCATATAGGATACAGAGACATCAAGCTCCTCTAATTAAGCCTCAACTACCTCATAAGTAAATTTCAATCATTTTGCATGCAACTTTATATTCCTAGGAATAATAAAATTACTAAGTATTGTCAATAAAGAGATAAAACAATTGAATATGGCCATCTATCTAACAAATACCCATCCACCTTGGGGAATACAATGTCAACATTGTTAGTTGAAACATTAGGAACTAAAGCATGCATCTCAACCATCTATGACAATTTTTTGTTTGTTTATCAAGCATAATGGTATCAAATATATCCTAAACCAAACAATCCCATAAAATTTGCTAGAACTTTAACTAAACAGTGAATGCAATAAGCTTTCACCAAATATGTAAATCCAAGCCTAAGGAATCATGCTATTCATCATGTATAACCACCAGGCACGTTATAGTATAATAGTACTATGTCATGTGGATTTCAGTCATATTATGTGACAGATGCATAAGATCCATAGGGGTCTAAGTGTATTTTGTCAGTTAACAAGATCACAATAAAGAATATTATTTTTACTACCAGTTTCCAAATGTAGGAAAGGATGCACACATATTCCAAAACTTATAATAAGAAAACATATTTTAGTTTGATCTATGCAGTTGTGTTCTCTTGGATATCAGAAGCAAACTTATTCTCTAATGATCTATAATATAATTACCCTAGAAATATTGTAGGGATGACACAATAAACAATTTGAAAACAAAATTGTATCAAACATGGAGCAAATCCTCTACATATATTTCTTTCACTCTATTCAAGTTGGGTATCTCAACAATTACAGTAGAACCTTTTTAATAATGGGTCATCCTTACATCTGATGTTGATCTCTCGATGAGGTCAATGTTACTTTCCTGTGAACTTAACCCTGATATACTAGGGGCGAGTGGGCTACTTGGAGAGGGGATTCCACCAACACCTCCACCAATGTTTCTCCCAAAAAAAGGAACAAAAACCCAAGCAAATGATTCTCTGTATGGAATTATTGTATCCCATACTTGTAACTTATGCTTCTCCCACTCTGTCAAATGAACCTACAATATTTACCTCATTTAGTTTCTGATTCAGAAAACATATCCTTAAAATCTTTTTCTTCGAAGAACCTGAAATTTTCACTATAACCAGGAAATTTCATGGGATCTAAAAGCTACCTATTGGATTATTTTGAAATTCAACAAAACAACGATATTAAATAACTACAAAAAAAAATTGCTCAACCATTTTCTAAAGAAAAATGCACTAGAATAGAACACCAATAGAACATCAATGGACTGTTACATCGGGAAGAATATAAGATTTATATGATTTTTCAAAGAGGAAGACATCTTCCATTTATTTGAGACAAACTCCAATTGAAACAAAAAATCCAAATTATATTGGCATAAATATATGAGACCAAAATTAAAGATCAATAAATATTGTCACTGACACAACCATTCTGAAAAATTTTGCACTTAGCGAAGAATGTTAAGTAAACTTCATCAAACAAGGAAACAACTTAAAAGAAAGATACATTTTATGGAAACATACTTATAGGTTATTTGCGAGAGTATACTGATGGTGTCACTCCTCCTTCTTTAGTTGTAGGATTTTCCAGCTAAATAAGTAGGAAAAAACATGAATATGGGGAGTCCAAATAAAAGATAGCACAGGATTGCAAGGGCACCATACCATGGAATATTATCATAAACATCTTGTCATCAGTCAATATTCGAAAATAAAATCAAGCTGAATTCTTATTGGTATGACATCAATATATTATTTAAAAAATGGTAATGTGGCAGATAAGCATGGTTCCAAGAACATTTAGGCATAATGACATAAGAAAAAGAAACAAAATGAGGTAAATAACTAAATAAAAATCAATCAAATCAATTTCTCTCATAATAGGAAAAATTGTACGGTATTTACATCTTTCATTTCATTGGGAAAGAACTGGAAATAGAAGTCCTCTGACAGTTTTTCTCTCCTTTGTATATGATATAAACATATTGTACCTTAAAAAGGCTCTGGAAAGAGGCAAAAAACTTCAATCAGTTTCCTAAAACAAAGTTCTTACCATCTAAGAAAGTAAATATCTCATAGGAACACTGTATATTAGAAGTTTGTCCTTTTGTTAAAGTGACAAAGGTCCTCATTCTCCAACATATGAATCCCATCAAATGGTTGGAACAAGACATCCATATAGACCTGTCTATGTGTATTAGGATGAGAGCTTCAATATCATGGATACCAAAGGTAATATATCAACTTGAAATTTTAAAACATGTATGCTGCAAATGAACAATGTATTCTAATCAATCTCTACATTTCATGCTTTATTACATAGTTAATGAATCTATGAGAGATGGATGGATATTCTATTAATTGAACTCACCAAAAAAACATGCTTGAAAGGATAAATATAAAGCCTGGATGTATATATTGAGTCCACTGAAAACCATTCAGATACATTATATCAAAAAATACGGGGAGAAACAACAATTAGTCATGTCAATTGAAAGATATAAGTTATGAACTTCAAGAAGACATGTGGCCTTCTTTGAAATATTAGCATAAAGAATGCCTTCATGTGAAAGTGAAGACAAGTGCATATTTCCACTACATTAAGTAATCACAAAACCTTCCACATATAGTTGGTGGAACTTCTGGTGTTCTCTATCCAAAGATGTAGGACCTCATTCTCCCAATCAAAAGTAGGTTCATAAGCAGGAAAGGGCCAGGCACCAAAATGCTGCATAGAATCAACTAAAAATATTATAGCAATTGTAGCTCATCTCAAAGAAAAGAACCAACAATGATTGGTACAAACATCTGTGAACTTTCAATACTATCAAAATAAACATATTTCTAAAATAAAAAATAGGAATAATAATGGAAATGAAAAAAAACCATAAAGGTTGGTTTGTTACAAAATATCAATGCATGTTTGATGAGTGAATATGAAAAAAAAAATGCTGAACTAAATATAAATTGACTCCTAGGAAGTAAGCATTGCTGATATTTCAATTTTGCTAGACATAATACCCTAGGACCCTGTCATATGTTAAAAGGTAACATCATCCGACACCAAATTCTACCGGATATTTCAAATACAAAGAGCATAATGACATGGTTTGGGTTCATACCTGACTGTTGCATTTTTTCAAAGAGTTTGAGGGATAACTTGCCACGCCCGTAGATGGCATATGTTTCAATGTTGGTTGTCCATGAAATGATGCCTGGTTGTTTCCTATGATCAAATAAATATGATGACTTATCTATGTCTCCACATTTTTCATACATTCCTATAGGATATAAGAGAACCCATCATACATACATTTGACTAAAATCCATCCCTTATTATGTATTAATTAATATCCATACCCTCGTTCGGAGATATAAAGACATTTGATTGAAATCCATATCTGATTATGTCTTTATTAATCGACATACCCCACTCCATAAATACCAAGGTAACACAAGTAGGAAGAACAATGGAAAATGTCTTGTTAGTCTTAAAGTCTGCAACTAGACTTCAGGGTGGTAGAGTTTAGGCATCTCAATTTCATGGATTTTTTTTTTCATTTATCAGATGATGGCTTTGGATGATGAGGGATAATGCTTTAAAAAATGATACATAAAGGGACATCTGAAAACATCATAGTTTACTAAAGAAGATTCATAAAGAAAAACAGTCAATCCTGAGAGAGATCATACATTGGGAATAATATCAATAACCTTTAATGATACAAGATTAAAAAAACAATATTTATGATCAACTGCATCACAGGATATATCAGTATTAAAAAAAAATTTAAACACAATAATTGAAACATTCATTTGCAGGTTCAGGAATATATAAATAAAACATTTGTATAGATAAAAAGGACAAGGAAAGGTTCAAACAGAACCACAGAAAATTCAAGTTAATGAAATATTGAAATCTAGCTCCCAATTAAATAGCCATATATCTCCGGATATAAAATATCCTTATATTAGCAAAGTAGATGTTACAGCTGATTTTACCACACATGGTTGATCACACTTTTATGGCCTTCCCTGTCTCTCTACAGACTCTTTAGACCCCATGGACTATTTTTTTACCTTTGATGTTTCCAAGATCATCCCTAAAAACACCCATTATTTGTTGTACATGACTTTTAATCCCTTTCTCACATATATACGTAGATATTACCCTTAAACCCGTGTACATTGGGATGTGTGCAAAAGGTCAAATATTTTTAGAGTTTTCCTTGATGTGGATCCGAGTTACTTGTCTCTTGGCCTTCCATATGCCTCGAGATTGCTCGGATTTGACCTTCCATTACCCAATTGAAGCACTATATAAGGAACCCTTTCGATACATTGAAGAAAGAGGAATTGAAGAGCAAGAAAACTATAGTCCATTGTTGTCGTAGCTTGCTTATACTTGAGTTTGCATCCCTTGGAGCACTTTGTGTTCTTCCCAAGATTTCCTTTGCTTGTGAGCTTGCTATAGAGATATGGAGGATTGAGGTGGTGGAGGCCCAAGTGGAGGACTCAGTTTCTCTGATTCACAGACGTGCCGACAAAGGTTGTCACTTATGTAATCTTTGATTTACTTAATAGAAATATCTTTTCCTATCCAATGATGTTCATTTAAATGAATATTGAATCAATGGATGTGTTTAATTTCTTATGTATCATTGATTATATATGCTAGAGTAGGCCTAACACTATAGTATATAGCATGCTTTCCTTGTTTACTGTTTTTGAGAGTAAATTGCTAACAAAATCAGGATTGGAAAAATCTCAATGGGGATCTACTACAACCATCCGAAATAACGTATGTTTCAATATCCTTTAGTGTTAGATGTTGTATTTCTCTTTCATATTGGGAAGGGATTGATTTCTTTGGTTTCTTTGTCTGTTGTTGTACACCCCAAGCCATAGTAAGTTTTCTCCGTAGCAAAATTTATCACCACATTCATCCACCTGTTTCTTCATCACTGCACTTCTGGGGTGGATTTCTAATGTATTTCACCCATCATGTTACCCATCTGACCTCACACATTAGGGGGCATCTATTACAGCTGATTTTACCACACATGGTTGATCACACTTTTATGGCCTTCCCTGTCCCTTTACAGACTCTTTGGACCCCATGGAATAATTTTGTACCTTTGATGTTTCCAAGATCATTCCGAAAAACACCCATTATTTTCTGTACACAACTTTTAATCCCTTTCTTGTGTATATACACAGATATTACCATTAAACCCGTGTACATCAAGATAAGTGCAAAAGGCCAAATAGTTTTGGAGTTTTCCTTGATGTGGTTTCGAGTCACTTGTCTCTTGGCCTTCCATATGCCTCAATATAGCTTGGATTTGACCTTCCATTACCCCATTGAAGCACTATATAAGGAACCCTTTCGATACATTGAAGAAGGAGGAATTGAAGAGAAACAAAACTATAGTCCATTGTTGTCGTAGCTTTCTTATACTTGATTCTACATCCATTTAGTCACCATTCACCTTTATGCTCTTGTTTGAAGGAAGTTGAATCCTAAGTCGACCATTCCTCAGTTGTATTGACTTTGCATGTCGGCCATTCCCGGTACTATTACTGGTTCATGCACATATTGTTTCAGTCCTTCCACATTATACAACGTCATTGAGTACCTCATGTTGGTTGATGGGGGATTCCTTAATTACCTCCTTCTAGCAGATTTCATCCCATTGAATTTATATCATTTACTCTGGGATAGGAGTCTAGAGTCGTTTGAGTGCCTTGAGACTTACAGTCATCAGTGGTAGGTTCTCTCGCCATCAACAGTTTTGGGAATACATCAATGTCCCCTGATCAATGGATTCTTCCAAGTGTTTGACCTCAACACATTTATTCGCACTTGTTAGATTGCACTCTAGTACCTTGATTCCCATTTTCATTATCGGTGGGTTATCTCGCATCTATTAATGGTATACATCAATGATCGGTAATCAGACGATGGAATACTATGTTCAACCTCGACACCTCTATTCACATAGTTGGACATGTACTCGTAGCAGTTTATGTAGAATACTTTCTAGATTGGTGGCATTTCATATATGTTACCTCCTTGATCGTTCCAATGTTCATGACATTTCAACTCTCGTGACTTGATTCTAGTGTATGTCAGATATCTTCAGCCATTATGGAGATCTTGATCCATTGTATATCTTTAGTTTTCATGGATATCTTGGTCCTTTGTATATATTCATCATTAAGATTCTGATCTATTATATATTATAAATGGTGATGACCACACATGTCACATTTTGTATATCGTGCCTATTCATGGCCATTGTACTCTTATGTATCTGAGACTATTATATGTATTTACAGTCATGTACATAGTTTGATTATTGTATTATACTATTGGATGGTTGGTTCTTCCACCTGGCTCTTCATCACTCCACTTCTGGGATGGATTTATAATGTATTCCAGCCATCATGTTACCCCTCTGACCTCACACATTAGGGGGCATATGTTACAACTAATTTTACCACACATGGTTAATCACACTTTTATGGCCTTCCCTATCCCTCTGTAGATTCTTTGGACCCCATGGACTATTTTTGTACCTTTGATGTTTCCAAGATCATCTGTAAAAACACCCATTATTTGTTGTATGTGACTTTTAATCCCTTTCTCGCGTATATACATGGATATTACCCTTAAACCTGTTTACATCGGGATGTGTGCAAAAGGCCAAATATTTTTGGAGTTTTCCTTGATGTGGATCCAATTCACTTGTCTCTTGGCCTTTCATATGCCTCGAGATCACTCAGATTTGACCTTCCATTACGCCATTGAAGCACTATATAAGGAACCCTTTGGATACATTGAAGAAGGAGGAATTGAAGAGCAAAAAAACTATAGTCCATTGTTGTCGTAGCTTTCTTATACTTGATTTTTCATCCCTTTATCCCTTGGAGCACTTTGTGTTCTTCCCAAGCTTTCCTTTGCTTGTGAGCTTTCTATCAAGAGATGGAGGATTGAGGTGGTGGAGGCCCAGCTAGAGGACTCAGTTTCTCCGATTCGCAGACATGCTGACAGAGGTTGTAACTTATGTAATCTATGATTTACTTAATAGAAATATCTTTTCCTGTCCAGGGAAGGCCATAACAGAATTTATTCCATGGAGGGGCATGTGGTGGTCATTTATCTAGGATTTCTAAAGCCCAAAAATATTTAGAGAGGGATATTTTTGGTCATCCATATTTAAATATTGCATTAATGCAATCAAGAAGTGCCACCCTTTCCAAATGTTTGCATGCAATATGCACTCACATCCAGCCCCGTTACATCCTATTGTCACCGCCAGTCCCTTCACCAAGTGGGGGATTGATTTTATGGATTGAAACCCAGCTTTGGCTGGGGGGAATCATCACATTATTGTGGCTATCGATTACTTCATGAAATGGGAAGAGGCTATGCCCATAGTTAAATCCGATGGTGAGATAGCCACGCATTTCATGTTCAACCAGATTATCACTCGGTTTGGCATTTCGAAAGATCTTGTCACTAACCATGGTAGGCACTTTCAGAATAAAATGATGGAAGAGTTGGATTGCAAGTTAGGGTATAAGCAAGATAATTCATCTTATTATCACCCTCAGGTGAATGGACAAGTTGAAGCAGTGAACAAATCACTTAAGTCTATTCTCCAATGAACCATCACACAAAGCAAGGCTAACTAGCATATTATGTTGTATCCTGCTTTGTGGGCCTATAGAACCGTGGTTAAGACTACCAATAGTTTCTCTCCATATCAGCTTGTTCATGGGGTGGAGTCAGTTTTATTGGTTGAATGTGAAATCCTTTCTCTAAATCTATCTATAGAGATTTTACCTAACACTTCCGCATTGGAAGAGCGTTTGGTCCACTTAGAGGAGCTTGATGAGCAGCGTCGAGATTCCTTAGTGGCTCTAGAGGTTAACAAGTGTTGCATCAAGGTCCAATATGATAAGTATGTATGTCCAAGGATGTTTAATGAAGGTGACTTGGTCCTTTTGTGGGATCAAGCTAAGGAACCCTTGGGGGCAGGGAAATTTAATCCCATGTGGTGCGGTCCTTATGTGGTTAAACAAGTCTTAGAGAAAGGCGCTTATGAGCTGGTTGATTATGAAGGGACATCCTTGGTGGAGCCTAGAAATGCACTCTATCTTAAAAAATACTACGCATGACATTCAGCCAGGGCTGATTGTTGTATATTATTGTATAGTTTTGCATTACATAGTTAGGTTTTCTTATGGTTATCGGGTTTGTTGATTAAATTTTATTTCTCATGGAAGATGTTGATGGAGTCTTCCATTTACATAGGATTCGCTGATGGTGCTATCCCCCACACTCAAAACTCAGCTTCAGCTTCTTGGGTGATTTATACTCCTACGGGTCAAGTATTGCCTTCAGAAGGCGTATGTTTATGGCCCTCTTCAAACAATGTT
Organism: Pseudotsuga menziesii; assembly: GCA_001517045.1. Taxonomy (NCBI): domain Eukaryota; kingdom Viridiplantae; phylum Streptophyta; class Pinopsida; order Pinales; family Pinaceae; genus Pseudotsuga; species Pseudotsuga menziesii. The sequence goes on along the minus strand of LPNX010275380.1, from coordinate 123,732 downwards.
GTTGAATATAGCTCCGTCATTGAGTTATTGCATGATTCCATTTCACTTGCATACTGTACATCCAATTCCTACCCAGCAAGAGATTGTAGTCAAGGGGTGCATCAACCACCTCGATCTCTATCACAATGGTCTTCCCTCCCAAACAAACCTTAAGGGAAGGAAGGATGTTGTGTGGCCTAAATGATCTCCCATCAAATGCAGTTAACATGGTCATTGATTTAGATAGCTCAAGGGAACCTAAACCCTTCCAACACGATAAATACATCACAGTGCACTTGACAGTCATATTAATACATTCTATGTGAATCAAAAGAGACACATAGTAAGGCAAGTGAGGCTGAAGTCCTGCAGTTTCAAATTTAATCATGGAGGAAGAATCATCATCATTCACACCAAGGGAAAAAAGCAAATCCTTCCTTTGTGAAGGAAAAATATGAATCACTTCCAATGAAGACATTGTACAAGGAGTGTGGCCCAAATCCTCAACAACTGAATAGCTCTAAGCAGCTTGGGCATTAGGATTCTGCCCCAAATGCTTAAGGAATCCATTAGGAATGCGAGGTGCAGCTTCAGGTTTATCCATAGGTTTCTCAATACACAAAGGAGACCCTGGTGGATCAGGTTCCTTTCCTGGGCTGGGTTGTGACGAACCATAGTCCTTCACACAGGTCACAACTTTCACAGCACATACCATGTTAATGCAACAATGAACACTACCCTCCGGTGGATCTTGATCACCACCAGACTGATCATGGTTCCTCGAGTTCATATTTTGATTGTGAGGTAAAGGGTTAGTTAGCACAGTTGGGCCTTGTGCCAAGAATCTCTAGGATTCATCGATACGAGGGCACAAGTAAGTGAGGTGATTGTCCTTACATAACTTTCAAGGGAATTTAACCTTACATTTATCTTACTTGGCCCCCCCAGCATCACAGGCATTCTTTCAATTATTATTAGCATTCTCATTATTATTCCCACCCTCAATATTATTCTTACCCTTATTTCTATTCCGTCTGAGCTGCTAGTTACCCTTTTGGTCCGACGATTGCACCGAAAGTACACTCACCATTTGGGTGGGTTGAGACGAAGCTGTAGCTTGTCCCAAATAATATTGGTTGATTGAAAATTGACTAACTTGTTTTGCAACCGAATCCACAGGTTTATCACTCGCACAACCCACAATGTCATCGGCATGTGGTTTAGGTTTAACTTTGGGGTCGAAACTAGAACACGGAGTGTTGGGAATGATCTCATATAACAAACTAGACTGAGCATAAATCAAGTCCAGTTCCCGTGTCCTAAAAACCGCTTGTTCCTCATTCCTCACTCCGAATGTAGAAACATCCTTCACTATATACGTCAATAACAACTTAAGGAGCCATTCGAGGAGGAATTCCGGGGGTATAAAGGATTTAATTAACCTCTTCCATCTACGCCACTCTTGGATGTGATCCGATATATGTGTGGCTTTATCCTGCCAAAATGTCGACAAGATTTCAGTACCAATGTCATAACGCACTAGTAGCTAGAAGTGGTTAAGAAAAGTCATCGCTAGGTCATCAAACAAAGTGAAAGCTCCCCTAGGTAACTCTATATACCATTTCACGGAAGGCCCTGTAAAGGTGTGTTGAAATAGTCTCAAATAGATTGAGTCTTGATGTAAGGAATTCGAAGAGCACCATAGGTGAAAAGTAGTAATGTGTTCTTTCGGATCCTCTCTCGGTTTTCCCTCGAACTTGGGTATGTCCGAGGGAAGCTTAGTAGGAACAGCTGGCCAAGCCGGGTCATGAGCTACAGGATCATTCATCAATATCAACAAGTCAAGAAGATTTAGTGTTGCGAGGAAAGGGAGCCTAGGATGATGAGGTCGTTGGACCGCTCCCTGATAGTTCTGATTCACATAGGTCTGATTAGCACCATGGCCTTGGCCATAGTGCCCTCCTCTCGTTTGACCCGTGTAGGGAGACATGGAAGTACCATAGTGTGGTGGACCTTGAATAGTCGGAGCTACAAATCCATAATTTAGAGAGTAAACAGGTTGTTGATACCCTCCCCCATAAGGTGAAGAACCCTGTCCATACTGCATCCCATAATAGGGTCCATAAGTCATCGCATGCGGTGTCCCATGAGACACTCCGTAGGTAGGAACATAACTTCTGGAAGTAGGAATATACATTCTGGAAGTAGGGATGTGACCTCTAGAAGTATGAGCATGACCTCTCGAAACAACGAGTGGTGCATGGAGCTGAGACACTACCGGTCTAGTAACCGCAGTATGGACATGACTCATAGCAACGTTTCAGCCCGAAGGACCACGTGAATGAGGTGGAGGGTGAACATTTGAAGAACTAGGGACAGAGGATGAAGGGATATATGTAATTAAGTACGTACTATTCCCTATAGTCACTCATCTCAGATCTGGTATCCTAATAGGATCACTAACCATAAACCTAGGAGGAACATGTGATGTAGCTTCCACCACCGATATGGAAGGTGCAATGTGACTAGTGCTCCCAAACCTCTCTGCATGGTAAGGAATGAGAGTGCCCCCAGGCATAGTGTTAGGCTCGAACTCAGACTCGACATGAAATTCCAAATCATGTGTGGGAAAACCAAACATACCATAACTACCATAACTAGTGCTCACGGGTTCAAAATGAGTCTCGACATCCTCTGACATTCAATACTAGTAATGCGTCAATGGGGAATCAACCCTAGAGTGAGTAGGTCTATCATGAAAGGTTCCTATCTCATAAATCATAGGACCTAACTCAGTCAAGTTGGGTGAAGGATCATAGGTAGGAGTAAACTCCCCATCTTCCACATGAATGGGAGAAGGTGGTTCAGGAATACCTTCTAAATGGTCTCCCATGGTGTGTGAATCAATGTGCAAAGTAGTTCACCTGGACTGTCTATTTCTCTATCCCAAAGGAAGAGGAGATGTGGAAGGCGAAAGCCCTGCTAAACAACAAGAATGGCGAGGAGCCGCACCCAAATCCACAATGACTCAAAAAATAGAAAAGACTCTTTATCTACGCAAACCCTAGGCAAGCTATCGTGCATAGAGCAATCACCAAAAAAAAAATCTAAAGCCAAATGCAAGCAATCAAGGGCAGGATAAGTGAGCTCCGGAATGAAGCAGGTATGTCTCTCCTAGGAGAGGCTTGAGACTCCCATACACAACAAGCGGAGGTACGTAACCAATTATTTTGGCCCTCATCTTCAACGCGTAAAGCGACTATGATGTTTGGCCCCAACCTGGCCGGGACACCCATATAATAATCCCTGCAAAGTACCCCCTCGATATCCTAGGTAAGGCCACTAATTTCACCTCAATATAATCAATGCTCAGGCGGACAGTCACAGGTGGGATTGACCATATGGGTAGGGTAGCAAATCCCAAAACTCTTGAAAGAGCCCCCAGATACGAATACAATACTGGAAATGTCTTCGGTGCTACTCAGTTATGACTAGGGGTCATCCCAATCAATAACCGCTCACACTTCCTCGTGCTTAACTCCCTTTTGAGAGGAGGATCCTGAGAAACATTGGTTATACCAAGGATTTCACACACTCACCTGGACAGACACATACATGTTGTTGTTTAGTGGTCTTGGAGAATTTACTCACAATGAACTATTCCAAGACCCTAAAACCTAATCTTGTTGGTGCACCCTATAAAATAAAAGAGTGTAGTTCATTTTGATTTAAGCATTGATTTTAATTGGCTTTATTACTCAAAAGAGGGATATGGCCGTGCAACTAATGGTGTTATGACACAACATGAAGTAAAATGCACACCTAACAATCAATGCAAATGCATTGTGTCCATGAAAATAGGGTATTCTACTACGTGAAATGCACAATTTTTCTTCAAATGATGAATGCAAGCTTTCCTATATGAAATCCTAACTAATACTCCAAAGAAAATCTAGTGCAAGTACAATGCAAAATGCAAAATGCAATGCATGATGATAAGCAAATATTTTTGGATTTTTTGAAATAAAATGAGATATAAAAAGCAAAAGAATGATTCTACAACCCCCAGACTCTGCAAGCACACTCAAGCAAAGCACTAAGGTAAAATAAATCTAATGCACTAATCCCAAACAAAAAATTGAAAATGCCATGATAAGAACCTTATTAAAAAAAAAAAATACCCTAAAAAAAAACATCTCTGGTCAGAAACAGAGGTGTATACAGACTTAGGCAATATCAAAGGAGACTCAGCAATCATCAAACTTCACCTAATAACCTCTTAACTTCCACTAGAAGGAAAAACTAAGGGCATATGTGACTGTTCATAGTAAACCCGTGTGTATACGCAGAAATCACAGAGAAACCTACGTGTATATGCGACTGTGAGCTCGAAACTCATGTACAGGAAGAAAAGTGCATAAAAATCAAGGCAAACAGACAAGCTGAGACAAACTTCACATCAATCAGGCACTACCAGGAAAACATGCCCCCATACCCAACAAAGAAACAAGAGATAAAGAGCAATTCAAAGTCATTGAATGATGATAGAAAACCCCCAAAGGACAACTACTAGGAATTCCCCAGTGGAGTCACCAATTCTGTTACAGAGAGAAATTCCTATGGCTTGGGGTACCACAATAGATAGATTGACTCCAAAAATCAATCCTTTCCAATATGCAATAGAAATTAAATGTCTAAGACTAAAGGATCAGACCTTGTACCTTATTCCAGATGGTTGAAGTAGATCCCCGTTGAGCTTTCCAACTTCAGCTTGAATTGGTAGATTACTTCCTCAACAACAAGTAAACAATACAAGAATAATATATATCATGGTGTTAGATCTATTCTAGCATATATAATCAACAATGTACAAACATTTGAAATCATCCAATGGATAAAATATTCATTCAAACACACATTATTGGACAGGAAAAGATATTTCTATTGATATAAATCAGAGATTACAATAGATACAACCTACGTCGGCACGTTTGCGAATCAGAGAAATTGAATCCCCCACTTGGGCCTCCACCACTTCAATCCTCCGTCTCTCGATAGCAAGCTCACTAGCAAAAGGCAAGCCTGGGAAGAACACAAAAGTGCTCCAAGGGACAAAGGGATGCAAACTCAAGCATAAGTTCTGGCAACAATGGACTATAGTTTCTTTGCTCTCAATTCTCTCTTATGCCTTCAATGTACCAAAGAGTTCCTTATATATCTTTTCAAAGGGGTAATGAAAGGTTGAATTCGAGTGATCTCAAGGCATATGGAAGGCCAGGAGTCAAGTGATTCGGATCCATGTCAAGGAAAACTCCAAAAGGATTTGGATTTTGTACACATCCTAATGTACGTGGTTTTAGTGGTTAAACCCGTGTATATACACGATTATAGGTTTAAAAGTTGCGTGTATCATTTTTCACATGTTTTTAGGGATGGTCAAGGAAACATCAAAGGACAAAAAATGGTCCAAGGGGTCTAAGGAGTCTGCAGAGGGATAGGGGAAAGGCCATACAAGTGTGATTCACTTGGAGTGGTAAAATCAACTATAACAGGGTTCTAGATTTCCCTTCCCCTATTGATTTGACACCTTCCTCCACTGATGGGTTTTCGGTAGGTATCGCTTCCTCTGGTTCTTCAGGCCTTTAAGTATTTTCTTTATTAACACCTACTTGTTCTTCCATAGGCTTAGTAGGCTTGTTGATTGGCTCCAGATCTTGGCTGATAATGGTAATTTCAGGTACTTTGTCCTCAACGTTGTTCTTCGACTATTTCCTGACATTCTTTTGCAACTTCTTAATCTTTGAGATTATTGAACTGTCTTTATTTAACAAATTCAGGTCTTTTATTGTCATTGGTATATTCTCAGGTTTAAGCATACTTTTTTCTATATCAAACAGCGAGACACAATCCCATAAAAACGTGGTATCATTTTCTTGTTTTTCTATGGTCTCGTTACCTTTTTCCTTCCTCATCACTATCCTCAGTCAATTTAGAATTCAAGAGCTGATTCATTACCAATGTCATTGAATTTAACCATTGAGAACAATTCTTTTCAAAATGAGGTTGTTGGTGGAATGTGCAAAAATTATCGATCCCTACCTCTGTCAGATTCATTGATGCTGAACCGTGTGGAGGGGTCTTGAACTAGTTGTTATATTCCCTTTTTTTTTGTAGTAAGGCTTATAAGCTTTATGAGCTTCTTTTTCCTTCTCCAAATATATTTTTCTATTGGAAAGCTTTTGCATCATATTTAACATCCCCTCAAAATCATGTGATTGCTCCTCTTTAGGTTTGGACAGCAATAAGGCTCTTTTCCCAAAAGTTTTTTCTCTAGACTGTTCAGGATAATCTTCTATACTTTCATTTTCAGCCTCTACTCTTTCTGCTTCTTGATACGTCTCTGCTAACATAGGATTAACTTGAGATTTTGTGAACATATCCAAGTCTGGACCTAAAGCTGAGGTATAATACTCAATCAGAACTTTATCAGAGGGCTTATCAGTTGCAGAGAAGTTCTTGAGGTAAGCAGAAAATATTTGAGTGAAATTGTGTACCTTTTCTTTCCTTTCTTTCTTTAAAGCACCTAAGCCTTTCATTAGTGCTACATGCGCCTTTTGGGCTGCATACTTACTTCTGAAAATCCTTTCAAAGGTATCCCAATCTGGGAAAGAGTTTGTAGGCAAACCAAAGTACCACGATGTTGCTGCTTCTTTAAGGGTGTGTGGAAAAAGTCTACAAACTACATCCTCATGTTCCCCAGCCATTAATCCTTCTATATCCAAATAGAAACTTTGCAAATGGTCATCTACTAAAACCTTCTCATTTGGATCAAACTTAGGTATCAACTTCTCAAAATCTTGAGGTAATTCATGCGACGAAGGTGTAAGGTTCAAGGGTGATCTAGATTTCCAAGCAGGTGGTCGATTTGGTAGGTTAGGTGGCTGATTTGCATTTACACCTGCCATGAGTCTGGGTGGAGAGTGAGGTGGTGAATGAATAGGAGTATGAATAGGTGAACAGTAAGGTGTATTTTGGCCCACTTGATTTAAAGGATGAACCACTTCCTGTAAGGCTGTTTCTACCAGTTCTTCCAAATCTCCAACCAACACTGAATCTTCCAAGATGGGACGGTCTTTCTTCTTGTATTCTCTTCGGGGTAAATCAGGAATAATGGGTAATATTCCAATACTCTTTCCGTATGCCCTAGTGTGTCTTCTCAGATCATTAACAACTTCGTTCTCCACAGAATACAAATGCTCTTTACCCTTCTTTTCAGGAATTGGATTGGGAAACAAACTACTTTCTAAACTATCACTGGTGGAGTTATTTCGAGGAAATCCCCGACCAGCCATGCACTAGCGGCCCTCCTTCTAGCACCAGAAACTATTGAGGCCTGGAAATTCACAGGAAACAACAGCAAGGGATTATCCTCAGTCAACGTTCCCAACTAGCCCGTGACTGTTTGGTGTAGGGAATCTATCCGGTTTGCGGTCCGGCTACCATAGGTCAAGTAACAAAAAATAAAAGGTTTTACCGGTTTCGGCCCGGTCCACCGTATATATTTTTGCGATTTTTAGTTTTAAGTATGATATGCAAGTGCCTATCAAAATGCATATTGATTAAGAATGCAAGGAGTGGTCACAATGTGATGAGCAGATTCTTACCTCTTGTCTTAGACTCTCTTGCATTTGAATCACACACACAGCAAGGAATTAAAACTAACTACCTAACCTATCCCTAGGGAGAAAGATTATTATTTATTAATGAGTAATGTATTTTGTGCATGCATTATGAAAAATCACAGATAGTTGATACTTCTTTCAAAACACATGAACATTTAAAGATATTTGAACAACCAGATAGCTAATTGTTTATGAACAACATTCATTACTCATAGTGGAAATTTTCATAAAATAAACTAGAGAACGTTCATGCAAGAACATAGGTTCAAATAGTTAGAACGATCTCAAAGTTAATGGACAAAAAGCTGAAAACGAAATAGTTCCTCTTCAAAAAATCCATAGCACAACATTTGAACATTCCACCAAGCTTTCTCCAACAGGCAAACTGTAATTATCTATTGCAAAAGGAAATAGTTCTTCTTACAATATGTCTTCACCAATCTAACTGGGAAAAATTCCTTTCTCTTATCTAGATCTTCTCTATTTATACAAAACGAACAAAACTATTGGGCTACCCATGAATGAATCTTGAGCTTCCCCAACTCTTCACCTCCCACACTTTTCTTTCATTAAGTTCTTATAAATTTACAATATATTACAATAAAACAAATAAAATGCTCATGAGGAGGGTCCCGCTTGACTATTCAAAAACTTATTCCATGCTGAAGCCTCTGAGGAAATGCTTTCAAACTGGGAAGGTTCTAAGAAATGAATATTTATTTCAAATTTAGCAACTTGATTTCTTATTACTTCTATTCTAGCTGCACTCAGGTGAAGTTGGTCCTCAAGCAACTGCACACTAACCGCGGAATGAGCTACTTCATTCCTTAGGGTTTGCTCATCTAAGGCTTTGATGTGCTGGATCCTTTTTTCATCTTCCTAATATCTCCTTTGCAACATCTCCAAAAACAGGATGTGGTCTGAAAAGGTATCCATTCTCTATTAGATAGTAGTCTGCATATTCCTCAATCACCTGCAATACTTCCTCTAACATACAGTTGCACTCCTTTAAGAAGATCAATGTATATAGTGGCATGATGAAGTGCTCACACACTTCTCTATAGTTACTGTGGTATTTGTGTGCCCACAGTGGCTTGTATGCTGAGTAGACTGGTGTTCTCTCTCGGTCCCACATACACCTCGTATTGGGGAAGGGTTGGTTGCATAGTATGCAATCAATCAGTATAGAGCTCATATAGAACTCTTATCTCTTCTAGGACACCCCTCCTAATGCTAAAGCAATGTAGGCTGAGAGGTTGTTAGATATAATGTTCACCCAGTTGAACACTGTTCCCTAGGTTTCCACATGGAAGATGATAGTCACCCACTCCAACTTAAATATTTTACCGTGGGAGCATCAAGGAAATGAACCTGTAAGGGTTCTTAGACTGGCAATATCATATTCCCCGGTTGGCCTATTTCTAAAGTTCTTGCTAGGCACCAGCATTATCTTCCATGTCTCGACTAGGTCCATCTTAATTGCCTTCAGCCAATCTTCAGTCAAGTACACTTGTGCTTCTGGTAAGTGATAGGCTAGTGATACATACCCAGGCCTATAAGCAGCATAACCCTATTTATCAACATTTTCCAGAATCATGGTGGTTACATCTGCCCTGGGAAGAATCCACCCAATCACCTTTGAGCATGGAAAAAGATCAGGTCTGGTAGCAACTCTCATCAATGCATATCTCTCTATATTGGCATAGATGGTTTCCTCCTCAAAACCTGTGTCAGGTACCTCACAGTGTGTTATTAGTCTATAGATATCCCCCACTTTATATTCAAGTTCCACACCCACTATGCATTTGGTGTCCTCGTAGGTGTATTCAACTCTGGTAACAATTTCGACTTCGGGTTCCTCCTCTACTATGGGAGCCTTCTTCTTCTGTTGTTTAGACATCTTGGATTCTGAATAGTTTCCTTGTCATACACAGAAATTTCTTTTAGGTGTTGTTGGGCCATTCCTTGATAACATTCAAAATGGAAACAAAATGTATGAGCATTTTACCTCGTCTAGGATAAACATAATTGCCGCTATTAAAGTAAAACAAACAATACTCAAACCCAAAGTTCCCGCATAAAAACAATCTTCCCAAAAGGATAAAACCAGCTCGTGACCAACATCTTCAGAATCAACCTAGAATATCATTGCCTTTCTCAAAACGAAGAATATCACTCTCCTCTCACTGAGTAGAAAACAATCTCAAAAACCCCTCTCGGCGCTACGAACTAAAACGTCATGCGGAAAATATGGTGCCTAATCCCAGGTGAAGGACACTGCAAGTGATAGTGCACTTAACTCATAAAAATAAGATGAAGCTACTTGCTGCAAAAAAACACTCACATCACGGTCCGACTAGATAATGCATTCTGACCCTAAAAAAGGTCTCGGGTTTTTATTCGAGTTTAACAATATCAATGCTGCGACCCTGGTTCACAAAAACAAGGGTGAACATACAGTGGAACCAAAACCTCAGCATCTCGGAAGAAAACCATGAAAACTCCCTCCTCAGATGGCCAAACACAGACTGGGGGAAACTGGTGCGAATAGCATAACGGCCATCTGCACTGGTTTCCCCAGCAATCGAGTGTGGGCTGCAAACCCATAATGGCCATGGAGGAAATCATCACACAAAACAACAAACACCCCCCACTAGGCTGCTAAACCATCTACCTAGAATATATAAACATGCCGAGATGGGAAACCTAGGTAACCACTAACCGTGGAGACAACAAAAACAGTTTGACCAATCGAACGGAAAGGTGAAACAGGCATAAGGGCCTACCTGGCACTGTGCTGCGTGACTAGTGAAGAAAAAACCCATAAACTACCAAGGCAGAGCCACCTAGGAGTGAAGGTATCGACAGTGAATGCGTTGTTTTTCTTGAGCGATAACAACAGCACGGGGAAATCACCAAAATAACAATAATAAAATAATAAAACCCCAAACCCAAAATATATACGTCGCGGTCAACATGCAATCGGCGAGAAAAAATAAAAACAATCGGGAGGCAAACGACTATGGGATCGACGATCCTATAAACATCACCTCCGCAATGGCGGATGATGAAACAACCAGGAAATCCACAATGGCATCGATAGAGGAACAAATAAAAAATCACGTCGGAGCTCACGAGACTAAGTCTTTGGATCAATAGGTGGTTGGAGAGCAGCAACGGCGAAATCATAAAAGAAACCAAGCTCCGTAGACTAGCGAAAATCGGAGTAAAACAAACATGACTTCGGCCAAAAATAATGGTCATGTAGAAAACAAAATCAAACTACAGTGGAAAGATAGTGCTCTCCAAAGCTGCAACGGTGCCAAAATCCAAAGGATCTGCGAATAAAAAATCACAGGGATCAGAAGAGGATAAATCAACTCTTGGAAAACTTCGTAGTGCCTTCTCCACAACGACGGAAGATGTATATACAAAGGTTCCAATGGTATCTCAAAACAACCACCAATGAAGAAAAATGCATCGGAGACCAAATACACGTGACTCGGACTTGATGTCCTGTTCCTTTCCGCAACGATGGGCGTGAAGATAACTGGACTCCTGACTCAAAAATATCACATGCTTCCAACGGCAAGGAAAAATCAATTCAAACCGTTAAAAATCATTGGCATCAAAATATTCCTTGAACAAACATCAAGCAAAACCAAAAAGCCGAGCAAAACGCATTAAAGGAGGGTCCCAATTTTTTTTGAATTTTGGGAAAATGTTGCAGCTGCAACACAATGGTAGTAGTGAAAGCAACAATACAAAGAAGAAAGTATTTTGAGTAATCAGGTGAATGTAACATAGGTAATTTTGTTATAGCATGTTTTAAATTATCAAAATCTCATTGATATTGATCATCCCAAATGAAAGGAATGTTCTTTTTCAAGAAACACATATAGCCATGTGTTTTCTCTGCAAAATTGCACACAAAACTATGAAGAAAGTTTTACTTTCCTTGCAAACTTTGGATTTATGTGATGTCATTTGGGAGGGTAGGGCCATAATTCCATCAATTTTCAAAGGGTCAATCCGGATACCATCTTTGGAAACAACAAATCGAAGAAGACATCCAAGGCTCTAGACAAAAAATGCATGTATGTGGATTAATTCAAATATGATAGTGATGACATCTAAGGAAAATATATCTAAGATTCCTTGAATGACTCTCTCCATTTTGAATGAGCATGCAAGTCATCCAGTTAAGGTTCCACTATATGCTTAATATCATGAAATGCATAGGACATGGCTCGTTGGAATGTGACTCCGGCATTTTTCAATAAAAAAGGTAACTTACAGTAAGAAAAGGTTCCCCATGGTAAAATGAATGTCATTTTATGTTTATCTATGGGTAATATATCGATTTTATTATAACCAAAAAAAGCAATCCATGAAGGAGAATATGACACTTCGAGCACAATTTCAATGATTTGATCGATGTAGGGAGTAGGAAATTTTTCTTGTGAACAAGATTTATTTAAATCCCTAAAATCGATGAAAACCCTAATAGTGCCCTGCTTCTTGGAAACATGAACAATATTAGATACCCACTTATCCAATGGCATAGGATAAATCATAACCAACTTTCAAAAAAATTTCAACCTCAACTTTTATCGTTGCATCTTTCATATGGTGGACTTGATGGAGTTTCTTCCTAACTGGTTTTGTTGTCAAGTAAGTCGTGATCTCATGTACTACAATGGATGGATCAATTCCCGCATGTCCTTGTAACTCCTGGGAAAAAAATCTTAGAACTCTTTGAAAAGAGCTTGGTATTCTTAAAAAAAATTTGCTGAATAGTTTTGGCCAATGTAAACATGTTCAACAACTCCTAGATTCACTAATATGTCGATGGGAATAGTTTGAGCAACGTTGCACAAATTCCCTTCAGAATCACCACCTTGCAATAATATAGGTGCCTAAGGATTATAGACAATATCGGAACTAATAAGAGACACATAATTGAAATCCATTGAATCAGTATTAGGAAGAAAAGAAGATCCTTGATGATGATCTTCCCATAAAGATTCATCCTCAATCATAATTTCCATAATAGACTCATCCAATGGAAGAGTATGTATGAGATAATCTATATTCGGGAGAGGGGAATCTAGCCATTAAGGAAGATGGTAGGGATTTGAGGGTACTAAATGTTGGTCATCTAAGTAAGCATCGAGATTATATTGAATGGAACGGTATAGGCTTCATGAGTACCCATAGAAGGTGTTTTAGCAATCCCTTTTCCTTTGGGCATGCCCCCGGTAGTGGATGATATCATGTTCACCATATAAATTTACGTACTAGGAGGGGAAGAAGTAGATGGAAAGACCCCCATAAGGGATGGATATTTAAAAATTCCAACCCCTACAGATTTATAAGGAGGGGATTTTCCCAACATAGGAACATTACTAGCTGTGGTGGCGGTGATATCGTGTGAACAATAATCAATATTATCTATGGTTACAAATTTTCCTTGGTGAGGAAACTGAAGAGTGAAAAATACTGATGAATCAAATTTTGTCATAGCATAAAACCAATTAATTCTCAATAACATATTGTAATCTAATGAAGCATCGACTACTTATACCTGAATAGAAACGGTCTTTTCCCCTAGCTTGATAGATAGCGCCAGTAGCAAGCCGTGAGGCTGGTAACCTCGTCCATCAAAGGATTTTAAAGTTTTTGGTGACCGATTGAGTTCAGTAAAATTGATGGCTATCAAAAAAGACATAGATAAAACAAAGGTGGAAACTCCTTTGTCTAATATAATATGATGAACGTTCCTACAAACTAACCTAGTCGCAATTTGAAACGCAAACTCATGAGATAACCTCGATTTATAATTCTCCAAATTAAAAGTAATGGTGGTGTAATTCTTGGGATCTAAGGCCCCTAAGGGTGACAACATATTTATACCCAATGCAGGGAAACTTTGGAGTACTTCCATAGCAGACATAGCGCAAGGTGCTTGATCTAGATCTTCAACAATGCTATAAAATTGAGCATCTCGAGCACTAGGATTGAATACTGACTTCCATATTGTACTCTTAGGAGGGCACAAAATTGTGTCAAGACTGACTTTATCAATGGTAAGTGGGGCATTAGAAGGAGGTGGAGGAGAATAATTCATAAAAGTATTTTTCTCAAGAGTAGTACCTTCATCTTTCTTCTCGAGAGGTTTATATAATGTTTGACTTCAGGTGGTCCATCCAACAGTTTCATCGGACATCATTCTAATTTCTTTCGTGGAGGAAGAGGCTCCATGCAAAGATTTATGATCAATCAATTGTTGTTGAGATAGGAAAGGTTCAGTGAGAACTATCGGTGTTGGACTATTTTTTAAAGACTTGTTGATCTCTTCACACCTAGGACATTCCTTCGTGAAGTAATCGTCTCCACATAGTAGGAAGGGGTACTTAGCTTTCCATTTTGGTTTCAACTCATTCTATAGAGTGGTGTTCTTAGTATTCTCCTATTGGTTTCCATGTTTTTTATATTTACCTTTACCATTAATATTATTATCGGTTGTTTGTGAATATTGGATGGCATTTACCTCGGCAGAAACAGTAGGATTGGAAGAAGTAGAAAGAGTATAACTTTGATGCTTAGTTGGTTTAGTTGTGGATGGAGGTTGGATGGAACCTGCAACACTATATACAGGATTTTTAGCTAGTTTATGGAAGGATTGGTGTTGGGATGAGGAGCATTAGGGATTAAATCATATAGAGTACTGGACTGAGAATGAACTAAGTCTATGTATTGAGCCCAACTAATAGATTATTTGTCTCTAACAACACCACCCATAGCCACATATCGGGTAATAGGAGGATACAATGATTTGGTAAACCAATCAGCTAATAGTTGATCCAGAATAGGATCTTTGATCAACCTTCGACATCTCCTCCACTCATGAATATGATCTGATATGTGGGTGGAAGAATTCTACCGAAGATAGATCAAAATATTTGTACCAGTCTCATAACGAATTGGTAACTGGAAATGGGTAAGGAATATATTTTCCAAGGAACTAAAATCCAGAAATGAATGTTGTGGAAGTTTAGTATACCAATTATCAGCTATACCATTCAAAGTTTTCTGGCAGAGCCTAAAATGAATAGATTCATCGATCAAGGAGTTCAAAGAGCACCACAAATGGAAATTCATGACATGGTTTTTTGGATTTTCACCAGGTCTCCCATAAAATTTAGGGATATCTAATGGTAACTTGATTGGAATTGTCAGCCAAAAAGGGTCATGAACGATGGTATCATTAATCAGTTTGGATAGGCCTGGAAAATCTAAAGTAGCCAAAAATGGGATTTGTTGATTAGGTTGCGGATAATTATAATATTGATAAGGTAAGGGTATCCAAGTAGGACTATAGGTTAAGTGGGGTTGTCCATAGTCCCCTATAAACTGTTGGTAGTTGGGAGTGTTTTGACCCATAAAAGGTTGTGATGGGTTGGATCCATCATGAGTTCCATACGATTGTTGTTCCCACTGATTGGTAACTCCTCTGGGAAAAGAGACATATAATGGATTATTGTATTATGCCCCACTAAGGTATTGAATACTAATATTGGGCAGTTGAGGTGGGACCCAAATAGATGTGGGTGGTTGTGAAGTAGGACCAATAGGACCATACCCAATATCTCCACTAGATGCTACAGCTAGAGGAGGAGGTTGTGAAAAATTATGTAAAATAGGCACATAATGTCCTTTAGCTGAGGTGGGGGGTAAAAAATGACTTCCACATTCAGAAAACCCATGGAAGGCATAGGATCACTTCTCAGTGGATAATTTGACATTGGATTCAAAATAAACTATGAAGCTCTCGTAGGATTGGTGAGTCTAGTAATTGTTGGTGCAAGTAGAGCATTGGATAGAATAGATCCATAAGGTATATTCAAATATCTACCCATAATGTCACTAGGAAGAAGAAAATTAAAACTCCTTCTATGGTTGGGAGTCAGCTCCATAGACGAAGGATTGGCAGAACTAGTAGCACCGAACTTAGAGATGGCTTTCCCTAAGGTAGTTCCCCAAAATGAAGCATTTCGGCCAAATATGGGAGCAACTATACCATCAAGTTGAAAATGATTGAACCCATCAATTTAAATAGAAAAATACGGATATCGAGATGAGGGTTTTTACACTATATGTGGGACTAAGTAATTAGTGATATGAACATTGGTGGGAGGGGAGAATTCTCCTCCCTCTTCCATTACTAGAACCCCTTCCAATCTAGGAATAGATGTATTGCCTGCCTCTCAATTTGTATGCATCTCTCATACCATTAGAGGTCAAGTTATAGGATTTAAAGGATGTTTAGGTGGAAAACCCTTGTATACAATGGGACCATCTCTAAGGAAATTCTGCAATTTTGAACAAGACAAAATAATTTTAAAAAAAAATTAGCTAATGAAGCAAAGAAAACGCTAGTCATACTAAAGAAACAAGAAAAAATGTGACATGAGTGGATTGATAGTATGGATCCTCATGGTATTTTCAAATCACCACAACTCATGATATGTTGTAGGGTCCAATAGTAAAATGCAACAAGGAGTATTGGGAACATACCCTTTCATGAATACCCAACTAGTTGGATGGCACATGCGTAGCAATCTCCTCGAGTGTTGTTCTTGATGAATTGCAGTGATAGGGTGGTCAAATGGATTTGATCGGTTGGTATTAGGATCCCTATAATTATCTCCCAATATACTCAAGGCAAGTGGGACCTCCAATCTGTAGTAGTGTTCTCTAATGCACAATCGTTCGAAAGGGGTCTTCCTATATACTGCTGAGTAATTGAAGTACCTTTCGATATACCTCAATGGTATGTGAATGGTCATTCAATATACCAACAATAATTGTTAGATAAATTAATATACTGTAGTACCATGATCTGCACTTAGGAGGCATTTTCATTTGTCTATTACTTATGTTATATGATCCTACTTAGGATATATTGATCAATATTGGTCTATTAGCTGATTTTTGGCTCATTAAATCATAGTTGAGGTGCTCCACTTTGATCATCCTGACATTTGAGGCACTCTAATTTGATCATCCTAAGATTCAAGGTGCCTTCATTGATTACAAACCACTTCTTCTTTAACTAAGGGAACTAGTGTGTGAATGTGGTTGTTTTATGGTCTTTTTAGTCATTTATTGGCTCCTAGAGACTCACCCACTCACACATGTATCCACCCATGCCTTTCATGCATGCATTTATGCCTCCTTACATGTTAACACATGTATTCATGATTGTTTGGTTAGGTTTGGGAGCCTATTGGTCAACCTAAGGGGGTTTAGGGGTGAAATCCTAGCCTAACACTTGTATGCATTCACATGGCCTCCAAGGGCTCAAAATTTTTCCCCAATGTATTATAAATATGTACCATACACATCTACAATATGTACTATAATATAATTATTAGTTATTATCACCATTCGCATGTGCTATTTCATTCTCTTGTGTTGTTCTCTTGCATATTTTGTCAAATAATTTGATTGTGAATATTTCTCTAGCTCGTAGATCTCACTATGAATAAATTTCACATGGTATCAAATTTGGTTGGAGCTTCAAACAAATATATAGAGGTTTGAGTTGCTATTTAGGGCATATTTCTAGAAAAAATGAGTGTTTGCATTGCAGTATCTATTGCGTTTTTGTCAAAGGTTACGCAAGAATAATGGAGCATACTTGAGTATTGTTGACCCCATTCAACTATTTTTAATGGATGGCCAAAATGGTGATCCATCTGAGGTCGAAAGGCCTATATAGAATCACGATGGGCACTAAAACTGATCCCAACTCTGCTGTGTAGAAAGATAAGTACTTCAATAGACTTGATGAGGAATTTGGTATTATTTGTCTCAATACTTGAGAGATATCCTCTTTCATGCAAATATTCTTGGAACACCAATGAATTTTGGCTCAATATTGATTCACTATTTGGGAATACTGTTGAGATGAGAGGCCATCAACTCGGAAATGAGCTAATCTCACTAATTCCATCTCACTATGAGACTATACAAGACTTCTTCACCAATTTCAAAGTGATTTTTATTCAGGTAAAATAGTGTGCCATAGAGAATAAATATTATCAACTCATCTTTTCTATCCTTTCTGAGTTAGGGCCGGAGTATTATGTGTTTGTTTCCACATTCCACTCAAGCAAGCTTACAGCTACAAATTGGAGGATTCCTGCACTAGAATACTTAATGTAGTATTTGACTTAGGAGCAGGATAAGATATTTCAAATGGGTACTGTTAAATCCACCAAATATCAGTCCCTTCCTACTGTTGTATCAAATCAATACAAATGCAAGAACAAAGATTCAAATCAAAGAGAGAAAGAGAAGAAGCAGTAAAGTTTACAAAGCTCTAGTTCTACTGATGGGAGTTCGAGATCCAGGAGGAGAAATAAGAGAGAGATTCCCACATGTGGTTATTTCAGAGTTTCACATATTTAAATATATTTCTTCATAAATAATATGGACATCATGACCAAACTCCCTGAGGATAACCATATTGATGTTTCAGAATTTGCAAGAGGATGGGAGTGCAAGCAAGGAAATGGTAAGCTTGAGCATGCATTGAGTGCATGGGTTAAACCCATTTATAATATATATTTTTTATGATGGACTTGTTTCTTATTTACCTTCTGATATATCAGAATCTGAATCCTCCATCCTTTCCTTAGAATAAACCTCAACCATCTCACCAAAGCTTCCTCCAGAAACTAGTCATTTTTCACTAGTTTTTTATGTGCCTTCTGAAAGCTCTTTCCCAAACCAATCATATATATTCCACTCTCATTATGAAGGTGATATACAGGATTATATAAATCCTATCATATTCATTGACTCATTTCCCCTACCATTTCATGATCAAAGGACCTGACAACCCTCAAGTTCACTAGTTGCAAAATCTCAAAATTGCCTAGTTTTCAATGCTATGTCACATGTGTATGTTGCTTTTATGTATTGTATGTATTTCATTGGTTGGATATCCATATCATTTTCCTTCATGGGACTATTTTTCCATATGTCTGGAATTTCTTTTACCACCCATGGTTCAAATCTCAAGTCTCGAGACCCTCCAGGTTCGCTCAATTGTAAATGTGGTCTAGTTGCTCACTCTTCTCTCTCTATGGACCCATTCGCTCATGGAGACACCATACCTGTGATATTTTGTTCTGTATATGACATATATTCTGATATTTCATAGCCTTGTGATGTTTTTTACATATTTATGAAGGTGCTTCATCAAATTGGGAAGAAGATTCATGGTTTTATTCATGATATGGTAGCTACACATGAGGCATATTTTGTTGAATATTTTGATGTTATTTGGGAAAGAGTTTGTAGAAATATATTTTCCATGATTGATTATGCTTCTATATCAGAGTATGCTTGCATAAAAAATACATTCTTATGATTCTCTTCCATCATCAAATGATGACCATCAAAGAGCTTCTCCACATGATATTTGTATACAACACTTTGATGCATTGATGCATGATCTTGGCATTCACAACATATTCACAAATTCCATCACCAAGAAGTTTTTCTTTCATCTCATTCAAGTGAAGAACAGGACCTATTGAATAATTTTTTTATCATATATGTCATGTCCATTTTTTATGGGAGGTTTTTTCCCATGAGGTTTTCCTTCTTACCTTGGTTACATGGATTAATAAATTTTTGTTGTAAAAGGTGATTTGTGCCTTAGTTGCCAAGGCCTTAATAAATAATTTGTTTTAAGCTGTACTAAGTTAGGATTAATGGGGGGTGTTAGAGAAATTAATACACCTTAGTACCATGAGCTACACCTAGGAGGAATTTTCATTTGTCTAGTACTTATGTTATATGATCCTACTTATGCTATATTGATCAATATTGGTCTATTAGCTGATTTCTGGATCATTACCTCACAATTGAGGCACTCCACTTTGATCATCCTGATAGTTGAGGTGATCTAGTGTATTCATCATGACATTCTAGGTGCAAGCATTGATTACAAACCACTTTTTCTTTGACTAAGGGAGCCGGTATGTGAATGTGGTTGTTTTATCGTATTTTTGGTCATTTATTGACTCCTAGAGACTCACCCACTCACACATGTGTCCACCCATTCATTTCATGTCTACATTTATGCCTGCTTATATGTTCCCAGGTGTTCACACATGTATTCATGACTGTTTGGTTAGGTTTGGAATCGTATTGGTCAACCTAGGGGGGTTTAGGGGTCAAATCTTATCCTGACACTTGTATGCATTCACATGGCCTCCAATGGCTCACAAATTTTCCCCATTGTATTATAAATATGTACCATCAACATATACAAGATGTACTGTAATATAATGATAAGCTATTAGCAACATCCGCATGTGTTATTTCATTCTCTTTTGTTGTTCTCTTGCATACTTTGTCAAATAATTTGATTGTGAATATTGTTATAGCTCTTAGATCTATTGTGAATCAATTATCACAATACTTGGAATAAAAAAATGATCCCCAGGATGCAGTGTAGGAAAAAAACGACATCTCCTACATTTAAAGACGTTGAAACATGTCTCTAACCTATCACACCTTTATAAAAAAATTAACCTAAACTAGTACTTAATTTTATGTTGTATGGCTAAGTGAATACAGTAGGTGAATAACAGAAATGTAAAACCATGCAAGTATGTGCATGCAGTTCTTGCACTTTAACTTTTTGGATATGCCCTACTTAAAGGAGGGATAGAGGTTCGGTTCTTATTTTTCCAAAATATAAATAAATCCCAAGCAAAACAAAATTGAACAATATCTTCACTCCTATTGAAAGCATAAAAATACTTCCAATATAAACCTTGAAAATACAATAAGATCTCTTTTTGAAAAAAAATATACTATCACTACTTTTTTAATGTCCCCATTTTTAATAATTGCATAGCAGGACAATTCCATCAATCCTACTAGTTCCATAGGTTGGATGGATACATTTGGGAAGTTAATAAGGGAGCCAATAAATGGTGTTTAGACATTAGAAGGAATATATATTTATTTAATTTATTTAATTAAATTAATGGAAGTGAAAAATGAAATGTCTATGGAGAATGGAGAAACATGGAGACTATGGAGCCCACTCAAGCTAGAATTCCAATGTTAAAGGGAATCCTCCTCTTGCAATCTCAAATATATGGGAAGCCTAATTTTTTTGGATGGATTATAAGGTTAATATAATTGTCCATATACTTCATAGGTATAATTTTGGATTAATTTTAACTTACATGGGGAGAGGAAGAGCCAAATGCGAGTTTCATGGACACTTGGATAGATTCCCCTTACATTTATGACATCTATGACACCAATGATGGAGATTCTATGAAATTTATGACACAAGTCAGATATAAAGGATTCTATATGACATATCTGACATGTCATTTCAAAATAGAGCATCCAATATATCTCTCCTGTGAGTTAAAGAATCCCAATGGGTTCCTACTCAAATTGGGGGAAGATGGAAGGCTATGAAAGGGAGGACACATGGAAAATCTTGAGCCCACACCCAAATTCGAATTGGATTTGTTTTATGGATGGATTTGTAACCTTATAAGACCAATAATTTTTATAAAGTTCAGGTATCATCCATGAGAAGTTACTTTTGATCATTTGTGAAAATTGTTATTGTGAAGAGAGAGAGCTAGTGGATGACTAGTTCATGCCTTAGCCAATTTCGAGGGTGAAAGATTCCCATCCTAGTTGGTGTTTGGAGAGGCCAATAAGGTGTTTCAAGGAGCTTCAATGGAGTCATAATTTACAGGTGCAAGCTACAGAATCTCTGGGACATATTAATTTCATCTTGTTCTTCATTTCATCTCAATTTTTCTCACCATATTTCAGCTCTATGGAGTGAGGCACACTTGGTGAGCTATTCATCTCTTTGAGGGAGATTATATTGATCCAATATTTTGAATTGTGATGTAAATATTGTATATTTAATTTCATAAATATATCAGGTCAAAATTCCAAGAAATATCATGTATTATTGCTCAATAATGAAGAAACAGTGCCATTTCCCCACTACCTTGTTGTAAACTCTTGTAATCTTGATGGATTCTAATGGATGTATGAAATATTGATGATTTATGAATGAATGGAATGTAATTAAATTATATTATGGGTTTAATTTTTAGTAACTTATAATTTCTGGCCATTGGGTCGAATTTCATAGCAATTGGAGCAAACTACACCTCATTTCCCCAAGGGTCCAAAACTAGTTTTATTATATCTGATTGAAAGATGTGATAAAATCCATGGGATGTCAATTGTTTATGAATATCAATCTATTATAATGTATTATACACATACCCTTATTCAATTTAATAATTCTAGTGTATTTCTGCACATATGGGAAGCCATTTCTACCACATACCTCGGGGGGATTTGCGCCAAAAATTGCCCGTAAAATCATCTATCTTGTTCAGAATTTTATACAGACTTGAAGAAGTGATTGGAGGGATATAATACATCCATGAAAATAATAATTAAGTTATTATATAATTCATACACCTTCTCGGAATATTTGGGATAAATTGGGCTGATTCGGAGACCAAGACACTAAAACTAGTCAAGAGCCAAAATTGTGAAAAAATTGGAAAATTGGGCATTTTGGTAAAAAAATTAAAAACGGGACATTACAGTGGTATCATAGCATGATATTGGAACCTTATGTGGTCTGATATTTATTATTACAATAATTCAGGGACCACCATTATATATTGAAACCCATAAGTGCTTTTGTTGAAGAGGAAAAACAAAAGTAGGAGAAGAAGGCAATTTTTGGGGAAACTATGACTAGGGATGAAAAGGGAACCTCATATGATGGTGAGGAGATAATAAAAATAATGGAACCTATCCTTGAATACATTACCAAGAATATTATGAAAGGATTCAAATTTTTTTCTATCCAAAGTTGGAAAAAATATATTGATTTTAAGAAAACCAAAGGGAAAAATGCATCAACTTGCTTGAAGGAGCAAAAGGAGAAGACCCATGAACCACCTAGTTCTAAAATAGGTGAATTAGAAGAAGTAGTACATGAAGAGGATCGAAATTCACTCCCAAGTGTCTCTAAAAAATTTGAAGAGACATCACATAAGTATGAATAATTTTCTATTGAAAATACAGAAGATCATTTTGAGACACATTCTACCTTGGATATGAAACAAAGAGAATCTACTGATGGATGCTTGAACTATGAAGGAGTACCTACTGATCGGTGATCAAACCTCTATTATGGTGACATAGAGATCACTTTTGAAATATTTTATACAATACAAACTTCCATTAAACATGAAAATGAATACCTTGTAGTAGTTGAAGAAGAAACAAGATCAACTTCCCCATCACCACTTGAGCTTCATGAAGTTGGTCCAAGAAAGAAGGAAGAAGATGAGGAGGTTCATTTGAAAGAGCCTAATTTTATGGACAGATCCTTAAATATGAATTAAAATAATATACAAGAGTCCCTTAGCATACTCCATGACACTCAAGAATTGGTATCAAATTCTTGTTGGAGAGCTACTTCCTTGGAGGAGCCATCCTTCCTTGAAGACATGGAGAAAATTCAAAGATCAATGTGCAACCTCAAAGGTAATTTCATGTATTTTATTTTTGATATAAAAAATTTCATTGAGATTAGTGAATGGTTACATGAATCCTAATTGAAGAATAAAGAAGTTATTCATAAGCTCACAATTCAAAATGAGAAACTTCTTGAAAAGTTGCAAGATACTTGTTCTTCCTCCTATGTTTCAAATTGCAATATGGTAGATTGCTTGGAGGATTATCATGACATGAGGGATCATGAGAGACATGGGAAATTGCAGGTTCTTGATGTATTTGAATATCATATTGATAAGATCTAATCACTTGTTCTGGTGGAAGAGGAACTTGAGTTGCCTCTTGAAAATGGTTACACACTTTTTGGAGAATTGCATGATTCCACTAGATGGGAACCAACCTATGAGGAAAGTTTTTCATTTTTAAGGGAGGTGCATAATACTACCCCTATGGATCCTTCACATGATGACAATTTTTCACTTTCTGATCATTTGGATGAGTTGGTTCTTTCTCCTACATCCTACACTTCCAAATTTTGCAGCATTCATCCTAATGAAGTATGGGTGGAAGGTTTCTCTTTTATGGTGCCACATGAGAGTTTGGACTTTATATCTCTCATTCTGATGATGAAATGATTAAAGAACAATATTATTTGCATTTTCTGCAGATTCATTTTTTACATTATGATTATACACACCTACATGGGTGCACCTATGGTATTCACTTGAGTCACTTGGAGACTCATGCTTTCCGTTGCCCCTTGCCTAGTCCATTTGATGTTGGAGGAACTTCATCCCACACTTGGGTGAAGATATATATGATTGAAGGAAATTATTGTTGTAAGAAACATACTCTTGTATTTCATGATGATATACATATTCATGAGTGTATTGATGAGACTTCTTTGAGCCACTTCAAGTATTCAAGTTTTATTCGCTCCTTATTTGCTTCAAATTTTGCTGTAGGTTCTTCATTCACTTCTTGGATGAAAGAACATAGGGCTTATTATTATTTTGATGCATATTGGATTATTTGGGAGCATAATTATAGGACATTGGATACTCACCTATGTAATCGGAGAATATTTGATTGGTCACTTGAAGCTTATATGCACTTGGAAAATGGTGGTCTACTTACTTGGAGGTATAAGCACTTTCATGATTTTTTGATGAGGCACCTCCTTGATGTAAATTTTTATTATGTTTTTATGTACTTTTATGATATATATTATGTACTCATTATGTTTGGAAGAATTCATACAAGAAAATGGGATCCCGTAACTCTCTTTCCTAATGGTATGGGTTAGAGAGCACTCTTAATTGTTAGAGTGCAATACAAGAAACGAGACCTTGAGATAGTTTTTAGTCCCATTGATTTCAAATTTTTGGGGAAACAAGAAGTATGGGAGATAGATTCCCCACTTAATAAAGTGACTTTAATCATATTCGTGCAGCATCAATCATGGTGGTTTCTCTCAAAAATCTTCATTCGAATATGTACATACTACAGGAAGTTTGTGAAAGGGTTCTCCAATTTGACTTCTCCACTCACTGATTTAACTAAGAAGTATTGCATATATGTGGTAGTGGATAGACTGAATAATTTTTCTCATTTATTTTCTGTTACATCCTCTTTTAGTGCTGCACAAGTGGCTGACCTTTTTTTCAAATAAATTTTCAGATTGCATGGGCTCCCCAAGAGCATTGTGAGTGATAGAGATGGTAGATTCATGAGTTATTTTTGGAAAGAACTTTTTATATTGGTGGGAACTCATTTGACTCCAATTAAAAGCTACCATCCCCAAAATGATGGAAAAATAGAGAGGGTGAATAAATTTTTGGAAGGGTACCTACGAAACTATGTGGGAGAACAACAAAAAGCTTGGACAAAATGGCTACACTTGGGTGAGTTTTGCTACAACACCACCTTTCATATGTCAATAGGGATGTCTCCTTTCAGAGAAATATATGGTTATGATGCAATTACATTTTATGATATGATATTTGGTGATATTAGAGCTCCAAAAGCTAAATATTGGGTGGAAGAAAGCCAAGAAATTTTAAAGCTTTTAAAAGACAATTTGCGGGTTGCCCAAAATCAGCAAGAACAATATGCAGATAAACATAGAGAGGAAAGGACCTTTCAGGTTGATGATTTAGTGTATTTTATGTTGCATCCATACAAACAAACATCTCTCAAAATTAATGGAGCAGAAAATCTAAATCCAAGATATTATGGGCCCTACAAGGTAATCCGGAAGATTGGAGAAGTAGAATATGAGTTGGAACTTCCGGAAGGGAGTAAAATTCATAATGTATTTCATCTTTCTTGTATAAAGAAAGATATTGGTCAGAAAATTTTCATTTCAGATACACTCTCTCCTTTGGATGAGTACGAAAAGCTCACACTTATTCTGGAAAAGGTTTTGAAGACAAGGGAGAGAAGATTGAGGAGAAGAACAATCAAAGAATACTTGGTGCAATGGAAGGATCTACCAAGTGAATATGCCACATGAGAAGAGGAGAATATTTTTCAGCATCCAAATCTTAAATTGCTTGAGGACACAAAATATTGTCTGGGGAGGACTGTAATGTCCCCATTTTAATAATTGCATAGCAGGACAATTCCATCAATCCTACTAGTTCCCTAGGTTGGATGGATACATTTGGGAAATTAATAAGGGAGCTAATAAATGGTGTTTATACATTATAAGGAATAAATATTTATTTGATATATTTAATTAAATTAATTCAAGTGAAAAATTAAATGGCTATGGAGAATGGAGACATGTGGAGACTATGGGGCCCACTAAAGCTATAATTCCTATGTTAAATGGCATCCTCCTCTTGCAATCTCGAATCTATGGGAAGAATAATGTTTTTGTATGGATTATAAGGTTAATATACTTGTACATATAATTCATAGGTCTAATTTTGGATGAATTGTAAATTACATGGGGAGAGGAAGAGCCAAATGGGAGTTTCATGGACACTTGTCTATGTTCCCCTTACATTTATGACATCTATGACACCAATGATGGATATTCTATGACAGTTATGACAAAAGTCATATCTGAAGGCTGACATATGATATATCTTACATGTCAGGTTGAAATATAGCATCCAATGGGATCCTACTCAAATTGGGGGAAGATGGAAGGCTAGGAAAGGGAGGACACATGGAAAATGTTGAGCCCACACCCAAATTCGAATTGGATTTGGATTATGGATGGATTTGGAACCTTAAAATACCAATATTTTTTATAAAATGCAGGGATAATCCATGAGAAGGTTATTTTTATCATTTGTTAAAATTGTTATTCTTAAGAGAGAGAGCTAGTGGATGACTAGTTCATGCCTTAGCCAATTTCGAGGGTGAAAGATTCCCATCCTAGGTTGTGTTTGGAGAGGCCACTAAAGTATTTAAAGGAGATTAAATGGATTCATAATTTATAAGTGCAATATACAGAATTTCAGGTACATATCAATCCCATCTTTTTCTACCTTTCATCTCAAGTTTTCTCACCATATTTCAGCTCTATGGAGTGAGGCGCACTTGGTGAGCTATTCATCTCTTTGAGGGAGATTATCTTGCTCCAGTATTTTATACAATGATTTAAATTATATTATATTTAATCTCAGAAATATCTCAGGTCTAAATTCCAAGAAATATCATGTATTATTTCTCAATAATGAAGAAACAGTGTCATTTCCCCACTACCTTCTTGTAAACTATTGTAATCTTGATGGATTCTAATGGATGTATAAAATGTTGATGATTTATGAATGAATGGAATTTAATTAAATTATATTACTGGTTTCATGTTCATTAATTGATAATTTGTGGCCATTGGGTCGAATTTCATAGCAATTGGAGAAAACTACACCTTACTTCCCCAAGGGTCCAGAACTAGCTTTTTTTATATCTGATTGAAAGAAGTGATAAAAGACATGGGAGATAGATTTTTTATGCATATGAGTCTCTAATAATATATTATACACATATCCTTCTTAAATTTAATAATTATAGTGGTTTTTTGCACATTTTGGAAGCCATTTCTACCACTTACCCCGGGGGGATTTGAGCCCAAAATTGCCCGTAAAATCATCTACTTGTTCAGAATTTTATACAGACTTTCAAAAGTGATTGGAGGGCCATAATACATCCCTGAACATAATAATTAAGTTATTATATCATTCATACACCTTCTTTGAATATTTGGGAGAAATTGGGTTGATTCAGAGACCAAGACACTAAAACTAGTCAAGAGCCAAAACTATGAAAAAATTGGAAAATTGGGCATTTTGGTAAAAAAATTAAAAAAGGGACATTACTAATTTGCACACAATTTTATCAATTCTTCAAATGAAAAAAATATTCAAAAGAATTTTTTTTTCTTTTTGTCAAGAAGAAAACACACAACACGTAACTCTATGAAAACGTAAAGGTTGACGAGACGAATCAAGTAATCAATATCCTAATATTATATTAATATCTATAATCAATTTTCTCTCAATTTTCTAATAAAAAGCACAAAGGAAATTTTTCGAAAATATAAAAAGAAAAAAAGAAAATATTTATTTCCTTTCATTTGATTATAACAACATACAGAGATCCAAATCCAAAGATTTATATTCAAAGTTCTAACTAAGCAAACCAAAGACTAGTGAGAAAGAATCCTCAAGGTCCAAAATAAAACGTACCTCTTGGAAATATAGCCAATGAATCCTATAGAATTTTCAAGATCTTGTTTAATGATTACAACTATTTGCAGCAAAGCCAAAAACACTCAGAAACTAAATTTCAATGAAGGATTTCAAAAATCAACTAGGGATTGAAAAATCCTACCTAGAACCGTATGCTAAAAGTTAGGTACAAAGTGTTAAAGGTAAAGGTCCAACACCACGCTTTGTATACGAGTATAGAGTTGTGGCACTGCTCTCTGTACACTAGGAATGTGCGGTGTCATGACTAGTTTCCTCAAGAAAAGTTGTGGTGGTCGCTCCTTTTACTTTACCCAAGTGCGGTGCCCCAATTAGATCATGAAATCACAAATATGTGAAAAAAGAATAGTCTTAGAGATTTTGTAATGGATCCAAATAGCATAAAAAGACAGGAACATGAAATATTAGAGGCAAATGGAGGAATATTTAACAATTTAAAATCAAACCTAACAAATTTATAAGCAGATCTAATCTATGAACTGAAATTGAAAATTGAAGAAAAGCTTAAGAAAATCCAAGAATTTGACCTCTCCCCAGTATGGTCACCACTTTTGTTATAGGAAATTCCCAGCCAGTGTTGATGGAGGATTTTTCCCTGGGATGAAACACTTAACACTAGAACAAAACAACTATAAGATAAAATAACTTTCCCTAAGATTGCATAAACTTCTTGAATGAACTGCTCTTCTTACCTTCCACAGGATGCAAAGGTTTGATACTTGAAGTACTTGATCTATGCGGATGTCCTGCAATATACACAACAAAACAAAAACCAAATAAGAGTAACAAGATTTCTTATGATCCTATGTAAAATACCAAGGAATTAAATAATAAAAACATAAAGACAATCAAACATATAGATGTTTATGGGAAAGAAACCTTTATTTTTATTAAAACATGAAGAGAGAGAAAGTATACAACCTAAGCCTTGGTGTTGAGAACCCTCCTCAATGGATCCTTGCCTCAAATCCTTCAACTTTCCTACTAACCACTCAAAGTTCTGATTGAATTTTGCTAGAATTTGGATGCAATAACATATTCTTCCTCCTTTTCCCATGAGGGCTAGACTAGTATATAAAGGCTTGAGAGGATGAGTTAAGTTGAGGATTCCATAGGATAGGTGGAGGTGTGATCCTAGGATGATGGATATCAATATCCAGGTGTTTTGAACCATAGGGATGCGGCTCCATGAAGGCAATCTACGAGAAGCCTCTCAAACCTTCCTTTTTTTCCTTCATAAGTCGAGCACCATGCCCTGTTCAAGGACAAAAGGCGATACTAAGGGGTAACTGAACCTTGCAAATGGTAAAAGTGGTGGCACCTCTTTTTCAAATACAAAAAATGTGTTGTTGAGATTAGTACCTCATATTACTCAAAGGGAAAGTGTGGTGGTGGCTAAAACCATAAAATTATTCATCCTTGCTCATTTACAACTTCAAACTTTGAGGAATTCATGGTAAATATTGATATTTTTCTCTCACAACATGGTGTTGACGAGAAATATGTGTAGCAAAATGTCTCCCTTCGGGAGATGGCTATGGACATGAAATATGATAATGATCGGATTATTGAAATTTTACCTTTGTTGGGCTCGAAATCGGGTCCTAGAAATTTTGTTTTTGCAAAGGAAGGGATTTCAACATTCTAGGATCACAGTGTATGCATGTTTGTTTCATCTCAGCACAAAATTGTTCTTTCATTGTATGGTGGTTGTATATTTATTCGTTCGCTAATCCGTCAGGATAAGACAATGGTTGTCTCAGTCGTGGAGGAAATTGAGCAGGAGAAGTTCATGAATGCATATTTTGGATTTCTTTGTCAACAAAATGATACTTAAATTCTGCTAACTTTTTTTTTCAAAATTAATTGCCAGTTTAGTTTTTTCCCTTTTAATTTTTAAATTGTTTTTAATATGTTTAACGAGATGTTACTATTGTTGATACAAATGAAATGGAACAATATTGAATTAAGAATCCATATCACAGTCAAGAAATCTGTGGTGATGTAGAATATCTCTTATTTTCACATTTGCAAGATCAAGATAAGGAAATTGCCAAGGAAAATGAAGGTATTTTTATATGATTTATGCAAATTATAATACTTTAGAGTTCACAAATATTGCACATATTGCTTGGTCTTGAGGTCTGATGTTTAACTTTATTGTTTCTATTATTGTCCAAGGCTTGAAGAGACAATCTAGATACACGAAAATGAAATAATAAGAAATTTCAATATAGAATTTGGATCCATTATTGTTCCCCACCTATCAATAAGTTAGAAACCTAATGATTCATGTTATGGGCATCAAAAACTATAAAGAGTTTACCTTTATTGCTTATATTATTGTATAGGGATTGGAGAGACAATCGAGATACATGAAATTGAAGTAATAAGCATGTCCATCTTAGAATTTGGATCCAGTGATGTTTCATGCCCATCCAAAGGTCAGAAAGCTAATTATTATTTATATGGGCATCTTAAATTGTAAAGAATTTATAATGTTAAATATGGGACTCCATTTTCCGTTTCTTTGTATGGTCTCAGTGAACTATAGAACATAATATTATGTAATATGTGAACTATATATAGAGCATAGTATTATGTAATATGTGGTGGATGCTTTCCTAGTGCATATTAAAAAGAAAGAGGTATTCTTGATATTAGAGTTAAAATAATTTTTCTTTACTCTAAAATCCTCCACTAGGACAAATGAAGTGTCTAGAATTTTAGACCAGGATGATAGTATTATTTTTAAAATCAAAACAAAAACATATCAATAGCAGGAAAATGCATTTAATTTCTTTGAGTTATGTGTGGGAAGCCTCCATACTGGAATTCGGTCAACCAAAAGCGGAAGTGTTGGAGTGGCCCTGCTTCTTAGATTTATTAGAAAAAGAAACAAAAATTATGGATACATTTAAGGTTGTTTGGTTCATTGATAAATGAGAGAAAGATAATCAGTGTAAATATGTCAAAATATGGAAACATTTTGGAGATATTTTGGAAAATTTTCTCTAAGACGAACACAATGATGCTTGTTTTGAAGGGTGAGGAGTAACAAGGGAATCCTTTTTAGAATTACATAGTTGTGAACCCTTATAATCCATCCCTTGAGAATGACACTTATCTGGAAAAAGGATTATGGAATTTTTTTTGAAAAATGAAATAAACATCTAATATAAGGAACTTTCTCTCCTCCTGTACAGTTAAAATGAGTGTGTAGCATGAAACTTTAAACATTTTAATATAATTTTCTAAGCTAATTTTATTGGTATTTTTTTTAAATATGCTATAATTGTTTGAATTTTATATTGTTTCGAATTTTATGTGTTCTTAATTTTATATTACTATACATAAATTAAAATATACATAGTTTTCCAAAAAAAGTTGATCTAGAGGGAAAAAACATATATTATTGTACATAAATTAAAATATACATAGTTCTACAAAAAAACACATTTTTACGAAAAAAATATGATCCAAAGGGGACACCAGAGATAGTCCTTCAATCCCAAAAATGTATGAACCAATTCTTTGCCCATTACAAAAAGGATCTGAGGTTTGATTCCCATTACAAGAAGGATTGCAATCGTATTCCATTGAAAACAAAAAAAAAAACTTTTTATAACAAAACATAGCCTATTGCATTGATTCATCATCCTCGAATAGAAGCCATTAAAATGAAAGCCATATCAAAATGCATTCACAAAAAATTAGAGTGAGAGAAGACAGAATTAGATCAGGCATGTCACTAGTGAGGGCCCTTTTCTTAGGTCCTCGGCCATATGGATCGGTTATACACAAGCTGCAGATGACATTGGTGAATTAGTGTTCTCTGTGACACACTTGAAAGGAGGTGATGTGAGGTCCTTTTCTCCCTTCATTTCCATAATATTTATCACCATGTCCTCCTTCATAATTTTTAATATTTGAGTTACCAAGTCTCCAAAACTCACACTCAATCCTAATTATAGCCAAAATTTTCCTCAACACCCAATATCGAGTCGAAACCGCATTTGTTTCCTGCCTCTGCATCAATTCCTCCAAATTTTTTTCTTCCTTCGATATGATGGACTTGTTGATGTGTAGGAGAATGTCCTCTATATACTCCTACCCCAGGTCCACCTGTACTGAACACTTCTCTCTCAAGCCTGGTCCCCCATGTCGACTACGTATTCATTGGTCAAGAACCATCATTGTTCTCTAGATGACTAAAAATATTCTCCTCTTCTCCTTCACCAGTTTTTCCATTTGTCCCTTATCTAGCACATCCCTTGCTGTGGAATTGAAATACTTCCCATTAAATATTGTTATTAATACATTTCTCCAAGTTTCGTCCACCTCAAACCCCATCAATATATTTGGGCTGCCATTAATGGCCAAATACCAAACAACCTCACCAAATCCTCTATTGAACCTCATATCATTTTTCCATGTCCCATTTAATGTGGCATCAGTAGGTCTGTTTCCCATTGGATATCAAGCAGCTTGAGATCCAATGGGTAGTGAACCTGCTACTACCACATTCAATGGCCTGCAACATGTTGGATAATTTTCACCCTCCATCACCTATCCTTATGTCATGTTCATTTTTAATTGAATCATTCCATCCTCTCATATTGCTTCATTAATGAGATGTGCTAAAATGATTTTCATTTAATCCCCCTATCGCCCGATAGCCTATGAAATAGAATTCAAGACGAACTCCTCACCTTTCTTTTCCATGTAACCATTTGCATGTGGATTATATTGTTTGAATTTTATATTTGTAATGTATTGGTAATTTATTGTTCCTACTTATTTAAATTTTGTCTTATTAAATATTATAGCTACATTTTTAGTTAATCTGGTCATTTTATATTCTTATAGTTATATTTCTAGTCATGGTTTTATGTGTGCAGACGAAACATCCACTCAAAATAAATTGTTGGTATTGGGAGTAGATGGGTTGTTATTTGGTGTTCGACTTATTGGTGGAAAAAGAGATGTCGAAAACCATCCATATTTTTTGCATGGATACTACCATTGTTGGGCTAAGGCCAGACCCGGGTTCTTATGATTTTATCTTCGCACCAACAAATAGACCCACAGTGTTGGCCCTTTCGGCAACAACCTGTGAATAGGTTGCAGTCTCACCCGAAACAGCTATGGGGTGCCGCAGAATCAGGTTTTTGCAGGCAAAAGATGGATATTACTGTACCTTTATCCTTACCAAAGAATAATTATGCAATACAGAGCTTCGACATTCACTTAAATAGCTTCGCAGTTTAGATAAAAAGACAATTTCTTGCTTAACCCTTAACTGGGAATTCACAATGAAGTTAGTACTTAGAAATATATCCTACTTATCAAATGCATAAAAACATAACAAGAACAAAAGTAAAAAGAACCACCATAACACAAGATGTGCGTGGTTCACCCCCAGTGTATGGTCTACGTCCACAGAACTATGTTTATATTCAACACTTTACAAAACAACAGTTTTGATCTGCGCACTCAGCTGCAGATCTTCCCAACAACCCAAAACTGTGCACTTAGCTGCAGAACCTTTCTTCCAAAACCCTCTGCGCACTCAGCTGTAGAGGTCGTCCATGCACTCAACTGGGACTTAACCTTAAACCCAAAAATAGACCTTAGCTTCTTCGCATCACATCATATCATAACAAAAATCGTACTTGACTCCTTTACATCAGTGCCTATTTATACAAGTGCACTATTAAAATACCATGGGATTAAACCATGGGTACCCAAAAACCATGGGACATTTACAAAAACAGGGGCTTCGACCCAACCCTGAAGCCTCTAAGACTATTTTGGACCGCAAGTCCACTTACAAGCTTCGCACCAAAACCGTGGAGTTGCCAAAATTAAGGACCTTCAAGGTCCAAGCCCCAATAGGCCCCTAAGACTCACCAGTGTCCCGTCCCGTGACACTCTGCTGATTTTCTGGTGGAAGAATATTATTGGTGAAGATAGTAAATTGCTTGGTGAGGCTGCGCATGATATCTTCGGTTGCTTGCTCCTTCTCCACTATCTCCTGCATTGTTGCTGCAAATGCTTCGTTGGCCTTTTCCTGCGCAAACGCATCATACTCCTTCAATAATTTGAGCTGGTTGTCCGCAGCGGTGCTCAACTCTAAGTGTTAGAATAATCAACCCATATTTTACCCACTTAGACATTAATTCATTTATTTTTGTCTTATTTGCCTAGTTCATGTGTCCCACCTTGTGCAAGTTGCTAATTGCCTATCCATAGAGGTCAAACTTGCCATATCTGACTCATGTAGCACTTGGGAAATCTTTAGGAATCAAATTTTCTTTATTCTTGGCCTCCTAGGTGCCTATCTTCTTTTTCTGCTTTATTGCCTGCTTTTTCAGTGTTTTAAGGCACATGGGAAAGCTAGACTAGGTGAGGTGAACTTGTTTTTTGTCCTACACATCCTCCTCTCTTTTCTCCATGCAAAAGCATGTATGAGCTGCCATTCCACCACTCTTTAGCTTGCCTATGCCTTTTTTCCAATTCGTGAGCTCCATGACATATTTGGGATCCGGCTTTTACACCTATGGGGGATTTGCTTATTTTTGGTAAGCCTGCTTTATGCTAGATTTGGATGTTTCCTCATGCATTCGATTTCTTCATGTATTCTATTTATTCAGCAGCCTATGATATTACAGGGTTGGCTATTGTACACTCAGTTAATATAATTTTGTGTTACAGCTCCATATTCAGTCTCCATTGTTAGTAATTTTGCATGATCAATTGATAATTGTTGTGGGTAAAATTAATCTACTGCTGGACTGAATTTCTACATGGTATTAGAGCCATTGGAGGTTTTTACTCTCCTTCAAAAATTGTTTTGCAGGTTCGACATCAAGACTGGGAGCCTTCTACTGACAGTCGGGACAGATTTTCTAAAGCTATGGATTCACAGAAAACTATCTTGACTCCCTTCAACTATTTTGAATGGAAAGCAGAGATGGAGATCTTGTTGAGAGTGAAAGGCCTCTATAGGGTGAATATGGCTACAGAATCAGAGCCCAATGCTGCTGCAGAGAAGATCAAATGGCACAATCGGAGAGATGAGGCCTATGGCCTCCTATGTCTCAGTATTTCCCGAGACCTCCTTTTCTATCTCGATGGATTAAATTCACCAGATCAAGTATGGGAGAAGATTTCTGATCTTTTTGGAAAGATAGATGAGATGAGGGGACATCAGATTGAGAATGAGCTGATTTCTCTGAGTCCCAAAAGCTTTGAATCCCTGCAGCTATATTTCTCCAAGTTCAAAGCACTAGTTTTGCAGCTGAAGCAATGTGGTATCGAAAAGAAAGATGATCAGCTCGTATTGGCCATCCTCTCGAAGCTAGGACCTGACTACTCAGTCTTTGTTTTGACCTTATATGCCACAAAACTCACAGCTCGAACCTAGAAGATGCCTAGCCTTGCAGATTTCATGGAATCTCTCACACAAGAACAAGACAAGCTGGTGATGATGGGCACCATCAAACCATCCAAAGACCAAGCACTGGCTGCTGGAGATTCAAGGGTGGATTCAAAAATAAAAAATAAAGATAAAAATCCACCTGAGAAAAAGAGAGACAAGAAACAGTCTCCAGAGGATCAACAAGGTCCCAAGAAAAATACCCAGAAGAAGAAAAACAAAGGTGAAATGAACAAATGCTCATACTGTTCGAAGGGCAATCACACTGAAAGCTCTTGTATGAAAAAGAAGATTGATATGCTGACCCAAATCCTAGAGAAGAATGGCATATCCCTTCCAGAAAGCTCAAATAAGAGAGAAGGAGGATCAATTTCAGATGACAGAGAGAGAGTTCATGCATTGGTTGCTGGCACATCAAGCTCACCCAGTTT
This sequence comes from Pseudotsuga menziesii, assembly GCA_001517045.1. NCBI lineage: Eukaryota > Viridiplantae > Streptophyta > Pinopsida > Pinales > Pinaceae > Pseudotsuga > Pseudotsuga menziesii. The sequence continues at coordinate 87,857 of LPNX010275380.1, read as the reverse complement.
TATCATTGATTCTGGAGCTTCAAGACACATGGTTTCGACTAAGGAGGCCTTCTCCTCACTGGACAAGTCGAAAGGACCATCTATTGTACTGGGAGATGACTCTCTCACTGAAAGTATGGGCAAAGGAAGGATAGATCTTGATCATGGTCAGTTCAACAATGTGATGTATGTCCCTAGTCTCGCCTCCAACCTCCTGTCAGTGTACCAGATGACCCACACTGGGTCTCCTAAGAAGGTCATATTCTCCCCTGATGAAGTTGAGATCACAGAGATCTCAAGTGGTAGAGTCATTGCAAAAGGAGTTGCAAATCATGCTCAAAAGGTATACATGTTCTCACACTTCCTACCTTACTCAAACCCCTCTGATCTTCTTATCCATGCTAATGAATCTAGCAAGATATGGTATGAAATATTTGGCCATCTAAATTATAAGTATCTGTCTGATATTAGTGAGAAAAAAATGGTCATAGGGTTTCCCAAGATAAAATTTTCCAAAGGAGTCTGCCAAGGTTGTATCCTAGGAAAATACCCAGAGCACAAATTTGAGAAAGCTAGTCATGAGAGAACCTCTGCACCCCTCGAGCTGATTCACAGTGATGTTGCTGGCCCATTCCCTCATATGTCCATGAGTCAGGACAAATATGCATTGAACTTTATTGATGACTTTTCCAGGTATTGTTGGGTTCACTTCCTGAAACATAAGTCTGAAGTTTTTGGCCTATTTAAAGTCTTTAAGGCTTTGGTTGAAAACCAGTCTGGAAGGAAACTCAAGGCCCTCAGATATGACAATGGTGGTGAGTATGTCAAGTATGATTTTATTAACTATTGTGCAGATGCAGGTATTCAGATGCAGCATTCTATCCCTTACACCACACAGCAAAATGGTGTTGCTGAGAGGAAAAACAGATCACTGAAGGAGATGGCAACATGCATGATGGAGGCCAAAACTTTGCCACCAAAGTACTAGGCCGAAGCTATCAACTATGCAGCCTATATCCAGAATAGGGTGCCTCACAAACAACTTGATGGTATGACTCCTTTCGAAGCATGGAGTGGGCACAAGCCAGATGTGACCCATTTCAGGATTTTTGGCTCAAAGGCTTGGGCTAGGATTCCAACAGAGAAGAGGAAGGATTTGCAGCCCCAAATCCAAGAGTGTCCTTTTGTGGGATACTATAAATATTCAAAAGGGTACAAGTTGATCAACTTGATCACAAACAAATCCTTCATTGAAATGTGTGTTCAGTTTGAAGAAGAACCCCTTACAGCAGTGGAAGTTGGTGAAGCCTCTTCACCACCAGAACCTCAAGAAGTAAGTAAAGAGTTTGTTGAACATGCTGATTCTGATTTGTCTAATGGATATGAGTTTATTGTAGACCAAAACATCCCCACAAGTCCTAAATGGGCAGCCAAGACACTACATGCAGCAGGAGAGCTAGTTGGGGATCCCAATGACCCAAGGAGGACTAGATCTTAATTTGAGAGTGGTCTGTGCATGAAGGATCCTATGTTTGCTGAAAAATGCTATTTGATGGTGGAGTCTGATCCTCAAAAATATGAAGAAGCAGCAGGAGATCCAAGATGGCAAACAGCCATGAAGGAGGAGTTCAGCTCACTCCAGAAGAGCAACACATGGGAGCTAGTGGATCTTCCTCCAGGAAGAAAGTTAGTCCAGTGTAAGTGGGTATATAAGACCAAATTTTCTGCTGATGGTTCAAAACTGAAGTACAAGGCTATATTTGTAGCTAAAGTCTACTCACAGGTTCATGGCATCGATTACAATGAGACCTTTTCCCCAGTGGCAAAGATGGATTCCATCAGGCTAGCTCTAGCCATTGCAGCCTCAAGGCAATGGGAGGTACATCATATGGATGTAAAGTGTGCCTTCCTGAATGGAGATCTCATTGAGGATATATATATGCAGCAGCCTCAAGGTTTTTCTACTAACCCTTCTCTTGTGTGCAGGTTGAGAAAGTCATTGTATGGGCTAAAGCAAGCCCCCAGGGCTTGGTATGCCAAGATAGATAGCTTCTTGCTATCTCTGAATTTTGTTCGGTGTAAATCAGATCCAAATGTCTATTTGAAGTTAGTTAATGGTTCATTAATGATCATTGTGTTATATGTTGATGACCTCCTCATTACAGGAAGCTCACAGGCTGAGATTGCTTCCTTAAAAGGAGCTATGAACCAAGCCTTCTCCATGACAGATTTGGGTCTCTTAAGTCAATTTCTGGGGCTTGAGATTGCTCAAACCAAAGCTGGAATAAAGGTTCACCAGTGCAATTATGCCTTGTATTTGCTGATCAAATTCAGAATGCAAGACTGCAAAGCAAGAAAAACTCCTTTCCTTTCAGGAGTGAAGCTGGAGGAAGATGATTCTCTACCGATGGTAAACAATACACTGTATAGATAATTGATTGGATGTTTATTGTATTTGACACATACTCGACCTGATATTTGTTATGCAGTAATTGTGGATTCTAGATACATGGATCAGCCTCATGAGATCCATTGGAAAGCAGCCAAAAGGATCCTTAACTTTGTTCAGGGAACAAGGACACATGGGATCTTCTATAAAGCAAAATCTGATCTTGATTTGATTGGATTTACTGACAGTGATTGGGAAGGTGATAGCACAGATAGAAAGTCCACTTCAGGGTATGTGTTCATGCTTGCAGAAGGGCCAATCAGCTGGTCAAGCAAGAAACAGAGTGCCATTGCACTCTCATCTACAGAAGCTGAGTATAGAGGAGTTGTTAATGCAACAACTCAGTGTTTATGGTTGCAGGGTTTACTTGGAGAGTGTTGTTTCGAACCTGAGTACTCAACTACCATCTACTATGATAACCAGAGTACCATTCGAATTTGTAAAGATCCAGTTCAGAAGCAGAGAACCAGACACATTGAGATTCACATGCACTACATTAGAGAGCTTGTGCATGATGGCACCATTCACCTACTCTTCTGTTAATCTTCAGAACAATTAGCTGATATCTTCACCAAAGCATTTTGTGAGAAGACCTTCAGCAATATCAAATCACTGCTGGAGATTGCTGATCATGCTGTAAAGGCATGAGTGGAGACAAGATTCTACAATTTTGTTTTACAGTCCATGTTTAAGGGAGGATTTTCCCAAGTTGGTTTTGCCTCTTTCGTTGGTTGTATGGACTTGCAGTATGTAAAAGGGTGACTAAGCCTTGTTGCTAGGCCCTATATTTTTGATATATTACTCATAAATTCAGGCTTAAGGGGGGGTGTTAGAATAATCAACCCATAGTTTACCCACTTAGACATTAATTCATTTATTTTTGTCTTATTTGCCTAGTTCATGTGTCCCACCTTGTGCAAGTTGCTAATTGCCTATCCATAGAGGTCAAAATTGCCATATCTGACTCATGTAGCACTTGGGAAATCCTTATGAATCAAATCTACTTTATTCCTGGCCTCCTAGGTTCCTATCTGCTTTTTCTGCTTTACTGCCTGCTTTTTCAGTGTTATAAGGCACATAGGAAAGCTAGACTAGGTGAGGTGAACTAGTTTTTTGTCCTCTTCATCCTCCACTCTTTTCTCCATGAAAAAGCATGTATGAGCTGCCATTCCACCACTCTTTAGATTTCCCATGCACCCTTGCCAATTCGTGAGCTCCATGACATATTTGGGATCAGCTTTTTACACCTATGGGGGATTTGCTTAATTATAGTAAGCCTGCTTTATGCTAGATTTGGATGCTTCCTCATCCATTCAATTTATTCATGTATTCTATTTATTCATCAGCCTATGTTATTATGGGTTTGGCTATTGTACACTCAGTTAATATAATTTTGTGTTACAGCTCCATATTCAATCTCCATTTGTAGCAATTTTGCATGATCAATTGATAATTGTTGTGGGTAAAATTAATCTACTGCTGGCATGAATTTCTACACTAAGGCCTCATTAATAAGGGGCTGCACAGAGTTCACAAACAGTGTTTCTTTCCTTCTGGAAGACTCAATTTATCGCTGGAGCTCATTGCTATGTTTCACCTTAAGCATCTTCTGCATAGGAGGCAATGTCTTAATTTCTGCTTTTACTGTGTCTAGCTCTGTCTGTCGCTACTTGATGGTTTCTTACAGCTTTTCTACTTCTGGGTTGTCCTGCAAGTTTTCCCAAGCCTCGACACTTTCGTCTAGCAGCTTTGATGCACTACTTACAAGATCTGAGATCTTTGTTGCTGAGGCCTGAATATCTCTGCGACGTTGTTCCCTGACCTATGGTGGACTCTCAGGAATGAGGTGAAGTTGAAGCTCTGCAATCTGAGCCTCATGTTTTGATTTCATCTTCTCTATCTCGCTTCGAGACTGTTGCGTATAGTCTTTTAGCTTGACGATTCTTTGCTCTGGTTCTTCTTCAGCTTGCATGTTGAAGTCAGGGAGACTTTGACACGCCTCATCCAATACTCGCGCTAGTGTATCCTGCTTGTTTTCTACTTTCCTCTTCTTCTGTTCAGCTCTTCCAACTACACTGCGAGGCTCTCACTCTACTTCGTGGAATTCTCTAACTATATGTGTGAGTAGCTGTCTCGTTCTCGGATCTCCTTCATGAGGGCCAATTGACAAAGATGTAGCTCCGGAATAGACAACTTGGTCTAATCTATCTCAACTATCATGCTCATCTATGATCGAGATGTTGCATCAGTTATTATAAGGGATGCACTTGGTAGTTTTCCTCTATTTTTTCTGGCAGGCCATTGTCTCGTATCTGGCTACGCGCTTACTGGGGCACTGCTTGCTGTAGTGCCTATTGCTATTATTTCTGCTAACTCCTTCAGTTCTGTAATTCATTGTGCTATGCCATCGAGCACATCAAGATGTGTAGCTGCAAACTTTGCCCATTTGCTGGATAAGACCTCTATAGACTTCTTCAGAGCCTGATCAAGCTCTTCACTTGTCAAAGTGGGCTCTTCGATGACATTCTTGCCCTTCAATGCCTTAGTTTTCTTTCGGGGCTGAGGCTTAGTCACTTCCTCTACTTCGGGAGACTTGCACTTATTTGGGTGATTGGGGTCTGTGATGGTTTTGACCGATTATTCTTCTTCCTCATCAGCTCTGTCATATCTACCCTGGTCACCTTCGCTCTTTTGTGACTCATATTTTTCTTCACTCCCTTCGAGTGGGTCATTCTGCTGTGGCTGACTAGGACCTGTTCCCACATCTGTTACTGGGGGGACTGGTATGTTGGGCCTTGTTCCTGCGTCCTTCATCCATTCAGCCGGCCACTGCCGAACTACTACGAGGATATCCTCCTAGTTTACCATGTATGGTAATTTCCACCATGCATTTTTGTTATCTGCGTGGGCCTGGATGAAGACATTATGCATGTCAGACTTGAAGTTGGCCACTCCAGTATACTGAGAGAATAGCTCATTATTGATCCATGGTTTCTTCAAGATCTCATATGAAATGTTCATCGCTTAGAAGGCGAACACATAGTTCGTCATCTGCTACAAGGCCTTATCCTGTGACACCCAAAGAGATGCATACCTTGTTGCGCCAGGCATCTCCGGAGGCACATCAACAAACTGTGCCTCGATAGGTTCTCTCCATCCTGCTAGTGCAATAAGCACTAACAACCATGAATAATGAAAGGGTCTACCTTTCTCCTATGCATCGCGAACATCTTTAAAGAATTCTCTAGCAATGTACTCTACCCATTTGTAACTGTAGCCTTCGGCATAGTTCGCAGCAATAATGACAATCGAGGTAGGTACTTCATTAGTTCTACACTTCCGCATTAATTTGCATGCTAGGAGCTCTATGGCGAAGTGAATGCTTTGGTTCCGAATTGTCAAGGTTTGATACCCTTGCTTTCCTTTTTTCAGACCGAAGCGGTCCTTCATGTGCTGCGCCAGCTTCATATCTTCGTGCTTTGAAACAAATTCAATTCTGGGATCAGGCCCTTCCTTTGGAAAGCCTGTGATCCTATGAATCAGCTCTCCATCAATAGGAATTCTCTAGTTTCCAATCCATAGGTGCCCATCATGCACCAACGCCAATAGTATATTGACCACCACAGTAACCTGCGTGCTGCGACCAAAGTGGGGGACATTCAACATCTTCAACAAGCCAGCTTGCTCTAAGCGAGAATCCCACTGTTTCACTTCTAGTAACATCATTTCGGCCTTCGGATAATGGACAGAGTGTAAGTATTTCCCAGGTGTGAACTACGAAAACGTCCCATGATCATTCATATCATGGTCTGTGTACTTGAGCCGGTCTAATCTTCCAGTCAACGTTCCAACCAACTTCACACCCTGTGGCAGCGAAGGGGTGCATAACATGAACTTGGTTGTCCATCGAGGTGGCTGAAATCCTGGTTGAAAAGGCGGAAGATATGGTGGACGCTGCGACGCAATGTTCTCATCCTCACTAAAGTTTTGGAAATATTCAGGTGGGAGCTCTGCCGAACCAAGAGGATTCATCTCAGGATCCTCTGGTGTCTTTCCTGATGGCTTGTGTCTTTCTTCGTTCTGCTTAGAGTGAACTTCAGCCTTAAATTTATTTCTGGTTGATCGTGTTTGCATCGGTTGATCTGGTGCTGGGGGAGTCTCTTCGCGAGGTGCGGATGCAAGTGGGTTTCTCATAAGGTTCTGTAGACCCCTCTTTCTAAACTCTTTCAGCAATTGCTGGACTTCGTGATCAGCTGACATGGACTCAACTCAAGAAAATGCGTAATGCAAAATTCACAGGACTAGGTGTCTTCTTATAGAATCCAATGACCACATATGCCATAACTATGCATTAAAGACACAAAATCTGACAGAGAGGCGGTATATCTTGTCCAAACTACGCTAGATTTCCCAAAATCTCATCATTACAAGTAGTTAATACAGTTAACGTACTGGCGCCACCAAATCTGATTTTTTCCAACGGTCACATTTTAAGCTTCGACACACCTTTCTTCTTCAACACAACCACTAACTTCAGCTTCACCACAATAAGGACCTCTGACACAATATAGACCTTCGACACATTCTGACACAAGCTTCGATACTTCGTATGTTTTCCCACAATCTGCCCAAGCTCTCTGAGAACAGCTTCATTATAGTCTAGTACCCAATTTCAACTGTTCTTGGTACTTAGACTCTTCTTCTTCTATTACTTTGGGTTAGGGGGGTACAGGCCCGTCCCTGTACTTCTTTAATCTACTCCCATTCACCATGGAGGGCAAAATTTCTCCATTTAATTTAGCTAACTGAATTGTGCCACCATTGATAACTTTCTAAACTATGTAAGGTCCTTTCCAATGTGTCTTGAACTTACTTGGGAACTTCATGAATTTACTGTTGTACAAGAGCACAAGATCACCATTCTGAAAATGCTTCTTCTTAATGTGTCTATCATGCCATACTTTTTCTCTAGATTTCTGTATTTGCTATTGGAATCCTGCAATGAATCTGTCTTCTTCTAGTTCAAGTATCTTCACCAGCCTTTCATTCAACATGGCTGGATCATCCATCCTTGTGAAGGCAGATATTCTGAGGCTAGGAACAATGTACTCCATGGGAATAACTACTTCTTGTCCATATACTAGCCTAAAAGGTGTATGGCCTATCAACTTCTTGCAAGCAGTTATATCAGCCCATAATACTGCTGGAATTCTAAGATCCCAATAATTTCTGTTAACATTGCAAACCTTCGTCAGAGCGTGCTCAAGGATCTTGTTAAAGGCTTCGACAGTTCCATTTGCTTGAGGATGCTAGGTAGTACTCTTCTGATGATATACTTGAAATTATTTGGTCAATGCTTCAATAGCCTTATTTAGAAAATGTTATCCTTGATCACTCATAAGAATTCTAGGACACCCAAACCTTGACAAGATATTATCAAATATGAACTTCGTAGCTGTAGCAGTGCTACAGTCCTTGACTGGGTGAGCTTCAGCCCAACGAGTAAGGTAATCAGTTGTTATAATAATGCATCTTGCTCCAGATTTCTTTGCAGGGGGATTGATTGGTCCAACAAAATCAATAACCCATTTGTCAAATGCTTGTAAAGTTACCTGTGGAACTAGAGGCATCTCATCCCTCCTGGATGGTTTTCTTGTCCTCTGATAGATATCACAGCTGTGGAAATACACTCTTGCATCCTTATGAATCATACGCCACCACAATCTAGCTGTCAGAACCTTCTGTGCCGTATATTTTCCTACATAATGGCCTCCTACTGCTCCAGAATGTGTCTCAGCCAAAATCAATGGCTTTTCATGCTCCAGGACACATCTGCGTAGTATTTCATCTGGTCCCATCTTATATAGTTGTCCTACTATCAAGGTAAAGTCAGCTGCTCTAACCACTAGCTGCTTCTTTTGCTGTGTTGTCATCTCAGAGGGTTTAAAACCTGTAGACAAGTACTGAACAATATCCTGAAAATAGTCATCAACGAGCTGGATGGAAAACAACTAGGAATAAGGAAGACCTTCGTCCAAACTAGTGGGCTCTTCTCCTGACTTGAGCCTCGACAAGTGGTCAGGTCCTAGGTTAAGTCTTCCTGGCTTATCTATGATCTCAAAGTCATACTCCTGAAACAAAATCAGCCATGTGCATATATTTCCACCTAACACATGCTTATTAACCAGATACTTCAAAGAAGAATGGTCAGTGAACATATTAAGATGAGATCCTAACAAATAATGTCAAAATTTATGCAAGGCATAAACCATAGCTAGACCTTCTCGTTCTGTCATAGTATAATTATTTTCTGCTGTGGACAATTTTATACTTGCAAAAGCAATAGGGTGATCAATATTACCTTCACCTGATTGAGCCAATACTATACCTAAAACAATGGAAGATGCGTCGACATGAACATGAAACTCCTTACTCCAATCAGGGAATACTAAGATGGGGGCAGTTACCATCTTTTCTTTCAAAATATCCAAGCTTTCCTGACATTCAGGTGTCCACTCAAACTTAATATCTTTCTTCAATTTCTTTTCCATAGGGGTTGTAATATGAGCATATCCTTTAATGAATTTCCTGTAATATACAGTATGACCAAGTGTAGTGCGAAGTTGCTTAACAGACCTCGGAGGTGGAAAGTTCACAATAATGGCTATCTTCACAGGATCCACCATCAATCATTGCTTGCATACAATGTGACCTAGCAGAATTCCAAAAGGTGCACAAAAGATACACTTCTTCAGGTTCAATGAAATATGATGCTGTCTACACTTGTCCAGCATAAGTATTAAACTGGCTATGTGATCTTTCAATAAACCAAATATAGTCCAATCATCAAAGTAAACTTCCAAGAACTTATGAATAAATTCCTTAAATGCAGATATGACTACTCTTGAAAACATAGCAGGTGCATTCTTCAATCCAAAGGGCATAACAGTATACTGAAAAGATCCCATTTCTATAGAGAAGGTTGTTTTATGTCGATCCTCTGGAGAAATTCTGATCTGATGGTAACCTAAAAATACATCAGTGAAAGAATACACTTCTTGACCTCCGAAATTGTCTAAAACTTCATCTGTAAAGGGAGTAGGAAAAGGATCATGTAAACAAGCATCATTCAGCTTCCTCAGATCAACACAGATTATGATTTCTCCCTTGGTCTTCTTTTCTTGTACCACCATAGGGCTAACCCATTCAGACTCTTCAACAGGCTCAATGATTCCTACAGTGAGCATCTTATCTAGCTCCATCCTGACTTTTTATTTATACTTAGGGTTCATCCTATAAGGGCGCTGCTTCATAGGCTTCGCATCAGCTTTCAAAGGGACTTTTATTACTCCTATATCACCAAGGATACCTTTCATTTCTGAGAACTTTGTCGGAAACAGGTCCTGATACTCATGGAGGAGTTTACTCACTTTCCTCACCATTTCTTCATCCCAATAATCTCCAATGGTAGAATACTTAGGGATTTCTTCTGATCCAATGTTTACTTTCCTTGTCTTCAAGGGCTGAGTTACTTCAGGTGATTCGACTGCTGGTCCATGTATTTCGCAATGTCCTTTTGACTCAGGAATATTAATGTTGCATGTAATGTCCCTGGTTTCGACCCCGTTTTCATGATGTATATATTGTAATTGATTGTGGTGAGGAGCTCAAGGCAAAATCCCCACCATTGATTTGGTTGTGCGTGTGTTTCGGCAATGGGGATAGTTACCGATGATTTATTGTGCCATTTAGCACATTATAATTCGACATCATGTAAACATGCACATCAATTAAACTAAAACCACAACTAGCTACGGCAGTGCAACGTTGAATGAAAAGGGCATGGTTCCAAAGGATAAGGGGTGGGGGATGTCAAACCTTGGCTATGGGGGGGAAAACCCAAGTTTTGTCACCTTGTTGATTTTCCATCTTCCCTTGTCAACCTCTTTAATGTTTTGTTGGGAAGCTGAGGAGTAACGGTTGCTGGTGGTTGAGGCAGTTAATGCCTTTGGGAGTGGGGTGGCAGGACTGTCAGTCCTTTTCCCACCTGCCCACTCCACCCACGTTTTCCATTCTTCTCCCTCACGCACTCTTCCCTGGTCGGTTCACTCTCACCACGATTTTGTTTTTGGATCCTCCTCACGCACAGGCTCTGGGAGGTTTTGGTCTCAGGCAGACATTTTCTTGGCTCCACGAGTTGATGAGCACCCACGCACTGCAATTTCATGTCCTGGCTGTTGATTATTCATCCACGGACAAAAAACAGAGTTGTTTTCTCCTCACGCGGGGCCTCCATTGTTGTCCAATCTCACGCAGAGGGATTCTTTCCCCGTTTTTCCTCTCACGCACAGGAATTTCTGGGTTTTCCCCACGTTGCTCTTTTCCCAGCGAAATCGTGGGGGCTGTGGCTATCGAAAGTCGGTATTTTTCCCCTTCCTCTGTGTGGTATTCATGTGTTTTATCCATGATTTGGGTTATTGTTTTCCCCACGTTTTGCTGGCTGTGATGCTCAAACTTGTTATGGGCCAATGTGGATTTCCAATCTGTTGGCTGAGTTCCCTGTTTTGGGACGGTGGATTGCTACTATATTTTCATTGTGTGTTTGTGGCCGCTGAGGTACTCTGATTTGGGTTGTGGCTGAGTTGTTTTGGCCACGTTAGGGCCAAAACCAACTCCGTGTTGCCCTGTGGACTTGGGCTGTGCACATCTTCTGTTTGGGATTATCCCTGGTTGCCTTTGCTTCTTCACAGGAGCTGTGAAGGGATTGTTGCTGCATATATGCAGTGGTTGGCCTTTGGGATGCGTTGGCTTGGCTGATTTGTGGACAGCCTGATAAACCCAACGGTGCTTTCCTGCTGTTTTGTGTCCCCTTGGCTAAGTGTAAGCCTGCAATTGTCCCTTATTCTGGAGGAATCATGCCCAGCTCGGGGTGGCAGCGTTGCTGAGAGTTTGATGAGCAAGCTGGCCTATGGTTGGGTGGAACGTTGCAGTGAGGTAGCTGGTTGCAGAGTTCTTCATCGAAAGATAAGTGCTGCTGTTACTTCACCTCTGCAATTTATATACTGTATTATGTGAAATGATGAACATGCTCAATGCTGGAAATGTTTATGTATGTTTGCTTCCGCTGTATGAATAAATACTATGCATCTGTGTATGCTTGCAAGTTTTATTTTCAGCATTTGATTTCTGTCAATGTTCATGGGGCGATTTTCCCGGCTGTGTTGATGTTCATCGCGTCCACTTTGCCGAGGAGGGACGGGGACGTGACATAGTGGTATCAGAGCGAAGGTTGCATCAATGGGCCTCTATGGGCCAAGAAAGAGCCGTTGATAGAGGGCATAATTACCCTCTATGTCCAGTAGAACAGCAGTGAGGAAACGAACTCAGAAAAATGGTCTAAGTGTTGAGCGGTAAGATCATTGGAGGAAGTGGAATTCCTCCATTGTGGAAGGATTGGTGAAGTCTCCTGTCCGTCATTGCGGGCAGCGAAGTGATTTCGCATCCGATGTGAGAGTCATCCGATTGCCGACGAAGAAGAAATTTTGGAAATTTGAAAATTTGGCTAAGTGTTGGAGAAATCGGAAGGGATAATAGTCCGACGTCCGACGTTAAGAGAGTCCGCCGACGTCCGACTGGCAATTGGTTCTAAGTGCCAAATCGGAAGGGCTAGCGAAGTGGGCATTCTCTGTTGCAAACGAATCGGTGAAGTTTTATGTTCGCCGTTACGGAAGACCAAGGCATTTGCCGGCCGATGATAAAGACCTCCGATCGCTGACACATAAAAAGGGTTAAGGCTCGAAGTTAGTTTCCCAATCGGAAGGACTGGTGAAGTGAACTTCCGCTATTGCGGACGGATTGGTGAAGTCTCCCATCCGCCGTTGCGGACGGCGGAGCGATTCCTCATCCGACTCGAAAGTCGTCCGATTGCCGATGGAGGGAATTTTTGGAGAAAATTCATCTAAGTGTTGAAATAGCCGGCAGGCCACTAGATGAAGTTAACGTCCGCCGTTGCGGAAGATTTCGCAGAGTTAAATTCTGCCGTTGCAGAGGTGAAAGCCATTTGGCTTCCGACGAAGGAAGGCTGCTGCTAGAAGAAGATAAGGCTTTGCGTGCCATCGTTGCGGATGATTTGGCATCCGATGTGAAAATCCACCGACGTCCGACCTTCGCCGTTGCAGAAGAGAGAAGCTTCCGACATCCGCCGTTACGGAAGGAAGAATGGTCCGGGAGCCGATTCTGCAGCTGCGAAATTGGTTGGGAGCCGATCGAGCAGACGGGATAAGCCTTCCGGGTAGCCGCTGTTGCGGAAGGTTTGGAGCTTCCGGGGAGCCGATTCTGTGGAAGCCAAAGACATCCGACAGCCGATGAAGGAAAGGAAAATTCTGGGGTCTTCCATGAGTTTTCTCGGCCGATTCCAGCTGTTTCAGAGGGATTTTTCAGCCGTTTCTCAGGGAATTTCAGGGATGAAAATGAGAAAGAGAGGCAGCAATCTATTGCACCAGATTGCATGAAAACAATGTTTTACAAAAAAAAAAAAACAAGGGCGCTGCCCTCGACCCGCCCTGTAAGCCACAAGGGGACAAGCCCCCTTGACCCCCATCGTCCCTTGAGACGGTCGTTCTTGTGAGAAGGAAAATCCTGTGTTTTGGGCAAGAGTTCGAATCAGAGGGATTTCACAAAGGACAAAAGGGATGCCGAAAATGCAGCTGCCAAAATGGCTCTAAGATCATTACAAGAATGTGAAAATTCTACATTGCAGTGGTGTAATGAAAATGCAAGGATTTGGTGAAAGTCTTCATTCTTAGAGGTGGTGTGGTTTTCACATCCAAGGTTGGAATGAAGCATGTGAATAGGCGTTGGAAAGCTTATCCAGCAAAGAACAAGGATAAGTGACCAGAATCTGAGCATGAAGCAGCAAAGTGCTAATGATGACCACTGTTACCAAATGGACAAAGCTGGGCAATTGCATGCCCATGGGCAGCAAGGACTATGAAGTCAATCAGCTGCTATGTGGAAAAGGAATTCCATGAGAAGATGAGGGATTTGAAAGGGAAGTTTTCATTAGACCCTCTCTTGCTGACTATAACTACATTTCCTAGGTTTATGCTTGAAATGCATGAGGATATGTATTGCATGCATAGGATATTGCATGACTGGTAAGAATATTGGAATATATATATATATATGTATAATGAACCACTAATGATAATCATTGTTTGATGTTGGAATTAGTGGACAAACCAACGATGACATGGACCCGGATGAATATGTTGCTAATACTGATGAATGAGACCAGCAACCCTCTGGAGAAGGGATAAGGCAGCAAGTCCATGACAAAATTTGGTGAGAAAATTCTACAATCTCTTGCAAAGGACCAACCAAATTGGTCATGTCAAGGGTGTAAGTAGGACCCATGCAGGTAAGAGTTTGCTTATGACAGAATTCCATGGATTGGCACAGGTAAGAGACCTCATACCATGTGGATATTTGGATATAGATAGGTATCATTCCTATATATGCTGAGGATCTCAATTACAGTAAAGCATCCTGTATAAATTAATCATGGTATATTGAATGCAAGGTAACATGAATGGATATGCATTAGAAAGATTTTATGAATCTGTAATTATGCAATGGATGTATGCATAGGAAGGGTGTGAGTAACTAATTGCATAAGTGTAGGTGCAATGTTGTGACGTATTGCATAGATGCATTGAGATGAATGCATGTGATAGTATGAATGACTAATGACTGAAATGGTGAATTAATGATAATTCTGGAACTGTTTCGAAGGCTGTTATGAATGCAGGATAGTCATGATCAATTGGCTGCCAGAAATGCTCTATGGAAGAGCAAGGTGGTATGAATGATACGCTTGTGAAGTAAGGGTATCTAAACTTTCATTGCATGAATGATATGATTATACCTGGCCATGCTAGTATGATAATGATTGCATGACGTAAATGAGCTTTGAGAACACTGATGTGACTAACCTTTGAAGTATTTGAATTTTATAAATTCTGAAAATGCTTCAGTGATGGTTGTAGCAATGAGATAGTATATGCATACTTACCAAGTGTTTGGTTGATGGAAGCTCATGCTTCAGGTAGATTATTTTGAGAATGGCATTGAGAGGTAAGATCCTGACCAATGCCAGAATCTACCATGTAAAAGAGCTTGTTAGATTTGAATTATGAATTTCAAATAAATTGCTGACAACTACTAGTCCCTATTGGCTTGCACAAGATTGTGTTTGGTTGGTTGAAATTCATGTTTCAGGTAGATTATTTCGAGCCTGGCAGTGAGAGGTAAGACCCTGACCAATGCCAGAATCTACCATTTATGAGAAGAAGTCTCATGGTTGTGGAAATTAGTTGGAATGGGTTGTTAAATGTGAATTGTGGATTTTGGATTTAAGAGGCACTAACGACTACTAATCATTGTGGGCTTGTATGAGATTGTGTCAGGAGGGACGCATGGTAAGTGGGTAATCATGTTATGATAGTAAACATAAAATTATAATAAGCATAATAGTGCTACTTATGAGAGACCCACGATTGAACAAGTCAATTTCTGTAGTAGATAGAATTGCAAATTCTTATTGAATTCGATTGCTAATGTCATTGCTTGGTTATGGAACAATCAATTTAGATTGTAGTATCAGGTAATGATTGACGGTTTGGCTATTTGATGAATGTTTCAAGGGTACACACTGCAGAAAGACCATGTGTGATGTCCTGCAAAAGCCAAACTTCGTTGGAAGGTTTTCCCTTATCTTGGAAATGGGTTTCGGGTGAAACGCCATTGGACATTTTGAAATGTCTCATCTGAACTGCATGTTTGGTAATAACATGAGTGAGATGGTATGTGTTATGTCGGTGAGACATGTGTGGATATGAACTGTGTTGGGAGTAGGGATGGGGGCTTGGTTTGCTTAAACCTGGTGATTGGAAACCACACAGACAGAGCTAGAGGGATGACTTTCTTCTCCATAACCCCGGGATAGCACTACAAGGGAGTGCAGGGCCTGAGGGACTGAGTAGCAGAGAAGGGACTGATTCCTTGTGTTGGTTGTGTGTGGGTGTCTTAGAAGTCAGGCTAGTTCTGGTGTAGGTGTTCCTAGCTCTGCAGCGAGCTCACCAGCTTAGCATTCAGTTCTTCCCAACTCCTTGACGGTGCCTAACAGATACAAAGGCATACTGCGATAGCAAATGGATAAGTGTTCTGTGACCCTTGCTATGAATATGCATGTTTAATTATTAAATTCCATATGCAGAACATGTTTTGATTTATTTCCATGATGACCGATTGCTTGAGTATGAATAGGGCCTACATGGCACACACTGGAAGAGAGTGCACAATTTTCCGATGTCGAGTCATGAAAGGGTTTTCAATATTGATTACACTCTGGGGAGTGGACACACTCCTGGTGTCTCAATATTTGATAGTGAATGATATGAAATGTGATTACAGTTTTAGAGCAATGATGCTGATGAGTTTGCTGTATTGCTTGTGTTGCTTGTGTTGACAGGCTAAAGGTAAAGGTAAATGGTTGATATAAGTGTATGTTGGTATAAGTGTACGATGATATAAGTGTATGTGTCATTGTTGACATAAGTGTATGATGGGCTGTGATATGCCTAAGGATCCATAGTAGATCCTAGACCTGGAAATGGTCATGATAAAGTTCCAAGCCCAGTTGACATGGTTATGTACTGGCTAGACATTAGTTATTTGATGTTGTGGAGCAGCCGGCATGCTAACCTAACATCTGAGTCCATAGGCGATCCCAAGGCTTGCAAGGCGAAGCAGGATCCTGTGGACGAACGAGGAAATGCACAATACAGATAAGTATTGGATTATTTTGCTTATGAATATACATGTGTATATGATTTGGATATGACGTTTTAAGCTCTTGTTTTAGAGATGAAAATTAATGAGAATAAACTAAACATATGAATTTATTCAATGTTGGATATAGGTATCGCTGGAGGCGAGGACTATGAGAGCATCCTAGAGATGCATATGGACATGTGACTGTCCTGGAAAGCTCAGAATGAGCGGTAATGAAAAAGGTGCTAGTAGGACGGGGGAGTCCTAGCAGCTGAGACAAACCATGTGGAGAGACTCCATGGTTTAGAGGTCTGAATAGACCGAAGACACTAAGTGTCATGACCAAGAAGGATTGGTCCAGCATTCACGGTAAAGTGAAAGAGGCTAAGAGCATGAAAGGCCACAACGGTGGTGTGGGTTCCAGGATGGAACAAACCGAAGAAGGGAAAAAAACTCTTACTGCTCTCTCTTGCCTTTTGATTATATATATATATATATATATATATATATATATATATGTTTATGCATTGTGAAAACAAAGGATTGTTGAATGCATGTATGATTGAAATGGAATGTGTGTATTTGCTTAAAGAAATTTGTGAATGCTGGAATAGTTAATTCCCTGCCCAGGAATGGACATGAATGAGCTCATGTGCCTGTTGGGGGAAGGCATGAAAAATATGAAAGCCTCATTAAGGAGAATTGGACTGTCATGCCAATTGGGTAATTAACTAACTGATTTTAATATTATGCTTGGTCTTATAGAATTTCAATGGTGCATTTCACAGGTGAGAAAAGTGAAACCAGGTGGTGCACGTTGATTATGGCAGTAGATTAAAAGTTGTTGAACTTGGCTGGAATTCTCCTTCAAATGATTGTCAAGACCCAAGAGAATCTTGGGGAGATGCTCAAGATACAGAGAAGGCAGAGTGAAATGAACCACCAGATTTTGCAAGACTCTATTGGTTTGCAAAGGGAGGTGAAAAGCCTTCTAAGAGCAATCGGCAAAAGAAAGGAAGGTGGATCAGCAATGGGACATTCGTCCGAGAGACCCGATAAGAAACGGTCCGGGCATGAAGACTCAAAGGAAATTAAGCAGGTAATGATGAAGCAGCCAGTGAGATGCTGGAGATGCGGAGGACATCATTTATGCCAGGACTATCCAATGAGGGAACATGATGAGGGCAATAGCTGCAAAATTCCTAGACTTCGGGATCAGCTGGAAGCTGAAAACCAGCAGCAAAAGTCCATGGAATCCGAGAGGCTTGGTATTGAATGTTCAAAGTAGATGATTGAACGTGGGACAGACCTACAAATTTTGAAATTTTGATGTGCAATTGTATATGTATTGTATATATGTAATGGAACACTGAGGACGGTGTTATTCCAAGGGGGAGGGGAATGTAATGTCCCCGGTTTCGAACCCGTTTGCATGATGTATATATTGTAATTCATCGTGGTGAGGAGCTCAAGGCAAAAGCCCCACCATCGATTTGGTTGTGTGTGTGTTTCGGCAATGGGGATAGTTGCCGATGGTTTATTGTGCCATTTAGCACATTATAATTCGACATCATGTAAACATGCACATCAATTAAACTAAAACCACAACCAGCTACGGCAGTGCAACATTGAATGAAAAGGGCATGGTTCCAAAGGATAAGGAGTGGGGGATGTCAAACCTTGGTTATGGGGGGGAAAACCCAAGTTTTGTCACCTTGTTGATTTTCCATCTTCCCTTGTCAACCTCTTTAATGTTTTGTTGGGCAGCTGAGGAGTAATGGTTGCTGGTGGTTGAGGCAGTTAATGCCTTTGGGAGTGGGGTGGCAGGACTGTCAGTCCTTTTCCCACCTTCCCACTCCACCCACGTTTGCCATTCTTCTCCCTCACGCACTCTTCCCTGGTCAGTTCACTCTCACCACGATTTTGTTTTTGGATCCTCCTCACGCACAGGCTCTGGGCGGTTTTGGTCTCAGGCAGACATTTTCTTGGCTCCACGAGTTGATGAGCACCCACGCACTGCAATTTCATGTCCTGGCTGTTGATTGTTCATCCACGGACAAAAAACGGAGCTGTTTTCTCCTCACGCGGGGCCTCCATTGTTGTCCAATCTCATGCAGAGGGATTCTTTCCTCGTTTTTCCTCTCACGCACAGGAATTTCTGGGTTTTCCCCACGTTCCTCTTTTCCCAGCGAAATCGTGGGGGATGTGGCTATCGAAAGTCAGTATTTTTCCCCTTCCTCTGTGTGGTATTCATGTGTTTTCTCCGTGATTTGGGTTGTTGTTTTCCCCACGTTTTGCTGGCCATGATGCTCAAACTTGTTATGGGCCATTGTGGATTTCCAATCTGTTGGCCGAGTTCCTTGTTTTGGGACGGTGGATTGCTGCTGTCTTTTCATTGTGTGTTTGTGGCCACTGAGGTACTCTAGTTTGGGTTGTGGCTAAGTTGTTTTGGCCATGTTAGGGCCAAAACCAACTCCATGTTGCCCTGTGGACTTGGGCTGTGCACATCTTCTGTTTGGGATTATCCCTGGTTTCCTTTGCTTCTTCGCAGGAGCTGTGAAGGGATTGTTGCTGCGTATATGCAGTGGTTGGCCTTTGGGCTGCGTTGGCTTGGCTGATTTATGGACAGCCTGATAAACCCAACGGTGCTTTCCTGTTGTTTTGTGTCCCCTTGGCTAAGTGTAAGCCTGCAATTGTCCTTTATTCGGGAGGAATCATGCCCAGCTCGGGGGTCGCAGCGTTGCTGAGAGTTTGATGAGCAAGCTGGCCTATGGTTGGGTGGAACGTTGCAGCGACGTAGCTGGTTGCGGAGTTCTTCATCGAAAGATAAGTGCTGTTGTTACTTAACCTCTGTAATTTATATACTGTATTATGTGAAATGATGAACATGCTCAATGCTGGAAATGTTTATGTATGTTTGCTTCCACTGTATGAATAAAGACTATGCATCTGTGTATGCTTGCAAGTTTTATTTTCAGCATTTGATTTCTGTCAATGTTCATGGGGCGATTTTCCCGGCTGTGTTGATGTTCGTCGCGTCCTCTTCGCCGAGGAGGGACAGGGACGTGACATTGCACAAGTCATCGTCTTCATCAATGGCGAGGTTATAGCATTCTACTGCATTAGCTTCTTGTCCCTTCCAATCAGGTTGGTATTCGGCTATTTCTTTATCATCAAACACCTTAGTATGGATCAACCTAATAGCTGCGTCCAAGGCAGGGAAAACCTCATTAATAGAAAATGTGAGCACAAAACTATCAATAAGGCTAACCCAACTTACAGTACCATGACGAAGCTCCATCTCCATATACCAATTCTTTGATACA
Organism: Pseudotsuga menziesii; assembly: GCA_001517045.1. NCBI lineage: Eukaryota > Viridiplantae > Streptophyta > Pinopsida > Pinales > Pinaceae > Pseudotsuga > Pseudotsuga menziesii. Next base: position 68,270 of record LPNX010275380.1, on the reverse strand, counting down.
GGTTCCAGAGTGTGTACAAACCTATGTACCCATTCTTCACAAGGTACATGCTTCCATGCTTCATAACACTGCTCCAAATGTTCCTGAGGGCTAGTCTTACCATTAAATATAATTCGTACCTCCTGAGATTGATCCATGAATCTCAGGAGAAGAAAATTTTGGCAAGCTCTCCAACTATGAATATACTTTTTATGACCATTCCACCATCTGGCAGTTGTGGATCTGAATACTGAGTCTAGAGTCTCCATTTTCTGTGAATCTGGTACTTGCTCTGAAAATCGTACAATAAAATATTCTGGGTCTGTCAATCCATCAAAAGTAGGTAAGATTCTTGGTTGTGAGCCAACCCATCTAATAGTCTTGGTAATTCTTGCACATCGATGTCCATGCAGCTCATAAAGTCGATTCTGCCAATTCTCTAGGCCTTCATCTGAATCAGTCATGCAAGAACTGTCACACTGCCAATCCATTATACCTTCAGTAGTAGGGTTAACATAGTCTTCTTCTCTAGCTGTGATGTTGTAAATATGATCTAAAACATCCTGATCTTCATCTATGACTGTCTTTGTATACCTTTCTCCTTGAGAAGGGTCCAATGGTACTATGACTCTCAAGCCTTTTCCTTCAAAATTCATATGTCTATTCTTAAGGTTAATTACTGGATAATTGTCTATTGCCCATTCAATTCCTAGCAAGGCTGGATAGGGGTTTCTATCATCAATTATTTCAATGACTTCAAAATCTGCTAAGGTATTGACTCCATCAATATCCACTGGTACACTAGGGAATCTTCGCAAGGGCACAATCTTCTACTGATTGGCTAATTTCAACTGTATAGGGGACCATTCAAGCGTAGGTTTTCCCATTTGTTCCCATGTCTTCTTAGTTAGGACATTCAATTCTGATCCCAGGTCTAAAATGATATCAGTCATTTCATAATCTCCTATTTGAGCATGCAATCTCATTTATCTTCCAGTCCTTCTAACTCTATTAACAGTTTTTCCTTTATCAGAGCTTCGTTGAGGTTCGCAAGAATGAATAACTTTATGTAACTCATTCAAAGCATTCTGATTTCTTAATAGCTTCATATAACTCTGTAAAAATGATGTCAGTGTATTTACATTAGAGGAAATTTGGGGTCTAAAATGGGCCTTATAAGAAAACGTGCCAAAATAAGTTTCTGTGAGTTGGAATTCAAGAACCAATAGAATTTCAATAAAATAAGTCAACCATAATGGTTGAATTGACATATTTGTCACTAAAAAAAACTACTTTTTTTGTTCGTATTTTCGACATATCTCATTGTGTTTTTACTCAAATTTCGATTGGGATATCTCGTTGGATGTGTAATTTGATTCCACATCCAACGAGTACCCACAATGCATACTTTTGACGGACCTCGATACCCCAAAAACAAGAAATACCTGAAAAAATGTGATGATGATGTCATCATCACGTTTTTTCAGGTATTTCTTGTTTTTGGGGTATCGGGGTCCGTCAAAAGTATGCAGTGTGGGTACTCGTTGGATGTGGAATCAAATTTTGCATCCAACAAGCTCTCCTGATCGAAATTTGATTAAAAACACAAGGAGATATGTCGAAAATACGAACACAAAAATTAGTTTTTTTTCTTTCTTCCTCCAAAATTAATCAATATTATTTTATTATTTTAACTATTATTTTATTATTTTAACCATTATTTTATTATTTTAACTATTATTTTATTATTTTAACCATTATTTTATTATTTTCCTTAGGAGGCCCATTTTAGACCCCAAAATTCCTCTAATTCTTGATCCAGCGAAGCTTCTTGAAACTGTAACTGTTGTTGATGCTGTTGCGTAGTTACTATTGATGTTCTCAGACCAGCAAAGTCTTTTTTAGCTTCCATAAATGTTCCTTTTTCTCTTCCAACATCGAAGGTTGGGATTTTCTCTGGGGTCTTACGGACCCAAGCATCGTCAAGCTGCTTCCCCTTATTCTGCACTTGCATCGTAGTTCCACTCCTTGTAACAACGTTAATGGTTGGGCCAGGTCTCTTCTCTACAGCAATCATCTAAACATTATGAGTAGGAGCGCCATTTCTTTCTTGTATCTTGGATATCAAATGTGGGCATTTCTCAATCACATGATTGACTGCTCTGCAATATCGACATGTCGTAGTTAGGTTCTGACAGTCTCTAGCTACATGTCCTGCCTGATTACAGTTATAGCAAATAACCTGTCCTCGTCCTCTTCCAGTCATACCACCACAACCACGACCTCTGAAATTCCCTTGACCTGGTGTACTACCATAGTAACCATATCCATCATTGCCTTGTGCATCGGGTTGTACCCTATAAGCATCATAGGGTCACTCTCTCATGAGGTCAAAGCTGCGACATTCATCTTCATTGTGTCCAACTAACTTACAGAACTTGCAATAGGGATTCTTAGGTACTTGAACATATCTCTGCAGCAGATAGCAATCTTCAGGTCGATGCTGGCTATTTTTTCCACAGATCTCACAATATAGGACATTAGGGTTAAATGGGTTTGGTGCACCAGTATTCAAATAATTTCTTAATGCAGGACACTGTTCTTTGTTGTGACCCTCTGTCTTACATCATGTACACCAAACCTCTTCTTGACTAGATTTCCCTTTTTTCATGTCGCGAAGCTCCAAGGCCATTTCAGCTAACTGTGCTTGTATCTGTGCTATTCCAGAATTATCTCCAATAGGAGCTATTTCAAGTTTCATAGCAATTTCCAACGCCTCTTGCTGATTAGAAACCTTCTGTTACATAAGTGGAGTCCTGATATGAGGCAATAGTGTTGCAATGAACCATTCTTTATGATGTTCTGGTCCAATAGTGAAGCTAACTTGATCCAACAAATCCTTGAACCTCTGATCAAAGTCCCAAACTAATTCACCTCACTTCTACTGAATTTCTTTCAGTTCAGTTATACACCGTGACTTCGATTTAGGCTTCTTGAATTCTTTGATCATTGATTTTTTAATATCAGCCAAGATAAAGTTCTGAGTACTGGAAAACTTCATAAAATAGGTCAAAGATCGGTCTCTGAGAGAGCTGACCAGCTGCGCTGTTCTTGTATTTTTATCCATAATATTCTTAGCAGTCCAAATAGCTTCGCATCAGAACCAAAACTGCTCTGGATCCTCTGATCCAGTTCCTTTAAAAATTGGGAGCTTGATATCATCATTCATATGGGCCACAGTGAATCGAGGGGGGGGAAGAGGGGGAGGAGGAGGGAGACTGGTAACAGGAGGAAGGGAACTTACTGAGGTAGACTGAACTACGACAGGACTACTCAGGATAGGGTTACTTTCAGACTGCGAAGGGTTCTCAGGGATAACAGATATTCACTGCAGAGTTATAGGAGGGTTTCTAACAAAAGAGGTTTCTTCAGATTCTTCAAGACTTAGTGAGGTATAATCAGTATTCTGGCCTAGGCTATAGGATCCAAGAGTTTTCTTGTATCTTTTACCATTGCGAAGCAAACCACTTTACTCGTCGAAGTCACTTTTGCTTCCAAACATAAGTTATTAGCAATAAATCTAGCAATCTGATTGGATAAGTAATATGTCTTTCTTAGCCAAGAGAATTTTAATTTTTAGAATTAATGAATTCAGGTACATACCCCTTAGTCCTTTGAAAAACTATCTTTCTGCTTCATTGAAAGAAGTATGTGTGTCGATGGCGAACTCCTTCACAAATGCTTCAAGGGTTCGCTTTGTCCAGAAGTCAACAACTCTTGATACCGCGTTGTTCGTACTTTTTAACAGCTTAATTCTTTATGGGGTCCAGTCAGGAGACTAATCTTCTTTGAAGTTTTTCTTTCTTTCTGTCAACCTAGATAACCACCGGTGCAATTCTATGTGGATTCTAGCAAAGAAAATTTCATAAATATCAGTAAAAACGTACCTTTGCAAGAAGTCATCTGAGCTATGACGAGGGTCCTTATTCTCTTGTTCAACAAATTTCAGATAAGTATCTCCAACCCAATCACTAATTTATTTTACTAAGGGCCTCCAAAACATATCCCTCCAGGTACGACGTAGATCCCTCTTGCAATAGATACTGGTTCAACCGGCAACGGAACCAATTTGTTGGGCTAAGGGCAGACACAGGTTCTTATGCTTTTATCTTCACACCAACAAATAGATGCACAGTGTTGGCCCTTTCAGCAACAACCTGCGAACAGGTTGTAGTCTCACCCAAAACAGCTATGGGGTGCCGTAGAATCAGGTTTTTGTAGGAGAAAGAGGGATATTACTGTACCTTTAGCCTTAACAAAGAGTAATTATGCAATACAGAGCTTCGACATTCACTTAAATAGCTTCATAGTTTAGATAAAAAAGATAGTTTCTTGCTTAACCCTTAACTGGGAATTCACTGCAAAATTAGTACTTAGCAATATATCCTACTTATCAAATGCATAAAAACATAATAGGAATGAAAGTAAAAAGAACTACCACAACACAAGATGTACGTGGTTCACCCCTAGTGTAGGGGCTACGTCCACAGAACTTCGTTTATATTCAACACTTTACAAAACAACAGTTCTGATCTGCGCACTCAGCTGCAGATCTTCCCAACAACCCAAAACTGCGCACTTAGCTGCAGAACCTTTCTTCCAAAACCCTCTACGCACTCAGCTGCAGAGGTCGTCCACGCACTTAGCTGTGACTTAACCTTAAACCCAAAAATAGACCTTAGCTTCTTCGCATCACATCATATCATAACAAAAATCATACTTGACTCCTTTACATCAGTGCCTATTTATACAAGTGCACTATTACAATACCATGGGCTTAAACCATGGGTACCCGAAAATCATGGGACATTTACAAAAACAGGGGCTTCGACCCAACCCCGAAGCCCCTAAGACTATTTTGGACTGCAACTCCGCTTACAAGCTTTGCACCAAAACCACGGAGTTGCCAAAATTAAGGACCTTCAAGGTCCAAGCCCCAACAACCATTATTATGAAATAAATTTTACTCGTGATGTATTCCATATTGCATGAGATCATTTTGACATCGCTCTGTAGTTTAATTTTCTGATTTCATGGAAATAAGGAAGTTGAAGAATGAATTTGAATGGTTCAAAGATGAAAATATCATATTTATTTGGGTACACCAGCAATGTATACATACTAAGTATTTTTCAAATACGCATGATTGTATTGTTGGAGTACAATATGTTTACAAGAAAAAGTTTAATGATGTACTTATCTAGTATAGAGAAAGATATGAAAAATCAAATATCGTGTTTATCGATGGAGATCAATACCAATCGGATGAAAAGAGTGAAGAGATATGTTTAATAATTCCATCAAGTTAGAGATTTACTGGTTCTATCGAGAGAGATTGAAATGTGAAAAAAATATTGTGTCCTTTTTTAAATCACCTTCAGTCTCATCGAAACATTACTCGTTGGTTGAAGAAAATCAAATTCATATGACAAAATTAAGACTCAGATTGCAATTTATTTTGATGGTGTAGCACATTTAACTATCATTATGAAACTCACAGACAATTTTATTAGAAATATTTGCATGAGACTTCCTTTTAATTTTTTAAATTTGTTTTTAAAATAAGTATGAATCAAAGATAAGAAAAAATCATTCATTTATTTTTAGACAAAATTTACAACCAAAATTTCTATTTAAAAAAACAAAAAAACAAAATCTCAAGATGTTGGGATGTGATGAATGATAGAGACACAACATAAGAAAGTAAAGCAATATTTACCACTACTTACAATAAAAGGATTCTGAATTAATTAGTGAACCAATGCTTGAATGATTTTACTAAGTATGAAATTAAATGGTATTTGTATTTTATAGTGTTAAACTAATTAAATTTTTTTTTTAAATTAGTTTTCAAATTTTTGTGGTCAGTTAGTAGGATCACATACTCGTATTCAACCTACACCAAATATTCTACGAATTCCAAATTATTTGAAATTTCCATACACAAAAATTCAATATGACTGAATTATGATACTACGATTTTAGGGGTGTCTGTTGATCCTTCTTTGACTATAAGGTTGACATGGCAGTGTCAGATAGTATTGTAAGGTGTTTTCTGGGAAAGTATTAGCCGTTCTTTTCCTTTTTCATTAAGTGGATATTAGGAAACTAGAAAATGAAAGAAGGAACACTCAATATTTCCTTTTTCATTAAGTTATTATCAAGATCCCAAAGATTAAAAGCATGATCATCCCACACTCCTTAAGGAAAACATATATCATTTCCTTAGTCAACAAGTATACGTTGTCTCCAAGAACGCTTATGTATACAAAGAGTGTTGGGGTGCGGACCTTCAAGGTCCTTAATTTTGGCAACTCCGCGATTTTGGTGCGAAGCTTGTAAGCAGAGTTGCAGTCCAAAATAGTCTTAGGGGTTTCGGGATTGGGTCGAAGCCCCTGTTTTTGTAAATAACCCATGGTTTAAACTCATGGTTTTTAAGACCATGGTTTAAGCACATGGTATTGTAATAGTGCACTTGTATAAATAGGCACTTATGTAGAGGAGAAAAGAGCTTTTTTCGAAGGTTTTTATATGATGATAATTTGATGCGAAGAAGCTAAGGCCTATTTTTTGGTTTAAGGTTAAGTCCCAACTGTGTGCATGGACGACCTTTGTAGCTGAGTGCACAGAGGGTTTTTGTTAAGGATAAGTCCCAGCTGTGTGCGTGGACGACCTCTGCAGCTGAGTGCACAGAGGGTTTTGGAAGAAAGGATCTGTAGTTTAGTGCGCAGTGTTGGGTTGTTGAGAAGATCTGCAGCTGAGTGCACAGAGATATGCAGCTGAGTGCGTATATCAGAACTGTGTTGTTTGTAAAGAGTTGAATATAAACGCAGTTCTGTGGACGTAGCCCCTACACTGGGGGTGAACCACGTATATCTTATGTTGTGTTGGTTTCTGTTTATTTTGTTCCTGTTATATTTTATGCATTTGATAAGTAGGAGAATGATAAGTAAGATATATTGTTAAAGTATTAACTTCGTTGTGAATTCCTAGTTAAGGGTTAAGCCAGTAACTGTCTGTTTATATAAACTGCGAATCTATTTAAGTGACTGTCGAAGCTTTGTATTGTATAAGTATACTTTGTTAAGGCTAAAGGTACAGTAATATCCCTCTTTTGCTTGCAGAAACCTGATTCTGCGGCACCCCATAGCTGTTTCGGGTGAGACTGCAACCTGTTCGCAGGTTGTTTCCAAAAGGGCCAACACTATGGGTCTCTTTGTTGGTTGGTAAATAAAAGTATAAGAACCTGGGTCTACCCTAAGCAGCCAACAAATTGGTTCCATTGCCAGTTGAACCAGTATCGGCTTAAAGAGGGATCTACGTCGTACCTGGAGGGATATGTTTTGGAGGCCCTCAGTAAAAGAAATCGATGATTAGGTTGAGGATACCTATCTAAAATTTGCTGAACAAGAAAATAAGGATCCTCATCGTAGCTCAGACAACTTCTTGCAAAGGTATGTTTTTTTCTGATATTTATGAAATTTTCTTTGGTAGTATCCACATAGAATTGCACCAGTGGTTATCCAGGTTGACAGAAAGAAAGACAAACTTCCAAGAAGATCAATTTCCTGCCTGGACCCTAGAAAGAATTAAGCTATTGAAAAGAGTGAACAACACGGTATCTAGAGCTGTTGATTTCTGGACAACGCGAACCCTTGAAGCATTTGTGACGGAGTTTTCCATCGACACACATACTTCTTTCAGCAAAGCAGAAAGACAATTCTTCAAAGGACCAAGGGGTAAGTACCTGAATTCATTAAGTTTGAAAATTATGGCTGAGAAACGCATATTGCTTATCGAATCATATTGCTAGATTTATTGCTACTAACCTATGTTTGAAATCGAAAGTGACTTCGACAAGCAAAGTGGTTTTCTTCCCAATGGTACAAGATACAAGAGAACTTTTGGATCCTTTACCCTAGTTCAGAATACTGATTATACCCCTTTAAACCCAGAAGAGTCTGAATCTAAAGAAACCCCTTTTGTTAGAAACCCTCCTATCACTCCACAGCGCAGATCCGTTATCCCTGAGAACCCTTCGCAATCTGAAAGTAACCCTAGCCGAAGTAGTCCTGTCGTAGGTCAGTCTACCTCAGAAAGTTCCCTTCCTCCTGTTACCAGTTTTCCCCCTCCTCCCCCCCCCCCCTCCTCGATCTAATATGGCCCATCTGAATGATGATATCAAGCTCCCAGTCTTTAGAGGAACTGGATCAGAGGATCCAGAGCAGTTTTGGTTCTTATAGGAAGTTGTCTGGACTGCTAAGAATATTATGGATCAAAATACAAGAACAGCGTAGCTGGTCACTTCTTTTAGAGACCGATCTTTGACCTGGTTTATGAAGTTTTCCAGTACTCAGAACTATGTCTTGGCTGATATTAAAAAAGAAATGATAAAATAATTCAAGAAGCCTAAATCAGAATTGTAGTCTATAACTGAACTAAAAGAAATTCAGTAGAAGCGAGGTGAATAAGTTTGGGACTTTAATCAGAGGTTCAAGGTTCTGTTGGATCAAGTTATTTTCACTATTGGACTAGATAAACATAAAGAATGTTTCATTGTAGCACTGTTGCCATATATCAAGACTCCACTTATGCAATAGAAGGTTGCTGATCAGTAAGAGGCGTTGGAAATTGCTATGAAACTTGAAATAGCTCCTGTTGGAGATAATTATGGAATAACCCAAATACAAGCATAGTTAGCAGAAATGGCTTTGGAGCTTCACGACATGAAGAAAGGGAAATCTATTCGCAAAGAGGTTTGGTGTACATGATGTAAGATAGAAGTTCATGACAAAGAATAGTGTCCTGCATTAAGAAATTATTTGAATACTGGTGCACCGAATCCGTTTAACCCTAATGGCCTATATTGTGAGATCTGTAGAACAACTGGTTAGCATCGACCTAAATATTTCTATCTGTTGCAGAGATATGTTCAATTACCTAAGAATCCCTACTGCAAGTTCTGTAATTCAGTTGGACACAACGAATATGAATGTTGCAGCTTTGACCTCATGAGAGAGAAAACCTATGATGCTTATAGGGTACAACCCGATGCACAAGGTAATGATGGATATGGTTACCGTGGTAATACATCAGGTCGAGGTAATTTCAGAGGTCGTGGTCATGGTGGTATGCCTGGAAGAGGTCGCGGCCAGGTTATTTGCTATAACTATAATCAGGCAGGACATGTATCTAGATACTGTCAGAACCCAACTACGACATGTCGATATTGTAGAGCAGTTGATTATGTGATTGAGCAATGCCCACAGTTGATAGCTAATATAAAAGAAATAAATGGTGCTCCTACTCAGAATGTTCAGATGATTGTTGTAGAGAAAAGACCTGTCCCAGCCATTAACGTTGTTACAAGGAGTGGAGCTACGATGCAAGTGCAGAATAAGGAGAAACAACCTGACGAGGCTTGGGTCCGTAAGACCTCAGAGAAAATCCCAGCCTTCAATGTTGGAAGAGAAAAAGGAACATTTATGGAAGCTAAAAAATACTTTGCTGACCCAAGAACTTCAGTAGAAACTACGCAACAGCATCAATAGCAGTCGCAGTTTCAAGAAGCTTCGCCGGATCAAGTAAGTACACTAACATCATTTTTATAGAGTTGTATGAAGCTATTAAGAAATCAGAATGCTTTGAATGAGTTACAAAAAGTTCTTCAGTCTTGCGAACCTCAGCAAAGCTATGATAGAGGAAAAAATGTTAATAGATTTAGAAGGAATGGAAGAGAAATGAGATTGCATGCTCAGATTGGAGATTATGACATGACTGATATCATTTTAGACCTAGGATGAGAAGTGAATGTCTTGACTAGGAAGACATGAGAACAAAAGGGAAGACTTATTCTTGAATGGTCCCCTATACAGCTGAGATTATCCAATCAGCAGAAGATTGTGCCCTTGGGAATATTCCCTAGTGTACCAGTGGACATCGATGGAGTCAGTACCTTAGCATATTTTGAAGTCATTGAAATAATTGATGATAGAAACCCCTATCCAACATTTCTAGGAATTGAATGGGCACTAAACAATGATGCAGTAATCAACCTTAAGAACAGACAGATGACTTTTGAAGGAAAAGGCTTAAGAGTCATAGTACCGTTGGACCCTTCTCAAGGAGAAAGGTACACAGAACCAGTCAGAGATGAAGATCAAAATGTTTTAGATCATATTTACAACATCACAGCTAAAGAATAAGACTATGTTAACCCTACTGTTGAAGGTATAATGGATTGGCAGTGTGATAGTTCTTGCATGACTGATTCAGATGAAGGCCTGCAGAATTGGCAGAATAGACTCTATGAGCTACATGGACATCGATGTGCAAGAATTACCAAGTCTATCAGATGGGTTGGCTCATAGCCAAATATCTTACCTACTTTTGATGGCTTGACAGACCCAGAAGATTTTATTGTACAATTCTCAGAACAAGTACCAGATTCACAGAAAATGGAAACTCTAGATTCAGTATTCAGAGCCGCAGCTGCCAGATGATGGAATGGTCATAAAAAGTATATTCATAGTTGGATAGTTTGTCAAAAGTTTCTTCACTTGAGATTCATGGATCAATCTCAGGAGGTGCGAAGCAGATTTAATGGTAAGACTAGCCCTTAGGAACATTTGGAGCAGTGTTATGAAGCATGGAATCATGTACCTTGTGAAGAATGGGTACATACGTTTGTACACACTTTGGAACCTGTAACAAAAAATTGGTATGCGGAGGTGGAGCTTCGCCATGGTACAGTAAGTTGGGTTAGCCTTATCGATAGTTTTTTGCTCACATTTTCTATTAATGAGGATTGCCCTGCTTTGGACGTAGCTATTAGGGTGATCCATACTAAGGTGTTTGATGATAACGAAATAGCCAAGCACCAACCTGATTGGAAGGAACAAGAAGCTAATGCAGTAGAATGTTATAACCTTGTCATTGATGAAGATGATGACCCTCGCAACATTAATATTCCTGAGTCAGAAGGACATTGCGAAGTACATGGACCAGTAGTCGAATCACCTGAAGTAAATCAGCCCTTAAAAACAAGGAAAGTAAACATTGGATTAGAAGAAATGCCTAAGTACGCTACCATTGGAGATTATTGGGACGAAGAAATGGTGAGCAAAGTGACTGAACTCATCCATGAGTATCAGGACTTATTTCCGACGAAGTTCTCAGAAATGAAAGGTATCCTTGGTGATATAGGAGTGATAAAAATACCTTTGAAACCTGATGCGAAGCCTATGAAGCAGCGCCCTAATAGGTTGAATCCTAAGTATAAAGAAAAAGTCAGGATGGAGCTAGATAAGATGCTCGCTGCAAGAATCATTGAGCCTGTTGAAGAGTCTGAATGGGTCAGCCCTATGGTCGTATAAGAAAAGAAGACCAAAGGAGAAATCAGAATCTGTGTTGATCTAAGGAAGCTGAATGATTCCTGTTTACATGATCATTTCCCTACTCCCTTTACAGATAAAGTTTTAGACAATGTCGGAGATCAAGAAGTGTATTCTTTCACTGATGGATTTTCGGGTTACCATCATATCAAAGTTGCTCCAGAGGATCAACATAAAACAACCTTCGCTACAAAAATGGGATCTTTTCAGTATACTGTTATGCCCTTTGGATTGAAGAATGCACTTGCTATGTTTTCCAGAGTAGTCATATCTGCATTTAAGGAATTTATTCATAAGTTCTTGGAAGTTTACTTTGATGATTGGACTATCTTTGGTTTATTGAAAGATCATATAGCCAGTTTAAGACTTATGCTGGACAAGTGTCGACAGCATCATATTTCATTGAACCTAAAGAAGTGTATCTTTTGTGCACCTTTTGGAATTCTGCTAGGTCACATTGTATGCAAGCAAGGATTGATGGTGGATCCTGCGAAGATAGCCATTATTGTGAACTTTCCACCTCCGAAGTATGTTAAACAAATTCACACTACGCTTGGTCATACTAGATACTACAGGAAATTCATCCAAGGATATGCTCAGATTACAGCTTTGATGGAAAATAAATTGAAGAAAGATATTAAGTTTGAATGGACATCTGAATGTCAGGAAGGCTTGGATATTTTGAAAGAAAAGATGGTAACTGCCCCTTTCTTAGTATTCCTTGACTAGAATAAGGATTTCATGTTCATGTCGATGCATCCTCCATTGCTTTAGGTGTAGTATTGGCTCAGTCAGGTGAAGGTAATATTGATCACCCTATTGCTTTTGCAAGTAGGAAATTTTCCATAGCAGAAAAGAATTATACTACGACAAAACGAGAAGGTCTAGCTATGGTTTATGCCTTGCAGAAGTTTCGACATTATCTGTTAGGATCTCATTTTAAGATGTTCACTGACCATTCTGCTTTGAAGTATTTGGTTAACAAGCCCGTGTTAGGTGGAAGGATATGCAGATAGCTGATTTTGTTTCAGGAGTATGACTTTGAGATCTGAGTTAAGCCAGGAAGACTTAACCTGGGGCCTGACCACTTGTCGAGGCTCAAGTCAGGAAAAGAACCCACTAGTTTGGACGAAGGTCTTCCTGATGCCCAGTTTTTTTCCATCTAGATGGTTGATGACTATTTTCAGGATGTTGTTCAGTACTTGTCTATGGGTTTTGCACCCTCTGAGATGACAACACAGCAGAAGAAGCATCTGGTCGTTAGAGAAACTAACTTTACCTCGATAGTAGGATGGCTATATAAGATGGGACCAGATGAAATACTGCGCAGATGTGTCTTGGAGCATGAAAAGCCATTGATTTTGGCTAAGGCACATTCTGGAGCAGCAGGAGGTCATTATGCAGGAAAATCTACGACATAGAAGATTCTGACAGCTGGATTGTGGTGGCCTACGATTCATAAGGATGCAAGAGAGTATTACAACAGCTGCGATATCTGTCAAAGGACAGGCAAACCATCCAGGAGGGATGAGATGCCTCTGGTTCCACAGGTAACTTTACAAGCATTTGACAAGTGGGATATTGATTTTGTTGGACCAATCAATCCCCCTGCAAGGAAGTCTGGAGCAAGGTACATTATTACAGCAACTTATTACCTTACTCGTTGGGCCAAAGCTCAACTAGTCAAGGACTGTAGCACTACTACAGCTGCGAAGTTCATATTTGATAATATTTTGTCCAGGTTTTGATGTCCTATAATTCTTATGAGTGATCAAGGATCACATTTTCTGAATAAGACTATTGAAGCATTGACCGAAGAATTTCAAGTATATCATTAGAAGAGTACTGCCTACCATCCTCAAGCAAATGGAACTGTTGAAGCCTTTAACAAGATCCTTGAGCATGCTCTAACAAAGGTTTTCAATGTTAACAGAAATGATTGGGATCTTAGAATTCCAACAGTATTATGGGCTTATAGAACCACTTGCAAGAAGTTGACAGGCCATACACCTTTTAGGTTGGTATATGGACAAGAAGCAGTTATGCCCATGGAGTACATTGCTCCTAGCCTCAGAATTTCTGCCTTCACAGGGATGGATGATCTAGCTATGTTGAATGAAAGGCTGGCAAGGATACTGGAACTAGAAGAAGACAGATTCATTGCAGGTTTCCAGCAGCAAGTGCAGAAAGATAGAGAAAAAGCATGGCATGATAGACACATTAAGAAGAAGCATTTCCAGAATGGTGATCTTGTGCTCTTGTATGACAGTAAGTTCATGAAGTTCCCACGTAAGTTGAAGACACATTGGAAAGGACCATACATAGTTCAGAAAGTTATCGATGGTGGCGCAGTTCAGTTAGCTAAATTGAATGGAGAAATTTTGCCCTCCATGGTGAATGGAAGTAGATTAAAGAAGTACAGGGAACAACCTATACCCCCTGACCCAAAGTAATAGCAAGAAGAAGAGTCTAAGTACCAAGAACAGTTGAAAATGGGTACTAGACTATAATGAAGCTGTTCTCAGAGAAGATGTGGCAGATTGCTGGAAGTGTCGAAGGTTGTGGAAGAAATTCTGTCATGGGTCGAAGGTCAATATGGTGTCGAAGGTCCTTATTGTGGTGAAGCTGAAGTTAGTGGTTGTGCCGAAGAAGAAAGGTGTGTCGAAGCTTAAAATGTGACCGTTGGAAAAAAAATATTTGACGGCGCCGGTACGTTAACTATATTAACTGCCTGTAATGATGAGATTTTGCGAAATCTAGCGTCGTTTGGACAAGATCTACAACTGCTTTATCAGATTTGGTGTCTTTAATGCACAGTTATGGAAGATTTGGCTGTTGGAATCTATAAGAAGACACCCAGACCTCCAAATTTTGCATTACACATTTTCTTGAGTTAAGCCCATGTCAACTGATCGTGAAGTCCAGGAATTGTTGAGCGAATTCAGAGAGAGGGGTCTGCAGAACCTTATGAGCAATCCTCCTACATCTGCACCTCACAAAGAGACTCCCCCAATGCCGAATCATCCAATGAAGACATGATCAACTAGAAAGAAATATAAGGCAGAAGTTCACTCTAAGAGAAACGAAGAAAGGAACAAGCCATTAGGAAAGACACCAGAGGATCCCGTGATGACTCCTTCTGGAGAATTCGAAGACCTTGGTGAGGATGAGAACGTTGCACTGCAGCATCCACCATATCTTCCACCTATTCGACCAATATTTCAGGCACCTCGGCAGACAACCAATCTCACATTATGCACCCCTTCGCTACCACAAGGTGTGCAGTTCATTGGAACAATGACAGGGAAAGTAGACCGGCTCAAGTATGCAGAACACGATACCAATGATCGTGGGAAATTTTTGTAGTTCACACCAGGGAAATACCTGCACTTTGTCCACTATTTGGAGACCAGTACGATGCTACTAGAAGTGAAGCAGTGGGATGCTGGCTTGGAGCAAGATGTCTTGTTGAAGATGTTGAATGTCCCCCACTTTGGTCGCAGTACATAGGTTACCATAGTGGTCAAGCAGCTATTGGCGTTGGTGCATGATGGGCACCTATGGATAGGAAGCCAGTGTGTTTCCATTGATGGAGAGCTCATTCATAGGATTACAAGCTTGCCAAATGAAGGGCCTGATCCTGGCATTGAGTTCGTCGGAAAGCACGAAGACACAAAGCTGGCGCAGCACATGAAGGACCGCTTCGGCTTGACGAAAGGTGGAAAGCAAGGGTATCAAACCTCAACAATCCGACACCAGAACATTCGCTTCACTGCAGAGCTCTTAGCATGCAAGTTCATGCGGAAGTGCATACCAAATGAAGTACCTTCCCTGATTGTGAGTATTGCTGTGAACTATGCTGAAGGCTACAGTTATAATTGGGAAGCGTACATTGCTAAGGAATTCCTCGAAGATGTCCATGATGTGTAGGGGAAAGGTAGACCCTTTCATTACTCATGGCTGATAGTGGTTATTGCACTGGTAGGATGGAGAGAGCCTACCGAGGCACAGTTTGTTGATGTGCCTTCGGATATGCCTGGCGCAGCAAGGTATGCATCTCTGTGGGTCTCGCAGGATAAGGCCTCGTAGCAGCTGACGAACTATGTGTTCACCTTCTACACCATGAACATTTCATATGAGATCCTAAAGATGTCATGGCTTAGTAATGAGCTATTTTCTTAGTATGCTGGAGTGGCCAACTTCAAGGCTGACATGCACAATGTTTATATCCAAGCCCACGCATTTTATAAGCATGCATGCTGGAAGTTTCCATACGTGGTGACCCCAGAAGAAATCCTCGTAGTAGTTCAGCAGTGGTCGGCTGAATGGATGAAGGACGCAGGAACAAGTCCCAGCATATCATTCCCCCCAGTGACAGATGTGGGCGCAGGTCCAAGTCAAGCACCGCAGAGTGATCCATTAGAAGAAAGCAAAGAACAAGAGGAGTCGCAGCAGAGTGGAGATGACCATGGTGGTGATGAAGGAGCTAAGGAAGAAGAGGAAGAATCAATAAAGACAATATCAGACCCCAATCGTCCAGATAAACGCAAGTCTCCAGAAGTCGAGGAAGTTATGAAGCCTTCACCCAGAAAGAAAACTAAGGCATCGAAGGGCAAGAACATCGTCGAAGAGCCTGCTTTTATGATGGAATAGCTTGATTAGGATTTGACGAATTCCACAGAGGTATTAACCAGTAAATGGTCATATTTTGTAGCTACACACCTTGATGCACTCGCTGGCGTAGCACGGCGAATTACAAAACTCAAGGAGTCAGTAGCGAGATCAATGACTAGCGCGGCAGCAAGTAGTACCCCAGTAAGCGCGCAGCTAGATACGAGGAAATGGCTAGCCAGAAACAACAGAGGGAAAGTACCAAGTGCAGCCCTCATTATAACTGACGCAGTATCTTGATCACAGATGAGTATGATATTTGAGATAGACTACGCCAAGTTGTCTATGCCAGAGATGCATCTTTGTCAGTTGGCAATAATGAACGAAATCCAAGAACGCGACAGCTACTCACACAAGCAGTTAGAAAAATCCATGAAGTAGAGTGAGAGCCTCGCAGCGCAGTTGGAAGAAGCTGAACAGATGAAGATGGAAGAAAAAAGCAAGCAGGTTGCACTGGCGCGAGTATTGGATGAGGCGTGTCGAAGTCTCCCTGACTTCAACATGCAGGCTGGAGAAGAACCAGAGCAGAGAATTGCCAAGCTGAAATACTATGCACAACAGTCTCAAAGCAAGATAGAGAAGATGAAAACAGAGCATGAGGCTCATATTACAGAGCTTCAACTTTGCATCATTCCTGAGAGTCCAATAGAGGTCAAGGAGCAGCATCACAGAGATATTCAAGCCTTAGCAACGAAGATCTGAGATCTTGTGAGCAGTGCATCAGAGCTACTAGATGAAAGTGTCGAGGCCTGGGAAAACTTGTAGTATAACCCAGAAGTAGAAAAGATGTAAGAAACCATCAAGAAGTGACAGACAGAGCTAGATGCAGTAAAGGCGGAAATCAAGACATTGCCTCCTATGCATAAGATGCTTAAGGTGAAGCATAGCAATGAGCTCCAGCAAGAAATTGAGTCCTGCAGAAGGAAAGAAGCGCTATTATTGAGCTCTGTGCAGCCTCTCATTAACAAGGCCTTGTATTTGAGCACTGTTGTGGACAACCAGCTCAAAGTCTTGAAGGAGTATGATGCATTCGCACCGAAAAAGGCCAGCGAAGCATCTGCAGCAATGTTGTAGGAGATAATGGAGAAGGAGCAAGTATCTGAAGATATCATGCATAGCCTCAACAAGCAGTTCACTATCTTCGCCAACAAGATTCTCCCACCAAAAAAGCAGCAGAATGTCCCAGGACGGGACATTGGTGAGTCTTAGGGGCCTGTTGGGGCGTGAACCTTCAAGGTCCTTAATTTTGGCAACTCCACGATTTTGGTGCGAAGCTTGTAAGTGGAGTTGCGGTCCAAAATAGTCTTAGGGTTTTTAGGGTTGGGTCGAAGCCCCTCTTTTTGTAAATAACCCATGGTTTAAAATCATGGTTTTTAAGCCCATGGTTTAAGCACGTGGTATTGTAATAGTGCACTTGTATAAATAGGCACTTATGTAGAGGAGAAAAGAGTTTTTTCGAAGGTTTTTATATGATGATAATTTGATGTGAAGAAGCTAAGGCCTATTTTTGGGTTTAAGGTTAAGTCCCAGATTTGTGCGTGGATGACCTCTGCAGCTGAGTGTGTAGAGGGTTTTTGTTAAGGATAAGTCCCCGCTGTGTGCATGGATGACCTCTGCAGCTAAGTGCGCAGAGGGTTTTGGAAGAAAGGATCTACAGCTTAGTGCGTAGTCTTGGGTTGTTGAGAAGATCTGCAGCTGAGTGTGCAGAGATCTGCAGCTGAGTGCATAGATCAGAACTGTGTTGTTTGTAAAGAGTTGAATATAAATGCAGTTCTGTGGACGTAGACCCTACACTAGGGGTGAACCATGTATATCTTGTGTTGTGTTGGTTTCTATTTATTTTGTTCCTGTTATATTTTATGCATTTGATAAGTAGGTGAATGATAAGTAAGATATATTGTTAAAGTATTAACTTCGCTGTGAATTCCCAGTTAAGGGTTAAGCAAGTAACTGTCTATTTATATAAACTGCGAAGCTATTTAAGTGAATAATGAAGCTCTGTATTGTATAAGTATACTTTGTTAAGGCTAAAGGTATAGTAATATCCCTCTTTTGCTTGCAGAAACCTGATTCTGTGGCACCCCATAGCTATTTTGAGTGATACTGCAACCTGTTCGCAGGTTATTGCCGAAAAGGCCAACATTGTGGGTCTCTTTGTTGGTTGGTAAATAAAAGTATAAGAACCCGGGTGTGCCCTAAGCAGCCAACAAAGAGTTTTACTCCTCCAATGTTGTATCTTCTAGGAAAGAAGATATGTTTTAGGAGTTCCAGTTGATATTTCTTTCACCGTAAGGTTGATATAGAAATGTCAAGTAGAAGTGTAAGGTATATCTAGGGAAAGGATCGGGCGATATTTATCATTATCATTAATTAGATATTACGAAATTGGAAGAGGAAAGAAGGATCAACCAATATTTCCCTTTGTCATTAAGTGATTGTTACATTGAAATATCATCCCCATCATGTTATGAGATAGGTATTCCCTTGTCTTCTCTAATCCCTCAAAGTTTTTCCCTAGAGAAATGAAGGTTCAAATTATCCCCTTGCAATCTTTCCCCATGTTGAGCTGGTAATGCTCCTCTTCCATTGACAAAAATCATTACCCAAGGAAGTATTGCTCCTGATACATGAGAAAAGAGAGGTTCCACCGCTCCTTCCCTCACTAAAATAAGCATTTCCCCCTTAGCACCGCTTGTTTCCTTCATTGGAAGAGAGGTGCTCAAGTTTTCAAGGAAAAAGAGAAGCTTCGAGAGGATTCTCAAAGCTGACCTCCATGGAGCCTCATCCCTATGGTTTAGGACCAGGTGGAGCTCGAGCTCCTCTCTTTTTGGATCTAATATCCACCTTACCGATGAGAAATATACCATACCTATCCTCCCATGCCTTTAAATATTGGCTCACTCCCCATGGGAAAAAGGAGGAATAATTATGTTGCATACCCAAACTCTGTCAAAATTATTCTTGAGTCTTTGGAGACAAGGTGAAGTTAGAGGAAAGGAGCCATTTGAAGGAACTCTCAACACCAAGGAATGAAGGTTGTAGTCTCTCCAATAATTTTCTAATAAAAAATATATTTTCTTTCCTATACTTACTATTTCATGTGTTTATATTGCTTGATTCCTTGGTCATGAACATAGATCTAGTTGATTATATTGTATTCTATCATATTTTTCTTGTTGTTTTCCATGTTTTACAGGTTCTTCTATGGGGATAGTAAGGACAAAATTCGAGAGAAGTATCATGGGATTTAATTAAACTGATTAACTAGATCTAGGGGAAGTTTAACATTTGGTGTTTGTGTTTTGTTCTAGATATGAACCATTCAGACTAGGGAACCAACTCTTGTCCACAGGAGGTGTGTATTTCCAGCTAATAGTGATCATTAGAAAACCATGATATAAAAGAAGGATCACCTAACACTCCCCATTAAAAACATATATTGTTTCCTTGGTCATTAATTATATGTTGTAACCAACCACGATTATGTATACATGGAGTCATCCTCATCCAATGTTGTATGGACCAAGAAAAAAGATAACGTTTAGGAGTGTCGGTAGATTCTTCTTTCTCCAAAACATTGACCCAACAATTCCAAGCAGTAGTGTAAGTTGTATTGAGAGAAATTACCAATCAATATCTATATTTCTCATTAAGTGGATATTAGGAAACCAGAAAAGGAAAGAAGGATCATGTTAGGATTAACCTTGACTTGAGAATGAACAAGGATGTATATGGTTTTGGGAACATAGTTTTGGTAGCCTGTAGTTTCTTTATATTTGTATTTGCATTTAATGATCCCTATTTATAGGGTTGTAATCCTCCATTGTAAGTGGCTTGGAAGGTAAGATTAGATAACTCACTTCCCTTGGATGGTCAATTTTGGCCATGAATGAAGATCTTCATTGACTGGTTTTTCCCCACATGGGGTTTTCAGGGTAAATATTGGTAGTGCTATTATGTTTGTTATTATTTATTTATTTATTTTTCTATTGCACATATTTTTATTCCTAATAGTGGTATTAGGGCCACCAAAATGGCCTAAGTATTTGGCATATTTATTTATATGAGACGGCCCATAGATACATGTGAAAATAATGAGATATGTTGGATATATTTCTTAGACACATGGATCTGCAAGGAGAGATTAAAGATAAACTTTTTTAAGTGTATATATAAATGGATTTGTAAATCTATCACATCTAAGGCTTGATCTGTGTTTATATTGCTATCCCATTTGAGGTTGTTGTATATTTATGGTGTGGTTGCAGCATGTGAAGAGGTTGTAAGAAAATAATTATCACTATTCTAGTTTTAAACAGAATGCTTCCAAGGAGCCACTAGATCCCTAGATCTGTGTGTGAGAGGAGCCACTCAATGAGAAGAAGACTATGATGCCAAAGGCCTATGTGTAGATATTCCATTGTTCAGGGGGAATCCTCGCTAAATATATCTGTTAATATGTATAAGGAACTATGAGTTGTCTGGGAAAGAGGAAGTTTGATTCAATCCTATTGCTGGCATATTTCTCTTCCTTGTCTCAACTAGCAGTTCAAAAACAACACAATAGCAACAAGACACCACAAGAAATCAGACCGACAGAGCAATCTCAGTCAGCAATGCTCGCAAGGCAGGTGCACTCTCACCCGAGATATCTTAATGGGTAACTTCCATAACCATGTTTCCACAGTTTGTGAGGGATTATATTCCCTTGGAATGCGTCCAAGGTGCTCGAAAAAAGTGATAGGATGACGTAGTCTTTCACTGCACGAACAGGGCACAACTGTATGTCAGCACGCACGCAAAAAAACCCTCTCCTTAACCTCAAAAAATGGTAGAACTTGTGCGACGCAACTGATTCCTTGTGATTTACAGACAGTGCATGACTTATAGTTTAACTTAGTAGTTTAACCATGAACTCATACAGAACATTCTAGTAATGCTTTACAAATTCATTCATTCACTAATTAATAAGATGGCAGCATACATTCAACAGTAACTCATCAATATACAGTAAGAAACTACTTGACATTCACATAAACATTCAACATCATTCAATCATTCAACATAGGAAATAATGTGGAAACCCATCTAAAAAAAACCAACACGATGCTCTTCATCTGGCATGAGAAACTATGTATAGCACCTTGCAGTATTCTTTCTATAGATTGTTCTTAAGATATGTCTTTCTGACTCAATATTCTTTCTCTCATGCTCTCTGGTTTATTCTGTCTACTCCTACTAATCCACACATAACCTGGATCAACTCTTCTACCTATACTATATGTGCACTCAACTGTAGATGACTTCTACTACTAGCGGTCTGTGCACATGACTACAAGATCCATGGCTCTACAGCCTTCTACTGCTACCAGACTCTTCTCTGAGTCTTCTTTCCTACTAACCCTAACTTCCTTAAAAAAACTGAATGACTTTACGAATGAACAACACTAAACAACCAACAACCGTAATCAACCCTTATACAGAGTGGTTTCTTCCTATTTATAAATTTTACAATACCACGTAGGGTTGAATACATACTGCTCATAGGTTAGAGGTTGTAGTCAGCCATAAAAAATGGTTACAATATTTCATAGACTGACATAAGTCACTATCAACCTAACTTATATATATTCCTTCATATGTGTAGCATCCATTGGCTTATGCCAAATTTAGCAGCCACAATATTCCTCACCTGTCACTTTCTAGGTGTTACCCATTTTCACTCCTGCAAGCTCGTTTTTCCTCCATTGCGCGTATATTCTATCTTTCTGTGTCAGTACCTTTGCTTCCTTCTTTCCCTACTTTACCCTTTTGTCGCGTAAGCATTTTTCCTTCCTTGCTTGTGTGTCAGCTTCTTCCTTGTGCAATTTTCCTGGCCCAATAGGACTCCAACACTCACATGTGTCTCATCCTGAGCTACTACGTAAGAAGGGAAGTCTTCACAAAATTTCCTTCCACAAAACTATAGTCTTTCCCAGTCACTTATGTTTTTGGTGCAGGCTCAGGATACATGGGAGGAGTAACCTTGTCCTAGAATTCCTTCACCATCTATTGCACTCTAGAAACTTCTGTTGTTACCTATTCTACATGTGTGGCCAACTACTCCACTTGGTTGGAACTGATATGTTTTTATGGACCT
Organism: Pseudotsuga menziesii; assembly: GCA_001517045.1. Lineage (NCBI taxonomy): Eukaryota > Viridiplantae > Streptophyta > Pinopsida > Pinales > Pinaceae > Pseudotsuga > Pseudotsuga menziesii. Next base: position 46,028 of record LPNX010275380.1, on the reverse strand, counting down.
ACCTCCATTAATTGCATAATGGGTTGAAGTTTTTGCTACAGTGGATGAATAAGGCATGTGAGCCGCACTGCCTTCGACTAGTGCGCTTCCACTTTATCCTCCCTTTTCCTCTCTTAGTCATAGAGAGCTTGGAATTATTGCTACAACTGCTTGATCTATGCCATATTTATAACCTTCTCTTAAAATGACAACTTCTTCATTTCTACCTTTTCTGCAGCAATTTTCTTCTCAACTTTGTGCACATTTTCCCTTATCTTTTATGTTGTTGCATCTTCCAGAAGCGATTCCCATATCGTGGAAATGGCTTCAAATTTCTTAGGGAAGAATGTTTCTCCTTCACTTATCCTTCCAATAGCCTCATACGTTTCTCTTATTCACTCTTCTAGCACCTCAGGAGGTGTGCTCAGTACCTTCCTTTCTTGCAACTCCTCAAACTGCTTCTTAAGTTCTGTTGCAATCCGTGCAAGTCGGGAAACCTTACCTGCCGAATCTTCATATTCCTGTCCTTCTTCAGGTGGGAATGCTGAGATCGATATTTTAATTGTTTTAGCTAATGTGGCATGTATGTCCTCACATGCCTTGATTTCTTCCTCTTTCTTATTCAAGAGAACCTTGCACTGCTTGTCCTTCCTCTGTTGTTTTTTTCCTGATAGGAAACAACATTCTCCCGCAACCCTATTTTCATCGCGTCTTCTTGTTGTATCTCATATAATTCTCCCAATGAAAGCTTGGAGAATTCAATTTTCAATGTGGAAAACTCCTTAACCACATCATCAAATGCACATGGTTCTGTCCCTGTCTCCATTGCGTGCCCGTGGATTTGTAGTTTAATTGGCAGCATTAATTATGGCGTTACAAGCGAGATGTTAGGATCCACACCATACATTTCATCCTCGATAGTGTCTTTGACATCGTTAATGGCCTCAAAAATATTATTGAGGTGCCCTACAACTTAGCCAGCCACATTTTCCTACTGCATGTTCAGCACCTCAAGGATTTTCTTAGCAACCTTGGCTATAGCATTTGCTAGTTCCTAAACATCGTCCTCAGTCAATGTGTTCATGTTAACCGCTTTGTTAACTTTTCTCTTCGTGTGTTGTGTCCCGTGTTGTTGTTTTTATTCCTTCTGATGGTCACAGGTCTCCTCATTAGTAGGTGTCTATTGTTCATCACTTTGATGGGAGCCACCATCACCACTGTTATCACCGTTGCCTTTACCGTCACCTCCAGTGTTTCCTTGGCCATTTCCTTAGCCAATTCTAGCATCACCGCCCATGCCAGCATTTCCACCTTGGTCAGCTAGTGGGTCTTCCTGTTTTTTCTCTTCAGGAAGTGACTTTGCAAGTGGGCCGCACCATTCCTTAGGACACTCCATGACAATGGCATTCACTACAACATCAGTGATCATGAACCCTGCATTGCGTGCTTTCATAGTTGGGTCGTTCCTTGGTTCCAAGATCATATTATGTGCACCCGCCTGGAAATTTATGAAGGCGACATACCTATGCACTGTCACAGCATGGAATCGGTGTGATCACCTAGCAACATCGTGTAGTGCCTCGGAATGCAAAAAAAAACTTGATGTTGCTATCCTTCTGATGGATCTTATTTTTTTATCCTCCGACAGCTTCTGGTACTTTGCACCATGGCAAGGTAGTGCGACATCCATCTGTATATAATTTGGTGGGTTAGCCCACAAGGTGAATGACATCGAGATGAGCATCCAGTAGTAGTGAAATTTGTACTTCGAGTCCTCCTGGGCCTGCATTGCATCGTCTATCAGTTCATTCAACAGGAATTGTGACTAGTTAAAAGTCACACCTTGTGCACATTTTTATGCAATATCTACTGTTGCAGTTGTGCATTCATTTGGATGCATCCTGTGCAATAGATTTCATGATAGGATCCTCGTGGTTAATCTCATGGAGGAATCTTTAATGAGGGGAATCAATAATCCCCTACCTGCATGCTGAAGCTTATACTTCATTTTTATCTTAGTGGCATCCCTTCCCTGACACAAACACGGTGTGGGGTCTTTTGACTTTGGAAGTCCTATGATCGCTGAGATAAGCTCGACGTTGATCAAGTATTGTCGATCGATCCATAGGCATACTTTGTGGAAACAAAATAAGAGTTGTTACACATATGTGTTGGCCTGTAGGTTGTCACCAAAATGCGGCATGAACAATAAGTTCATCAATCCTTCCTAGTTTATGCCACCAGCCCACTTCATTGGTTTAAGAACCTTGGGCCCAGTCAGCCCAGTTTGAATTGTGACCATGCAATTTTATCTTTCCAAACCCTCCTCTGGTCAAGTGTCAAAATCCTCAAAGTTCAAATTGTAGAGCTTCAACATTATTTCCAACAACAGGGGTACTCGCTCAGGGATCTGAGGTGCTACTAAGACTGTATTGGATTTCGTGGGAAACTCCACTAGCTCCGCCTTGGCTCTCCTCAGTTAGACATAATGGGGTAATTTTTCATCTTCCTCCTCAGTTTGTGGGTCTCTTCGATGTGGGGAGTCCTCCATATGCTCTTCCTTGAGCATGTATTCCTCCATTAGCACTTTCTCAGTGTCATCCACAATGGCCTTGGACTTCCATTTTCTAGATAGTGGTGGCCCAAAAGGATCTCCATGCACTCTGTACCCAGCCTGTCTCGGCTTCGTGATAGGTCATGTAGGTGCAGCTAGTGGGTTTTGAATAGGTTTAGACACCACACCCAAACCAATAGGTTGAATAGGGCCCAAACCAGGAGTTCAAATGACGATCAAACCAGGAGGATGAACAGGGACCGAAGTAGGCACAAGCTGCTTTCTCGTTTGTGCCATCGGGTCGAGTTCTAGTTCTTGTACTTTAGGTGATTGAATCTCTTCCTCAATTGGGAATGCTAAGGCAATAATTATGTAAGATAAATTTTTGGCACTAGAAATCTCAATAACCATGGTTTGTGGCTCACTTTATGACAGAATTCGGCTCTTTAAACTCTCATCTCTAGTTCTCTTGGCTCTCTCTACATCTATAAAAGATTGTTTGAGTTTGAAGCCTTGTATCTATAGCTTCCAATGCATCATGCAGTTTTCATGTGATGGGAATTCAAGTTCTAATTGGTCACATGGGCTTCTCAGTCGACGCATTCCTTCATCAACTCAACAGCTTGAGTACTGCGAGGTACCTTTCAAATAGTTACGGTAATTATGTCGAGGACGATTGATGGGACCAAAAATCATGCCATCATTATCCTCATATATAATAGAATTAGTGATGCTTAGCTATCATAAACACCTTAATATTCATTGGATATTTGCACTTTAATGTCGGCCAACCTGTCATTTCCTCTTTTTCTAGCACTTTCCACTTTTTCTTGCACTTTCAGCTGGTTCCACCGTAGATGTGCTACAGAATGGTTTTCATTTTTTTTCCTTTTCCATCTTCTTGTTTTTCATGTGCAACATGAAGTTAAGTAGGGATATTATGACCATCATAGTATGCCTTCAAGTGACTTCCATTCACCATACTTGCGACTTACATACCATCTAGTTTTTTTAATTTTACTGCAGCGGCATCCGTGATATGCGTGATCGTGTATGTCCCTAGCCAATGTGTTTTCAACTTGCCTAGATGTTTGAAATATTTGTTGTCATATAGAAACATGAGTCCTCTGACTTCAAATGGTTTGATCTGGATATGGTGATCATGCCATGATTTCTGTTGATGCTTCTCAAATGTTTGATGAAATATTGCGATGAAGCATTCCTCTTCCATCTGAACAAGTTGTGTCAACCTCTATTCGACAACATCCCCGTCGGTCATCTCTGTCAGCACACCAATCCATAGGCTCAACACAATGTACTCCATTGGTATGACAGATTCCTGTGCATATACCAATATGAATGGGGTGTTCCCTGTCAGTCGCTTTCAAGTTTTTTGATACACCCATAGCACAACTGAGACTTTCTGATCCCAGTCAATGCATTCTCTAGAATATTGTTGAAAGATTCGACCATTGCATTCGCCTAAGGATGATAGGTTGTTGTCTTCTTATGTTGATCTAAAACTACATTCAGATCAATAATCATTTTGTTAACAAAATGCGTACCTTGGTCACTTACTAGTATTTTTGGACAACCAAATCTGGTGACTACGTTTTCAAAGGACCAAGGGGTATGTACCTGAATTCATTAAGTCTAAAAATTAAAATGCTCTTGGCTAAGAAAGGCATATTACTTATCCAATCAGATTGCTAGATTTATTTCTAATAACTTATGTTTGGAAGCGAAAGTGACTTCGACGAGTAAATTGGTTTGCTTCGCAACGGTAAAAGATACAAGAAAACTCTGCCTTCACAGGGATGGATGATCCAGCTATGTTGAATGAAAGCTTGGCAAGGATACTGGAACTAGAAGAAGACAGATTCATTGCAGGTTTCCAGCAGCAAGTGCAGAAAGCTAGAGAAAAAGCATGGCATGATAGACACATTAAGAAGAAGCATTTCCAGAATGGTGATCTTGTGCTCTTGTACGACAGTAATTTCATGAATTTCCCATGTAAGCTCAAGACACATTGGAAAGGACCATACATAGTTCAGAAAGTTATCGATGGTGGCGCAGTTCAGTTAGCTAAATTGAATGGAGAAATTTTGCCCTCCATGGTGAATGGAAGTAGATTAAAGAAGTACAGGGAACAACCTATACCCCCTGACCCAAAGTAATAGCAAGAAGAAGAGTCTAAGTACCAAGAACAGTTGAAAATGGGTACTAGACTATAATGAAGCTGTTCTCAGAGAAGATGTGGCAGATTGCTGGAAGTGTCGAAGGTTGTGGAAGAAATTCTGTCATGGGTCGAAGGTCAATATGGCATCAAAGGTCCTTATTGTGGCGAAGCTGAAGTTAGTCGTTGTGTCGAAGAAGAAAGGTGTGTCGAAGCTTAAAATGTGACCGTTGGACAAAAAAATAGTTGACGGCGCCGGTACGTTAACTGTATTAACTGCCTGTAATGATGAGATTTTGTGAAATCTAGCATCGTTTGGAAAAGATCTACAGCTGCTCTATCAAATTTGGTGTCTTTAATGCACAGTTATGGTATATTTGGTTGTTGGAATCTATAATAAGACACCCAGACCTCCAAATTTTGCATTACACATTTTCTTGAGTTAAGCCCATGTCAGCTGATCGCGAAGTCCAGGAATTGTTGAGCGAATTCAGAGAGAGGGGTCTGCAGAACCTTATGAGCAATCCTCCTGCATCTGCACCTCGCAAAGAGACTCCCCAAACACTGAATTAGCCAATGCAGACACGATCAACTAGAAAGAAATATAAGGCAGAAGTTCACTCTAAGAGAAATGAAGAAAGGAACAAGCCATTAGGAAAGACACCAGAGGATCCCGTGATGACTCCTTTCGGAGAATTCGAAGACCTTGGTGAGGATGAGAATGTTGCACCGCAACATCCACCATATCTTCCACCTATTCGACTAGGATTTCAGCCACCTCGGCAGACAACCAATTTCACATTACGCACCCCTTCGCTACCACAGGGTGTGCAGTTCATTGGAACGATGACAGGGAATGTAGACCGGGTCAAGTATGCAGAACATGATACCAATGATCGTGGGAAATTTCCGTAGTTCACACCAAGGAAATACCTACACTCCGTCCACTATTCGAATACCAGTACGACACTACTATAAGTGAAGCAGTGGGATGCTGGCTTGGAGCAAGCTAGCTTGTTGAAGATGCTGAATGTCCCCCACTTTGGTCGCAGTACATAGGTTACCATAGTGGTCAAGCAGCTATTGGCATTGGTGCATGAGGGGCACCTGTGGATAGGAATCCAGTGTGTTTCCATTGATGGAGAGCTCATTCATAGGATTACAATACTGCCAAAGGAAGGGCCTGATCCTGGCATTGAGTTCGTCGGAAAGCACGAAGACACGAAGCTGGCGCAGCACATGAAGGACCGCTTCGGCCTGACGAAAGCTGGAAAGCGAGGGTATAAAACCTTGACAATCCGACACCAGAACATTTACTTCGTTGCAGATCTCTTAGCATGCAATTTAATGCGGAAGTGCAGACCAAATGAAGTACCTGCCCCGATTATGAGTATTTCAATGACCTATGCCGAAGGCTACAGTTACAATTGGGCAGTGTACATTGCTAAGAAATTCCTTGAAGATGTCCATGATGTGCAGGATAAAGGTAGACCCTTTCATTACTCATGGATGATAGTTCTTATTACACTGGTAGGATGGAGAGAGCCTACCGAGGCACAGTTTGTTGATGTGCCTCCGGATATGCCTCGCACAGTAAGGTATGCATCTTTGTGGGTCTCACAAGATAAGGCCTCGCAGCAGATGACGAACTACGTGTTCACCTTCTACACCATGAAAATTTCATATGAGATCCTCAAGATGTCATGGATTAGTAATGAGCTATTTTCTCAGTATGCTGGAGTGGCCAACTTCAAGGCTGACATGCACAATGTTTATATCCAAGCCCGCGCATTTTATAAGCATGCATGCTAGAAGTTTCCATACATGGTGACCCCAGAATACATCCTCGCAGTAGTTCAGCAGTGGCCGACTGAATGGATGAAGGACACAGGAACAAGGCCCAGCATACCAGTCCCCCCAGTGATAGATGTGGGTGCAGGTCCAAGTCAAGCGCTGCAGAGTGATCCATTAGAAGAAAGAAAAGAAGAAGAGGAGTCGCAACAGAGTGGAGATGACCATGGTGGTGATGACAGAGCTAAGGAAGAAGAGGAAGAATTAGTAAAGACAATCTCAGACCCCAATCATCCAGATAAACGCAAGTCTCCAGAATTCGAGGAAGTTACGAAGCCTTCACCCAGAAAGAAAAATAAGGTATCGAAGGGCAAGAACATCGTCGAAGAGACCGCTTTGAAGATGGAAGAGCTAAATCAGGATCTGACGAATTCCACAGAGGTATTAACCAGTAAATGGTCATATTTTGCAGCTATGCACCTTGATGCACTCGCTAGCATAGCGCAGCGAATTACAGAACTCAAGGAGTTAGTAGCAAGATCAATGACTAGCGCGCCAGCAAGTAGTAGCCCAGTAAGCGCGCAGCCAGATACGAGACAATGGCTAGCCAGAAACAACAGAGGGAAAGTACCAAGTGCAGCCCTCATTATAACTGACGCAACATCTCGATCACAGATGAGTATGAAAGTTGAGATAGACTACGCCAAGTTGTCTATGCCGGAGCTGCATCTTTGTCAGTTGCCAATAATGAACGAAATCCGAGAACGCGACAGCTACTCACACAAGCAGTTAGAAAATTCCATGAAGCAGAGTGAGAGCCTCGCAGCGCAGTTGGAAGAAGCTAAGCAGATGAAGAGGGAAGCAGAAAGCAAGAATGCTGCACTAGCGCGAGTATTGGATGAGGCGTGTCGAAGTCTCCCTGACTTCGACATGCAGGCTGGAGAAGAACCAAAGCAGAGAATTTCCAAGCTGAAATACTATGCACAACAGTCTTGAAGCAAGATAGAGAAGATGAAAATAGAGCATGAGGCTCATATTGTGGAGCTTCAACTTCGCATCATTCCTGAGAGTCCACTAGAGGTCAAGGAGCAGCATCGCAGAGATATTGAAGCCTCAGCAATGAAGATCTGAGATCTTGTGAGTAATGCATCAAAGCTGCTAGATGAAAGTGTCGAGTCCTGGGAAAACTTGCAGGACAACCAAGAAGTAGAAAATCTACAAGAAACCATCAAGAAGCGACAGACAGAGCTGGATGCAGTAAAGGCGGAAATCAAGACATTGCCTCCTATGCATAAGATGCTTAAGGTGAAGCATAGCAATGAGCTCTAGTAATAAATTGAGTCCTGCAGAAGGAAAGAAGCATTTTTAGTGAGCTCTGTGCATCCTCTCATTAACGAGGCCTTGGATTTGAGCACTGTTGTGGACAATCAGCTCAAAGTCTTGAAGGAGTATGATGCATTCGCACCGGAAAAGGCAAGTGAAGCATCTGCAGCAACGTTGCAGGAGATAGTGGAGAAGGAGCAAGCAGCTGAAGATATCATGCGCAGCCTCAATAAGCAGTTCACTATCTTCGCCAACAATATTCTCCCACCAGAAAAGCAGCAGAGTGTCCCAGGACGGGACACTGGTGAGTCTTAGGGGCCTGTTGGGGCGCAGACCTTCAAGGTCCTTAATTTTGGCAACTCCACGATTTTGGTGTGAAGCTTGTAAGTGGAGTTGCGGTCCAAAATAGTATTATGGGTTTCAGGGTTGGGTCGAAGCCCCTCTTTTTGTAAATAAACCATGGTTTAAAATCATCGATTTTAAGCCCATGGTTTAAGCCCATGGTATTGTAATAGTGCACTTGTATAAATAGGCACTTATGTAGAGGAGAAAAGAGTTTTTTCGAAGGTTTTTATATGATGATAATTTGATGCGAAGAAGCTAAGGCCTATTTTTGGGTTTAAGATTAAGTCCCAGTTGTGTGCATGGATGACCTCTGCAGCTGAGTGTGTAGAGTGTTTTTGTTAAGGATAAGTCCCCACTGTGTGCGTGGAGGACCTCTGCAGCTGAGTGCGCAGAGAGTTTTGGAAGAAAGGATCTACAGCTTAGTGCATAGTGTTGGGTTGTTGAGAAGATCTGCAGCTGAGTGTGCAGAGATCTGCAGCTGAGTGCATAGATCAGAACTGTGTTGTTTGTAAAGAGTTGAATATAAACCCAGTTCTGTGGATGTAGCCCCTACACTGGGGGTGAACCACGTATATCTTGTGTTGTGGTGGTTTCTGTTTATTTTGTTCCTGTTATATTTTATGCATTTGATAAGTAGGTGAATGATAAGTAAGATATATTGTTAAAGTATTAACTTCACTGTGAATTCCCAGTTAAGGGTTAAGCAAGTAACTATTTATTTATATAAACTGCGAAGCTATTTAAGTGAATGTAGAAGCTCTATATTGTATAAGTATAATTTGTTAAGGCTAAAGGTATAGTAATATCCCTCTTTTGCTTGCAGAAACCTGATTCTGTGGCACCCCGTAGCTGTTTTGGGTGAGACTGCAACCTGTTCGTAGGTTGTTGCCGAAAAGGCCAACATTCTGGGTCTCTTTGTTGGTTGGTAAATAAAAGTATAAGAACCTGGGTCTGCCCTAAGCAGCCAACAAAGAGTTGTACTCCTCCAATGTTGTATCTTCTAGGAAAGAAGATATGTTTTAGGAATTCCAGTTGATATTTCTTTCACCGTAAGGTTGATATAGAAATGTCAAGTAGAAGTGTAAGGTATATCTAGGGAAAGGATCAGGCGATATTTATCATTATCATTAATTAGATATTAGGAAATTGGAAGAGGAAAGAAGGATCAACCAATATTTCCCTTTGTCATTAAGTGATTGTTACATTGAAATATCATCCCCATCATGTTATGAGATAGGTATTCCCTTGTCTTCTCCAATCCCTCAAATTTTTTCCCTATAGAAATGAAGTTTCAAATTATCCCCTTGCAATCTTTCCCCATGTTGATCTGGTAATGCTCCTCTTCCATTGACAAAAATCGTTACCCAAGGAAGTATTGCTCCTGATACATGAGAAAAGAGAGGTTCCACCACTCCTTCCCTCACTAAAATAAGCATTTCCCCCTTAGCACCGCTTGTTTCCTTCATTGGAAGAGAGGTGCTCAAGTTTTCAAGCAAAAAGAGAAGCTTCGAGAGGATTCTCAAAGCTGACTTCCATGGAGCCTCATCCATATGGTTTAGGACCAGGTGGAGCTCGAGATCCTACCTTTTTGGATCTAATATCCACCTTACCGATGAGATCCTCAACCATACCTATCCTCCCATGCCTTTAAATATTGGCTCACTGCCCATGGGAAAACGGAGGAATAATTATGTTGCATACCCAAACTCTGTCAAAATTATTCTTGAGTCTTTGGAGACAAGTTGAAGTTAGAGGAAAGGAGCCATTGGAAGGAACTCTTAACACCAAGGAATGAAGGTTGTAGTCTCTCCAATAATTTTCTAATAAAAATAATATTTTCTTTCCCATACTTACTATTTCATGTGTTTATATTGCTTGATTCCTTGGTCACGAACATAGATCTAGTTGATTATATTGTATTCTATCATATTTTTCTTGTTGTTTTCCATGTTTTACAGGTTCTTCTATGGGGATAGTAAGGAAAAAAATTGAGAGAAGTATCATGGAATTTAATTAAACTTATTAACTAGATCTAGGGGAAGTTTAACATTTGGTGTTTGCGTTTTGTTCTAGATCTGAACCATTCAGACTAGGGAACCAGCTCTTGTCCACAGGAGGTATGTAGTTCCAGCTAATAGTGATCATTAGAAAACCATGATATAAAAGAAGGATCACCTAACACTCCCCATTAAAAACATATATTGTTTCCTTTCTCATTAAGTATATGTTGTAACCAACCACGATTATGTATGCATGGAGTCATCCTCATCCAATGTTGTATGGACCAAGAAAAAAGATAACGTATAGGAGTGTCGGTAGATTCTTCTTTCACCAAAAGATTGACCCAACAATTCCAAGCAGTAGTGTAAGTTGTATCGAGTGAAATTACCAATCAATATCTATCTTTCTCATTAAGTGGATATTAGGAAACCAGAAAAGGAAAGAAGGATCATGTTAGGATTAACCTTGACTCGAGAATGAACAAGGATGTATATGGTTTTGGGAACATAGTTTTGGTAGCCTGTAGTTTCTTTATAGTTGTATTTGCATTTAATGAGCCCTATTTATATGGTTTTAATCCTCCATTGTAAGTGTCCTGGAAGGTAAGATTAGATAACTCACTTTCCTTGGATGGTCAATTTTGGCCATGAATGAAGATCTTCATTGACTGGTTTTTCCCCACATGGCGTTTTCAGGGTAAATATTGGTAGTGCTATTATGTTTGTTATTATTTATTTATTTATTTTTCTATTGCACATGTTTTTATTCCTAACAGTGGTATTAGGGCCACCAAAATGGCCTAAGTATTTGGCATATTTATTTATATGAGACTGCCCGTAGATACATGTGAAAATAATGAGATATGTTGGATATATTTCTTGGACACATGGATCTGCAAGGAGAGATTAAAGATAAACGTTTTTAAGTGTATATCTAAATGGATTTGTAAATCTATCAAATCTAAGGCTTGATCTGTGTTTATATTGCTATCCCATTTGAGATTGTTGTATATTTATGGTGTGGTTGCAGCATGTGAAGAGGGTGTAAGAAAATAATTATCAGTATTCTAGTTTTAAACATAATGCTTCCAAGGAGCCACTAGATCCCCATATATATGTGTGAGAGGAGCCACTCAATGAAAAGAATACTATAATGCCAAAAGCCTGTGTGTAGATATTCCATTGTTCAGGGGGAATCCTCGCTAAATATATCTGTTAATATGTCTGGAAAAGAGAAAGTTTGATTCAATCCTATTGCTGGCATATTTCTCTTCCTTGTCTCGACTAGCAGTTCAAAAACAACACAATACCAACAAGACACCACAAGAAATCAAACCGACAGAGCAATATCAGTCAGCAACGCTCGCAAGGCAGGTGAACTCTCACCTGAGATATCTTAACGGGTAACTTCCATAACCATGTTTCCATAGTTTGTGAGGGATTATATTCCCTTGGAATGCGGCCAAGGTGCTCGAAAAAGGTGATAGGATGATGGAGTCTGTCACTGCACGAACAGAACACAACTGTATGTCAGCAAGCACGCAACAAAACCCTCTCCTTAACCTCAAAAAATGGTAGAACTTGTGTGACGCAACTGATTCCTTTTGATTTACAGACAGTGCGCGACTTATAGTTTAACTTAGTAGTTTAACCATGAACTCATACATAACATTCTAGTAATGCTTTACAAATTCATTCATTCACTAATTAATAAGATGGCAGCATACATTCAACAGTAACTCATCAATATACAGTAAGCAACTACTTGAAATTCACATAAACATTCAACATCAGTCAATCATTCAACACAGGAAATAATGTGGAAACCCATCTAGAAAAAACCAACAAGATGCTCTTCATCTGGCATGAGAAACTATGTATAGCACCTTGGAGTATTCTTTCTACAGATTGTTCTGAAGATATGTCTTTCTGACTCAATCTTCTTTCTCTCATGCTCTCTGGTTTATTCTATCTACTCCTACTAATCCACACACAACCTGGGTCAACTCTTCTACCTCTACTATCTGTGCACTCACCTGTAGATGACTTCTACTACTAGCGGTCTGTGCACACGACTACAAGAACCACGGCTCTACAACCTTATACTGCTACCAGACTCTTCTCTGAGTCTTCTTTCCTACTAAAACTAAATTCCTTAACAAAATTGAATGACTTTACAAATGAACAACACTAAACAACCAACAACCGTAATCAACCCTTATACAGAGTCGTTTATTCCTATTTATAAATTTTACAATACCACGTAGGGTTGAATACATACTGCTCATAGGTTAGAGGTCATTGTCAGCCATAAAAAATGGTTACAAGATTTCATAGAATGACATAGGGCAATATCAACCTAACTTATATATATTCCTTCATATGTGTAGCATCCGTTGGCTCATGCCAACTTTAGCAGCCACAATATTCCTCACCTATCACTTTCTAGGTGTTACCCATTTTCACTCCTACAAGCTTGTTTTTCCTCCATTGCGCGTATATTCTATCTTTCTGTGTCAGTACCTTTGCTTCCTTCTTTCCCTACTTTATCCTTTTGTCGCGCAAGCATTTTTCCTTCCTTGCTTGTGGGTCAGCTTCTTCCTCGTGCAATTTTCCTGGCCCAATAGGACTCCAACACTCCCATGTGTCTCATCCTGAGCTACTACATAAAAAGGTAAGTCTTCACGAAATTTCCTTCCACAAAACTATAGTCTTTCCCAGTCACTTATGTTTTTGGTGCAGGCTCAGGCTACATGGGAGGAGTAACCTTGTCCTAGAATTCCTTCACCATCTATTGAACTCTAGAAAATTCTGTTGTTACCTATTCTACATGTGTGGCCAACTACTCCGCTTGGTTGGAACTGATATGTTTTGATGGACCTACCTCTATTAATTGCATAATGGTTTGAAGTTTTTGCTACAGTGGATGAATAAGGCGTGTGAGTCGCACTGCCTTCGACTAGTGCCCTTCCACTTCCTCCTCCCTTTTCCTCTCTTAGTCATAGAGAGCTTGGAACTATTGCTACAACTACTTGATCTATGCCATCTTTATAAACTTCTCTTGAAATGACAACTTCTTCATTTCTACCTTTTCTGCAGCGATTTTCCTCTCAGCTTTGTGCACATTTTCCCTTATCTTTTATGTGGTTGCATATTCCAGAAGCGCTTCCCATATCGTGGAAATGGCTTCAACTTTCTTAGGGAAGAATGTTTCTCCTTCACTTATCCTTCCAATAGCCTCATACGTTGCTCTTATTCACTATTCTAGCACCTCAGGAGGTGTGCTCGGTACCTGCCTTTCTTGCAAATCCTCAACCTGCTTCTTGAGTTCTGTTACAATCCGTGCAAGTCGAGAAACCTTACCTGTTGAATCTTCATATTCCTGTCCTTCTTCAGGTGGGAATGCTGAGATTTATCTTTTAATGGTTTTAGCTAATGTGGCACGTATGTCCTCACATGCCTTGATTTCTTCCTCTTTCTTATTCAAGAGGACCTTGCACTACTTGTCCTTCCTCTGTTGTTTTTTTTCCTGATAGGAAACAACATTCTCCCGCAACCCTATTTTCGTCGCATCTTCCTGTTGTATCTCATATAATTCTCCCAATGAAATCTTGGAGAATTCAATTTGCAATGTGGCAAAATACTTAACCACATCATCAAATGCACATGTTTCTGTCCCTGTCTCCATTGCGTGCCCGTGGATTTGTACTTTAATTGGCAGCACTAATTCTGGCGTTACAAGCGAGATGTTAGGATCCACACCATACATTTCATCCTCGATAGTGTCTTTGACATCGTTAATGGCCTCAATAATCTTATTGAGGTGCCCTACAACTTAGCCAGCCGCATTTTCCTGTTGCGTGTTCAGCACCTCAAGGATTTTCTTAGCGACCTCGGCTATAGCATTTGCTAGTTCCTAAACATCGTCCTCAGTCAATGTGTTCATGTTAACCGCTTTGTTAAATTTTCTCTTCATGTGTTGTGTATCGTGTTGTTGCTGTTATTCCTTCTGATGGTCATAGGTCTCCTCATCAGTAGGTGTATATTGTTCATCTCTTTGATGGGAGCCACCATCACCACTGTTATTATCATTGCCTTTACCATCACCTCCATTGTTTCCTTGGCCATTTCCTTAGCCAATTCCAGCATCACCGCCCGTGCCAGCATTTCCACCTCGGTCAGCTAGTGGGTCTTCCTGTTTTTTCTCTTCAGGAAGCGACTTTGCAAGTGGGCTGCACCATTCCTTAGGACACTCCATGACAATGACATTCACTACAACATCAGTGATCATGAACCCTGCATTGTGTGCTTTCCTAGTTGGGTCGTTCCTTGGTTCCAAGATCATATTATGTGCACCCGCCTGGAAATTTATGAAGGCGACATACCTATGCACTGTCACAGCATGCAATTGGTGGGATCACCTAACAACATCATGTAGTGCCTCGGAATGCAAAAAAAACTCGATGTTGCTATCCTTCTGATGGATCTTATTTTTTTATCCTCCCACAGCTTCTGGTACTTTGCACCATGGCAAGGTAGTGCGACATCCATCTGTATATAATTTGGTGGGTTAGCCCACAAGGTGAATGACATCAAGATGAGCATCCAGTATTAGTGAAATTTGTACTTTGGGTCCTCCTGGGCCTGCATTGCATTGTCTATCAGTTCGTTCAATAGGAAATGTGACTAGTTAAAAGTCACACCTTGTGCATATTTCTATGCAATCTCTACTGTTGCAGTTGTGCATTCATTTGGATGCATCCTGTGCAATAGATTTCATGATAGGATCCTCATGGTGAATCTCATGGAGGAATATTTAATGAGGGGAATCGATAAACCCCTATCCGCGTGCTGAATCTTATACTTCATTTTTATCTTAGTGGCATCCCTTCCCTGACACAAACACGGTTTGGGGTCTTTTGAATTTGGAAGTCCTATGATCCTTGAGATAAGCTCGACGTTGATTAAGTATTGTTGATCGATCCATAGGCATCCTTTGTGGAAACAAACTAAGAGTTGTTACGCATATGTGTTGGCCTGTAGGTTGTCACCAAAATGCGGCATGAACAACAAGTTCATCAATCCTTCCTAGTCGATGCCACCAGCCCACTTCATTGGTTTAAGAACCTTGGGCCCAGTCAGCCCGATTTGAATTGTGACCATGCAGTTTTCTCTTTCCAAAACCTCCTCCAGTCAAGTGTCAAAATCCTCAAAGTTCAAATTGTATATCTTCGGCATTATGTCCAACAACAGGGGTACTCGCTTAGGGATCTTAGGTGCTACTAAGACTGTATTGGATTTCATGGGAAACTCCACTAGCTCCACCTTGGCTCTCCTCGGTTAGACATAATGTGGTAATTTTTCATCTTCCTCCTCAGCTTGCAGGTCTCTTCAATGTGGGGAGTCCTCCATATGCTCTTCCTTGAGCATGTATTCCTCCATCAACACTTTCTCAGTGTCATCCGCAATGGCCTTGGACTTCCATTTTATGGATAGTGGTGGCCCAAAAGGATCTCCATGCGCTCTGTCCCCAGCTGTCTCGTCTCCATGATAGGTCGTGCAGGTGCAGCTGGTGGGTTTTGAATAGGTTTAGACACCACACCCAAACCAATAGGTCGAATAGGGCCCAAACCAGGAGTTCAAACGACGATCAAACTAGGAGGATGAACAGGGACTGAAGTAGGCACAAGTTGCTTTCTCGTTTGTGCCATCGGGTCGACTTCTAGTTCTTGTACTTCAGGTGATTGAATCTCTTCCTCAATTGGGAATGCTAAGGCAATAATTATGTAAGATAAATTTTTGGCACTAGAAATCTCAATAACCATGGTTTGTGGCTCACTTTATGACAGAATTCGGCTCTTAAAACTCTCATCTCTAGTTCTCTTGGCTCTCTCTACATGTGTAAAAGATTGTTTGAGTTCGAAGCCTTGTATCTATACCTGCCAATGCGTCCTACAGTTTTCATGCGATGGGAATTCAAGTTATAATTGGTCACATGGGATTCTCAGTCGACGCATTCCTTCATCAACTCAGCGGCTTGAGTACTGCGAGGTAACTTTCAAAATAGTTACGCTAATTATGTCGAGGACGACTAATGAGACCAAAAAGCATGCCATCATTATCCTCATATATAATCGAATTAGTGATGCTTAGCTATCATAACCACCTCAATATTCACTGGATATTTTCACTTTAATGTTGGCCAACCTATCATTTCCTCTTTTTCTAGCACTTTCCACTTTTTCTTGCACTTTCAGCTGGTTCCACCGTAGATGTGCGACAGAACGGTTTTCATTTTTTTCCTTTTCCAGCTTCTTTTTTTTCATGTGCAACACGAAGTTAACTAGGGATATTATGACCATCATAGTATGCCTTCAAGTGACTTCCATTCACCATACTTGTGACATACATACCATCTAGTTTTTGTAATTTTACTGCAGCGGCATCCGTGATATGCACGATTGTGTATGTCCCAAGCCAATGTGTTTTCAACTTGCCTGGATGTTTGAAATATTTGTTGTCATATAGCAACATGAGTCCTCTGAATTCGAATGGTTTGATCTGGATATGATGATCATGCCATGATTTCTGTCGATGCTTCTCAAATGTCTGATGAAATATTGTGATGAAGCATTCCTCTTCCATCTGAATGAGTTGTGTCAACCTCTATTCGACAACATCCTCGTCGATCATCTCTGTCAGCACACCAATCCATAGGCTCAACACAATGTACTCCATTGGCACGACAGATTCCTATGCATATACCAGTATGAATGGGGTGTTCCCTATCATTCAATTTCAAGTTTTGTGATACACCCATAGCACAACTAAGATTTTCTGATCCCAGTCAATGCATTCTCTAGAATATTGTTGAAAGATTCTACCATTGCATTCACCTAAGGATGATAGGTTGTCGTCTTCTTATGTTGATCTAAAACTACATTCATATCAATAATCATTTTGTTAACAAAATGCGTACCTTGGTCACTTACTAGTATTTTTGGACAACCAAATATGGTGACTACATTTTAAAACAAAAAATTTGTCACAGTCGCAGTGGTACAATCTTTAACAGGTGCAGCTTCAGCCCATCTAGTTAAATAGTTTGTCGTAGTGGTAATGTAGTGTGTGCCAGTTCTCTTTCCTAATGGACTGATTGGTCCTACAAAATCATCTGCCCACTTGTTGAATGCTTGAAGGATTATTTGTGGCACAAGCGGCATATCGTCGCGGTGCAACAATTTTCTTGTTCTCTGGCAGATATCATAGTGCCTGTAGAAGCTTTTAGTATCCATGTGTATGGTTGGCCACCAAAGTACTGCCTACAATATATTGCGCACAGTTGCTTTTCCCATGTAGTGTCCTCCTACGACACTAGCATGTGCTTCACTCATTACCCAAGGTCATTCATAATAAAAAACATAGCGACGTAGTATTTCATCTATGCCCAACTTCTACAGATTTCCCACAATTAATGTATAATTAATAGCTTTGAGAACCAAATGTTTCTTTTGATTAGTTGACATTCCTTTAGGTGCATAGGTTGTGCTAAAAAATTGAATAATTTCATTAAACTCATGGTTCTGATCGTCCATCATGTGGATCGCAAATAGTTGCGTGTTAGGAAAAATATCTTCTAGGATGGTTGGCTCTTCACCACTCTCTATCCTCGATAGATGATCAGGAATGACATTCAGTCGACCAGGTTTAACAACTAACTCAAAATCAAATTCTTGAAAGAGGAGAATCCATATACAGATATTCCCCCCTGACACTAGATTGTTGACTAGGTATTTCAGCATTGAATGATCAGTGTACATATGAAAATGGCCACCCAACAAATAATGTCTAAACTTTTGAAAGGAATAGACCATGGCGAGGCCTTATCTTTATGTCATTGTGTAGTTCTTTTCTACTATTGATATATTTATGCTTGCAAATTACATAGGGTGGTCTAGTGCACCCTCTCCTGGTTGCGTCAATACTATGCTAAGTGCAATAGATGATGCATCGACATGAACATGGAAGTCCTTCTTCCAGTCTAGGAACACAAGTATTGGAACAATGGCCATCTTTTTCTTTAATTTGTCCAACCTTTCTTGGCAAGCTGGCATCCACTAAAAATTTTCATCCTTTTTCAATAATTTCTCCATAGGTGCGGTGATATCTGCATATTCTCTAATGAACTTTCTGTAGTAGCTCATGTGTCCTAGTATTGATCTTAGTTGCGTGACTGATGTAGGTGGTGGTAAGTTGAGGATAATCACAATTTTTGTTGGGTCAACCAAAATACCATCGTGACAAACGACGTGACCCAATAGAACACCAAACGGTCTGTAGAATTTACATTTCTTAGAATTAAACGCGATATGATACTGGCGACAGCGGTCCAACATCATGCACAAACTCTCAATATGGTCTCTTACTAGACAAAACATGGTCCAATAATCAAATTAAACCTCAATAATTTATGAATAAAATATTTAAAAGCATAGACTACTATTATAGAAAACATAGCAAATGCGTTCTTGAGTCCAAAAGGCATTACCATATAATGGTAGAATCCCCATTCGGTAACGAAGGTAATTTTGTGGTGATCCTCCTTCACTGAATGAATACATTTCTTCCCTTTTGACACTTTCAAGCACTTCATCTGTAAACAGTGTTGGGAATGGATCGTGTAGGAATTCATCATTTAGCTTCCTCAGGCCGACACAAACCCTCACTTCTCCTATTGTTTTCTTATCCTGGATCACTATAGGGCTGATCCAATCTGATTCTTC
Source organism: Pseudotsuga menziesii (assembly GCA_001517045.1). Classification (NCBI taxonomy): domain Eukaryota; kingdom Viridiplantae; phylum Streptophyta; class Pinopsida; order Pinales; family Pinaceae; genus Pseudotsuga; species Pseudotsuga menziesii. The sequence goes on along the minus strand of LPNX010275380.1, from coordinate 27,077 downwards.
AATAGGTTCAATGATTCATGCATCAATCATGTGATATAATTCTAGTTTTACCTTCTCTGTATACCTTGGATTCAACCTATAGGGTCGCTGCTTATTGGGTTTAGCATCTGGTCGCAAGGGTATTTTCATCTCCCCTAGATCTCCTACTATCCCCTTCATCTCCAAAAAGTTGGTAGGGAATAGGTCCTGGTACTCATGCATCAAATATGTGATCTTCATGATTGTCTCTTCATCCCAATAATCTCCTATATTGGCAAACTTTGGGTTCTATGGCGACCCAATGTTTACTTTATAGATTTTCAATGGCTTAAGGAACTGGTCACTTGAAATACCACTTCCTTCTACTGCGTGGGTGCCCTCTGATTTCAGTATGTTTATGTTAGTCAGATCATCATCTGGGTCTCTATCTATATTGTAGCAAGTCATCCATTGTTGAATGTTTGCACTGAACTGGTGAGAATTTTCCTCTTCAACAGGGATTTTAGAAAATATCTTATCCTTTATCGTTTAAAGTGCAGCATCAATTGTAGGTTTTTCATCAACAAATTCAAATGTGTGTGCGAACTGCTTAGCAAGACCTTCCCAATCATGGGTTCCTTGTTGTAATTCCATAGATGTATACTAGGTTCTAGGTGTCATTTCCAATGTATGTATGAAATGATGGACCCATTCCTATTGTGGGTACTCTGGAAATACGACGTGGCAGTGATTTATGTGCTCGACAGGGCTTGACAACCCTGTATATCTTTGGATCACACTGGTGACTTCTTCATAGAATCTGACTTGCATCAATCTTCTGCACTGTGGCCAATATGTTATGGACTACTTGTGCGCACCCGACCATCTAGCGGGTGTAGCCTTTAGCACATGGTTTAGTGCAGACAAGCACTATGATTCTATTACAATTCCTTCAAATGCAGTTAAGAAGGTCGCGAGGTTAGGTAAACCCTCATAGGTGGGTAACTCCCTTAAATCATTCTCCACCTGTCACATAGACCTTGTAACTCTTGCGAACCTTCTCATAGAGACCTCATGTAGTCTGTCTTGCCAATTCTCCAAGGCCTCCCTTGAGTCGGACGTGTAGGAACTAGCACTCTTCTAGCTAAGGTTTCCATCTGTTGTTGGATTGATGTATTCTTCTTGTATGATAGTGACATTGTATATCTTGTCGATATAGTCAACCTGTCCCCCATTGTAGGCAGGCTCAACATATATTTGTTCCTCTAATGGGTTAATTAGCGACACTACGCTCATCTCGTCATCCTCCAATGAGAGAATCATTTTCTTGAAGTTTATAATGATCTAGTTGTCTATGCCCCAAACTATCCCCAACGGTGTGGGGTATGGGTTCATGTCATCAACAATGTTAATGACTTCAAAGTCTACAAATGTGATCAACCATTCAATGTCGACATGAACCCTTCAATGGGTAGGACCTTTTCCTAATTTACAAGTCACAACTAGACAGGGGACCAGTCCAAACGCGGCTTTCCCATACTTTCCCAAGTTTTTTGAGTCCAAATATTGAGATCGGATCCTAGCTCTAAGATTATGTAATCCATGTCGTAGTCACCTATCTACGGATTCATTCTTAACTCATGCCTAGTTTTGAATTTCTTGCTTACTTGGTTACATTTATTTTTAGGTTGCAGCTCTATTGGTGTCTATTCTATCATTTCTTGTAGTTTTGCGATAGCATCCTTATATTGTATTAGTGTTAAAAAACTTGACAGATTGACTTGATCTTACTAACCTTTTATGGGACTTTCTTATGAAATATGTACTAAAATCGTTCACGCATCTCCCTGACTTCTTATGATGTCGACGGTTCTTCTAGATCCACAAATGATGGTCGCACATCCAAGAATATTTCCTTCTATTTCTAGACATCAAATGGAACCTTCTTCTACACTGTGAACCATACCTAAGGCTACAATTTTTCTTGTGGTTTATCCTGATCAGCTGTGGTCGCAACACCTCCTCATGTTACGATAGCGAAATTCGGATCTCATGGTTCAGCCACAATCATCTAGACATTCATGTTAGGATTTGGTTTTGTGTTCTGTGTAGGGTTAGGTATTGCAATGGTCCTTGCTTTCCATTTTGCAATCAACTGAGGACATTACTCCACATTATGGTCCTATCCCTTACAATATGAACATGTCTATGCAGGTTCCAAGAAATCTTTGGCATAGTGACCTTGTTGTCCATAGTTATAGCATGTAATCTAACCTCTCCCTCTACCAAATTATCCTCTTCCACCTCTTCCTCTGAAGTTTCCACCACCCCTTCCCTAAGGGTGTGGTTGTTGCGGTAGGTACTGATTCTATTGGTAGTGTGGCTAGTAGTGATTTTGTTGCACATATGGTTAATGTGGTGCATACTAAGGTTGATACTAGCTATGATATTGATTAGGTGGGAACTGCGTATGTCATAGCTGATTTTACCACACATGGTAAATCACACTTTTATGGCCTTCCCTGTCCCTATGTAGACTCCTTAGACCACATGGAACATTTTTGTTCCTTTGATGTTTCCTAGATCATCCCTAAAAACATGCAAAAATTGCCATACACGTCTTTTAAACCCTTTCTCATGTATATACTCAGGTTTGACCCCTAAAACCATGTACATCAGGATGTCTGCAAAAAGCCAAAATATTTTGGAGCTTTCCTTGATGTGGATCTGAATCACTTGTCTCCTGGCCTTCCCTATGCCTTGATATTGCTTGAATTCAACCTTTCATTACCCCATTGATGAGTTATATAAGAAACCCTTTGGATACATTGAATGCATATGAGGAATTGAGAGCAAGAGAACTATAGTCCATTGTTGCTGGAACGTGTGCTTGAGTCTGCATCCCCTTTGTCCCTTGGAGCACTTTTTTGTTCTTCCCAAGCTTACCTTTTGCTTATGAGCTTCCTATCGAGAGATGGAGGATTGAAGTGGTGGAGGCCCAAGTGGGGGACTCAGTTTGTTCGATTCATAGGCGTGTCGACAAAGGTTGTATTCATTGTAATCTCTAATTTTATATCAATAGAAATATCTTTTCCTGTCCAATAATGTGTGTTTGAATGAATATTTTATCCATGGATGATTTCAAATGCTTATATGTTATTGATTATATATGCTAGAGTAGAGCTAACACAATTATATATGGTATGCTTATCTTATTTATTGAATGTTGAGGAAGCAATTCATCAATTCAAGTTGAAGCTGGAAATCTCAACGAGGATCTACACCAACCATCTGGAATAAGGTACAAATCGAGATCCTTTAGTGTTAGTTGTTTGGTTTATCTTGCATATAGGAAGGGATTGATTTCTAGAGTTAAGCGGTCTGTTGTGGTACCCCAAGCCATGGGAATTTCTCTTCGTAACAGAATTGGCGACTCCATTGGGGATGTTCCTTGTTTGTCTTTGGGGTTTGGGGGCACAATGTGCTTGATATTATTGAATTGCTCTTTGTTTCTCCTTGTTTATGGGTTGCATTTTATAGTATGTTAATCCATTGACACTCCCCTTTATTGGTTTGACCCTTGGCCTGCTTTTTACCACTGTCTTCTCTGTATAGGTAGGTTTTTGGCCAAAATCCACATACATACACATATTTTTGGCCAAAAGTTGCATATACACGCAGGTTTTTGGCCAAAATCCACGTATACATGTAGCGTTTTGGCCAAAAGTCGCGTATATATGTAGATGTTCTTTAAACAGTCGTGTACATACTCCCTTTTGGTGAGTTTGATGTTGTGGGAAGTTGCTGGGTGGGTTGTGAGTGTGGTTGGGTCTTCCTTGGGTCTGATGTTGTCTGTTGGATGCTTCTTTTGTGACCGGAGACCGCCTTTTTCATTGATTTTTTTTTTAAATTAGTTTTAGTCATTTATCCTTTTTGTTTTTCCATTAATGCATTACTCTTTTTTGTCTCGGTGTCTTGTTGGGATTTTGTTTTATAATTGCTACAGAGACTGAGAGTTTTAGATGACTTTTATTGCATTTTCATTCTTTTATATTGAAAAATACAAAGTAGTTGCACTCTTAGTTGCATATTAGATATTGATTTGACGAGGTACTTACGTTGGATTGCTTGGATGAGAGTTTTATTTAGGCTTTCATATAGGAAGGATTGCATTGGCATTCGGAAAGGAATATATATTTATGCATCTCATGTAGTGGCATACCCTATTTTTCATTTGACAAAGATTGCACTTAGCATTGTATGTTATGGTGTGCACTTTTATTTCACTGCTGAGTATTCATATCACTAGTTTCACGGCCATTTCCCTTTGAGTAATCACAGGCAATTAAAATCAACGTATAATAAAATGAATTGCACTCTTTTATTTTATAGGGTGCATCAACAAGATTAGGTTTTAGTGTCTCGGAATAGTTCATTGTGAGTAAATTTTCCAAGACCACTAAACAACAACATGTATGTGTCTGTCCAGGTGAGAGTGTGAAATTCCTTGGTATAATTAGTGTTTCTCAGGACGCTCCTCTTACACGAGAGTTAAGCACGAGGAAGTGTGAGCAGTTATGATTGGGATGACCCCTGGTTGTAACTCAGTAGCACCGAAGATATTTCCAGGATTGTATTCATATCTGGGGGATCTTTCGAGAGTTTTAGGCTTTGATAACCTTCCCATACGGTCCATCCCACCTATGTCTGTCTCCCTGAGCATCGATTATATTGAGGTGACCTTAGTTTCCTTACCTAGGTTATCACAGGGGGTACTTGCAGAGGTTATCCTGTAGGTGTCCTGACCAGGTAGAGGTTGGAAAGCACAGTCGCTTTATGCGTTGAAGCTGAGGGACACTATAATTGGTTACATACCTCCGCTTGTAGTGTATGGGAGTTTCGAGCCTCTCCTAGGTGAGACATACCTGCTTATTTCAAGAGCTCACATATCCTCCCCTTGGTTTGCTTGTATTTTGGCTGTAGATTTTCTTAGGAGTGTGCTCTTTGTGCGCTAGTTGGCCTTTGGGAACATCGTTAGTTGAGTATATTTATGCTCTCTTGAGTTCGGGTCCTTTTATTTTTGGCATGACTGGTATCCTATCACCCATCCCTGGTACTAGTACGGACCATGGTGTCAGACTCGGGGGCATCACAACCCCTTACCGTGCTTATAGATTTGGGAATGGCCATATTCCATCCTCTACTCCATTTGTGGAGGATTTTAATTCCCTTCGCTTGGTCTTTACACCAGTGGTCATGCTCATGGGGGTGGTAGTGGATTCGTGAACGTTGGGTCTACACATTACTTTCCTTTTTTATGTCCCATCGTTCACCATATTGTTTCCTTTGGGTGCAGTTGTCATGATCATTCATCCCTATATCCTATAGTTTGGATTCTTTATTGACTATTTTGGGTTCTTTTGGACTAATATGGTTGTCATGTAGGGTCTAGTTTTTGTACACTCTCTCCGAGGTTTTGACCCGTTCGTGCTGATTTTAGGTACCATGTCTAAACTGGCATATAAGTTAGGTTTCACCACCGTTTGCATTTTGCATGACCTTATGACTATTTCATCATAACAATAGGTACGAATCCATTCTATCTTGTCACGGAACCTTCTTGCTATTTTAGAAGTGGCATTATTTGAATGGTAGAGCTTGACCTTACATGGGTACCCTAGTTAGCGCCTTATTTGTATTTGGTGCCCATGCCGACAGTTTTGTCCTTTAGGGTGTGGGAGTCCATTGTATAGTATTGCCATGACATTTTGCAAGATCCTCATAGTCCTCTTGATATTCTGCTGGCCTATTTTCCCCGGAATCCCCTATGTCAAGTTGTAATTGCATTATCATGAGCTTTTCCTGCCTCATTGAGCCTTATGCCGTCTTCCTTGACTTTGAATATCAGACATATAGCCCGATATTGTCTCATTTCTAGCCACGCAGAGCCATTTTATATATCTCCTTTGCAGGTTGATTCCCTATTTTTACCGGGAGGGGACTTTCCCTCGAGTGTCGCTATCCTACACATGTGTCCTTGCATTGAGCATAGGTATGTTCCACTGCTTGGAACTAGTTTGTTTTCCCATTTGACACTTGTCTCCTCCTAGTATGTAACTTTAAAGAAAATTTGTTCTTTTTCAGGCTTTCAAATATTTGAAAAAGTAAAAAAAAAAAATTTAAAACCAAAAAGCCAGACAAGGAAATATGTTATCTTTGGCAGCAGTCGAGTCGTGTCACCTTCGAACTGAGCACTGCATATCACATCCATTGGCTGGGTTAATAGTTTGAATTTAGGAGCTGTACTTGTTTATCTAAGTTTATCCCCACCAACTGGTTAAGCTTCCAGTCCCTATGGAGCCTCTGTCGATGCATCCTGTGTCACAGAGATGTCCCAATTTTGCATATCAAGTCTATGCTACCTACATTCAGTCAACATTTGTTGTTATGCTATTGTTTGAAGGAAGTTGAAACCTAATTCGGCTATTCCTCAGTTATCTTGACTTTGCATGTTGGCCATTCCCGGTATATTTACGAGTTCGTGCACTTTATGATCGAGTCCTTCCACATTATACAGCTTTGTTGAGTACCTTATGTTGGATGATGGGAGATGCCTTAATGCCCTCCTTCCAGTGGATTTCATCCCATCAACTTCACATCATTTATTCTAGGATAAGAATCTAGATTCATCTTTGAGTGCCTTGAGACTTACAGTCATCAGTGGTAGGTTCTCTCACCATCGACAGTTCTTTGGGAATACATCAATGTCCCCTGATCGATGGATTCTCTCAAGTGTTTGACCTCAAAAAATTTATTCACACTTGTTAGTTTGCACTCTAGTACCTTGATTTCCATTTTCATTATTGGTGGGTGATCTCATGTCTGTTAACAATATACATCAATGATCTGTAATCAAACAATGGACTACTATGTTCGACCTCGACAATTCTATTCACATAGTAGGACATGTACTCGTAGCTGTGTGTGTAGAAGACCTTCCAGATTGGTGGCATCTCATATATGCTACCTCCTTGATCATGCCAGTGTTCATGAGATTTCAGCTCTTGTGACTTGATTCCAGTATATGTCAGACATTTCCAACCATTATGGATATCTTGATCCATTGTATATCTTCATCATGGAGATTTTGATCTATGTATATTGTACATGGCGATGACCACATATGTCATATTGTATCATGCCTATTCATGGCCATTGTACTCTTATGTATCCGGGACTTCTATATGTATTCGCAGTTATATGCAAATTTGTATCATTGTATAGTGTTGATTGGGTGGCTCTTTCTTCTATTGGGCTCTTCATCACTTCATTTCTGGGATGGACTTATAATGTATTTCAGCCATCGTATGACCCCTCTGAACTCACACATTAGGGGGCATCTGTTATGGCTGATTTTACCACACATGGTAGATCACACTTTTATGGCCTTCCCTGTCCCTATGCCGACTCCTTACACCCCATGGACCATTTTTGTTCCTTTGATGTTTCCTATATCATTCCTAAAAACATGCAAAAATTTCCATACACGACTTTTAAACCCTTTCTCGCATATATACGTGGGTTTTTACCCCAAAAATCCTGTACATTGGGATGTGTGCAAAAGGACAAATTCTTTTGGAGTTTTCCTTGATGTGCATCCGACTCACTTGTCTCCTAGCCTTCCCTATGCCTTGAGATCACTTGGATTTGACCTTTCATTACCCCATTGATGAGATATATAAGGACCCTTTGGATACATTGAAGGCATATAAGGAATTGAGAGCAAGAGAACTATAGTCCATTGTTGCCGAAACTTGTGCTTGAGTCTGCATCCCCTTTGTCCCTTGGATCACTTTTGTGTTCTTCCCAATATTACTTTTTGCTTATGAGCTTGCTATCGAGAGATGGAGGATTGAAGTGGGGGACTCGGTTTGTTCGATTCACAGACGTGCCGACAGAGGTTGTATTCATTGTAATATCTGATTTTATATCAATAGAAATATCTTTTCATGTCCAATAATGTGTGTTTGAATGAATATTTTATCCATGGATGATTTCAAATGCTTATATTTTATTGATTATATATGCTAGAGTAGAGCTAACACAATTATATATAGTATGCTTGCCTTGTTCATTAAATTTTGAGGAAGCAATTCATCAATTCAATCTGAAGTTGGAAAACTCAATGGGGATCTACACCAACCATCTGGAATAAGGTACGAATCGAGATCCTTTAGTGTTAGTTGTTTGGTTTCTCTTGCATATAGGAAGGGATTGATTTATGGAGTCAAGCTATCTGTTGTGGTACCACAAGCCATAGGAATTTCTCTCCGTAACAGAATTGGTGAATCTGCTGGGGATGTTCCTTTTTTGTCTTTGGGGTTTGGGGGAACAATGTGCTTGATATTATTGACTTGCTCTTTGTTTCTCCTTATTTATGGGTTGCATTTTATAGTATGTTCATCCATTAACACTCCCCTTTTTTGGTTTGACCCTTGGCTTTCCTTTTTCCACTGTCTTCTCTATATACGCAGGTTTTTGGCCTAAAGTCACGTACATACATGGCGTTTTGGCAAAAAGTCGCATATACACGCAGGTTTTTGGCCAAAATCCACATATACATGCAGCGTTTTGGCAAAAAGTTGTGTATATATGTAGTTGTTCTTTAAACAGTCGCGTACATCCTCCCTTTTGGTGAGTTTGATGTTGTGGGAAGTTGTTGGGTGGGTTGTGAGTGTGGTTGGGTCTTCCTTGGCTCTGATGTTGTTTGTTGGATGCTTCTTTTGTGATCGGAGACTGCCTTTTTCATTGATTTTTCTTTGAAATTAGTTTTAGTCATTTATCCTTTTTGTTTTCACATTAGTGCATTACTCTTTTTTGTCTCGGTGTCTTGTTGGGCTTGTGTTTTATACTTGCTGCGGAGACTGAGAGTTTTAGATGACTTTTATTGCATTTTTCATTCTTTTATATTGAAAAATACAAAGTAGTTGCACTCTTAGTTGCATCTTAGATATGGATTTGGGGAGGTACTTGCAGTGGATTTCCTAGATGAGATTTTTATTTGGGATTTTATATAGGAAGGATTGCATTGGAATTCAAAAAGGAAGATATATTTATGCATCTCATGTAGTGGCATACCCTATTTTTCATTTGACAAAAATTGCACTTAGCATTGTTCTTTATGGTGTGCACTTTTATTTCACTACTGAGTCTTCATATCACTAGTTGCATGGCCATTTCCTTTGAGTAATCACAGCCAATTGAAATCAACGCACAATAAAATGAATTACACTCTTTTCTTTTATAGGGTGCATCAACAAGATTAGGTTTTAGAGTCTTGGAATAGTTCATTGTGAGTAAATTCTCCAAGACCAGTAAACAACAACATGTATGTGTCTGTCCAGGTGAGAGTGTGAAATTCCTTGGTATAATTAGTGTTTCTTAGGATGCTCCTCTTACATGGGAGTTAAGCACGAGGAAGTGTGAGCGGTTATGATTGGGATGGACCCTGGTTGTAACTGAGTAGCACTGAAGATATTTCTAGGATTGTATTCATATCTGGGGGCTCTTTCAATATTTTCGGGCTTTTCTACCTTGCCCATACGGCCAATCCCACCTGTGACTGTCCGCCCAAGAATTGATTATATTGAGGTGACCTTAGTTGCCTTACCTAGGTTGTCACAGGGGGTACTTGCAGAGGTTATTCTGTAGGTGTCCCAGCCAGGTAGAGGTCAGACAACACAGTCACTTTATGCATTGAAGCTGAGGGCCACTATAATTGGTTACATACCTCCGCTTGTAGTGTATGGGAGTTTCGAACCTCTCCTAGGTGAGACATACCTGCTTCATTCGGGAGCTCAAATATCCTCCCCTTGGTGTGCTTGTATTTTGGCTGTATATTTTCTTAGGAGTGTGCTCTTTGTGTGCTAGTTGGCCTTTAGGATCGTGGTTACTTGAATATATTTATTCTCTCTTGAGTTCGGGTCCTTTTATTTTCGGCATGCCTGGTATCCTATCATCCGTCCCTGGTCCTAGTACAGACCGTGGTGTCAGACTCAGGGGCATCATAGCCCCTTACCATGCTCATAGATTTGGGAATGGTCATATTCCATCCTCTACTCCATTTGTGGAGGATTTTTATTCCCTTCACTCGGTCTTTACACCAGTGGTCACCCTCATGGGGGTGGTAGTGGATACGTGAACATTGTGTCTACACTTTACTTTCCTTTTTATGTCCCATCATTCACTGCATTGTTTCCTTTGGGTTTAGTTGTCATGATCATTCATCCCTATATCCTATAGTTTGGATTCTTTATTGACTATTTTGGGTTGTTTTGGACTAATATGGTTGTCATGTAGGGTCTAGTTTTTGTACACTCTCTCTGAGGTTTTGACCCGTTCGTGCTGATTTCAGGTATCATGTCTAAACTGGCATATAGGTTAGTTTTCACCACCATTTTCATTTTGCATGACCTTATGACCATTTCATCATAACCATAGGTACAAACCCATTCTATCTTGTCATGGAACCTTCTTGATGTTTTAGAAGTGGCATGATTTGAATGGTAGAACTTTACCTTACATGGGTACCCCCGTTAGCATCTTATTTGCATTTGGTGCCCATGCCGATAGTTTTGTCCTATAGGGTGTGGAAGTCCATTGTATAGTATTTTGATGACATTTTGTAAGAGCCTCATACTCCTCTTGATATTTTGCTGGCCTATTTTCCCCGGACTCCCCTATGTCAAGTTGTAATTGTATTATCATGAGCTTTTCCTGTCTCATTGAGCCTTATGCAAGCTTCCCTAACTTTTAGTATCAAACATATAGCCCGAGCTTGTCTCGTGTCTAGCCATGCAGAGCCATTTTATATATATCCTTTGCATCTTGATTCCCTATTTTTACTGAGAGGGGACTTACCCCTAAGTGTCACTATCCTACGCATGTGTCCTTGCATTGAGCATAGGTATGTTCCACTGCTTGGAACTAGTTTGTTTTCCCATTTGACACTCATCTCCTCCTAATATGTAACTTTAAAGCAAATTTATTCTTTTTCAAGATTTTCAAATATTTGAAAAAGTAAAAAAAAAAAAATTTAAAAACCAAAAATCCGGACAAGGAAAGATATTATCTTTGGCAACAGTCGAGTCATGTCTCCTTCGAGCAGAGCACTGTATATCACATCCATTAGTTGGGTTAATAGTTTGAATTTAGGAGTTGTACTCTTTTATCTGAGTTTATCCCCACCGACTGGTTAAGCTTCCAGTCCCTATGCAGCCTCTGTCAATACCTCCTGTGTCGCAGAGATGTCACGGTTTTGCATATCGAGTCTATGCTTCCTACATTCAGTCACCATTTTCCATTATGCTCTTGTTCGAAGGAAGTTGAAACCTAAGTTGGTCATTCCTTAGTTATCTTGACTTTGCATGTCGGCCATTCCCGGTACAGTTATGAGTTCCTGCACTTTATGATCAAGTCCTTCCACATTATACAACTTTGCTGAGTACCTTGTGTTGGATGATGGGGGATGCCTTAATGCCCTCCTTCTAGCGGATTTCATCCCATTGACTTCAGATCATTTATTCTAGGATAGGAATCTAGAGTCATCTTTGAGTGCCTTGAGACCTGTAGTCATCAGTGGTAGGTTCTCTCGCCATCAACAGTTCTTTGGGAATACATCAATGTCCCCTGATCGATGGATTCTCTCAAGTGTTTGACCTCAACACATTTATTCACACTTGTTAGTTTTCACACTAGTACCTTGATTCCCATTTTCATTATTGGTGGGTGATCTCGCATCTATTAATGATATACATCATTGACCGGTAATCAGATGATGGACTGCTATGTTCAACCTCGACACCTCTATTCACATAGTAGGACATGTACTCGTAGCAGTGTGTGTAGAATACCTTCCAAATTGGTGGCATCTCATATATGCTACCTTCTTGATCGTGCCATTGTTCAGGAGATTTCAGCTCTCATGACTTGATTCCAGTATATGTCAGACATTTCCAGCCATTATGGATATCTTGATCCATTGTATATCTTCATCATGGAGATTCTAATCTATGTATATTGTATGTGGTGATGACCACATATGTCATATAGTATCATCCCAATTCATGGCCATTGTACTCTTATGTATCTGGGACTGTTATATGTATTCGCAGTTATATGCAAAGTTGTATCATTGTATAGTGCTGATTGGGTGGTTGGTTCTTCCACTAGGCTCTTCATCACTTCATTTTTGGGATGGACTTATAATGTATTTCGACCATCGTATGATCCCTCTGACCTCACACATTAGGGGGCTTCTTTTATAGCTAATTTTACCACACATGGTAAATCACACTTTTATGGCCTTCCCTATCCCTATGGAGACTCCTTAGACCCCATGGACCATTTTTGTTCCTTTGTTGTTTCCTAGATCATCCCTAAAAACATGCAAAAATTGCCATACACGACTTTTAAACCATTTCTCACGTATATACGCGGATTTGACCCCTAAAACCATGTACATTAGGATGTGTGCAAAAGGCCAAATTCTTTTGGAGTTTTCCTTGATGTGGATCCGTCTCACTTGTCTCCTGGCCTTCCCTATGCCTTGAGATTGCTCGGATTTGACCTTTCATTACCCCATTGATGAGCTATATAAGGAACCCTTTGGATACATTGAAGGAATATGAGGAATTGAGAGCAAGAGAACTATACTCCATTGTTGCCAGAACTTGTGCTTGAGTCTGCATCCCCTTTGTCCCTTGGATAAATTTTGTGTTCTTCCCAAGCTTACCTTTTGCTTATGAGCTTGCTATTGAGAAATGGAGGATTGAAGTGGTGGAGGCCTAAGTGGGGGACTCGGTTTCTCCAACTCAAAAACGTGCCGACAGAGGTTGTATTCATTATAATCTCTGATTTTATATCAATAGAAATATATTTTCCTGTCCAACAATGTGTGTTTGACTGAATATTTTATCCATGGATGATTTCAAATGCTTATATGTTATTGATTATATATTCTAGAGTAGAGCTAACACAATTATATATAGTATTCTTGTCTTGTTTATTGAATGTTGAGGAAGCAATTCATTAATTCAAGCTGAAGTTGGAAAGCTCAACGGGGATCTACACCATCCATCCGGAATAAGGTACGAATCGAGATCCTTTAGTGTTAGTTGTTTGGTTTCTCTTGCATATAGGAAGGGATTGATTTATGGAGTTAAGTTGTTTATTGTGGTACCCCAAGCCATAGGAATTTTTCTCCGTAACAGCGTAGGTTGATATGATGGTTGCATCGGTTCATCTTGAGCTTTCCCTTCATTCTTCATTAAGTAGGTATCAACGGTTTTTTCCTTCAAGAGCTGGTATGCTCTGCAATATTTCTCTTCATGCCCTACTGATTTACATAATTTAAAAAAAAAATTCTAAGGGTACTTACAACCTTTTGCAAGTATAAACACTCTTCATCATGATTCCCTCTAGACTGGCATATGCAGCACTAGGGTAGTCCATGGCCATTTAATGGGTTTGGTGCACCGGATGAGACATAATTCATGAAGTTTTGGACAATTATGTTTGGTGTGTCCATCCATTCTACATTTTATGCACCATAAATCATCTTGTGCTTCCTTTCCCTTCTTGATGTCCTACAGTTGTATCGTCAGATCAGACAACTATGACTGAATCTGCACCATTGCTGATTAGTGAGGCCTTTAGCTTCATTGCCAACTCTAGCGCTTCTGTCTGCGACTCAATATTTTGTTGCATTAATGGACCTCAGATGTGTGGTAATAGGGAAGCAATAAACCACTCTTTATGTTGTACCTATGAAATTTGGAATCTTACTTTGGCCATCAAAGTTTTAAACCACTGGTCAAAGTCCCATACAGTCTCTCCCAATGCTTGTTTTATCTCTTTGATATCAATGATACACTGGGACTCAGATTTAGGATTTCTGAACTTAGAGATCATTGTGGCTTGGATCTCATCTAAATCTACTTCCACTCCTCTGATCTAAATCTACTTCCTCTGTCTTTCTTATTTTCCCTGATCTAAATCTAAATCAGATTTAGGCTTTCCTCTGTCTTTCTTATTTTCCCTGATCTAAATCTACTTCCACTCCTTAGGAATCCAGCTTCTAGTTCAATTTTTGTACTCCCTAAGAGTATCTCAACTTATCATTTCCCATTTTCTTGACAGGTCGTCTCCGACATAGCCTTCATCCCAAGTATGCGACTCAACTACTCAACTGTAATATACCATTCTCATAGATGAGCATCTTTATCCATGTACTGATAGATAGCAAATATCTTCTTCGGGATCCTTGGAAAAAATTTCTTTCAACCTCACTATATGAGGCTATGGCCTCTACTACAAACTCATTAATGTATCCTTGTAAAATACTGTCAACCCAAAAATCAACAGCTCTAGAGATGGTGTTACTTACACTGGTTATTTCATGCACCAATTGATCATTCCACTCGACTACTTCTCTTCTCTTGAAATTTTACTACCTCCTTTCCAAGCTTAACAACCACTCATGCAGTACAACGGGGAACTCAGCAAAGAATATGTCATGACTATCAGAATAGATATACTTGTCCACCCAGTTCTCTGTGCTCAACCGTGATCCTATGCTCTCCTCTTGCATGAATTCTAGCATCTTTGACTCTAGCCATTCCTCTACCTCATTATTTTTTGGATGCCACAACATTTCCCTCGACTCAAATGATTAAGGGTCCCAGCAATGGAACCATTTGTTGTCCTCTTTCTCTTCCTTGTTTTGACCCGCGGTTCAACAACAACACAATACCAACAAGACACCACAAGACATCGACCCGACAAAGCAAGATCAGTTGGCAACGCTCACAAGGCAGGCGCAATCTCACCTGAGATATCTTAATTGGTAACTTCCAGAACCATGTTTCTGTAGTTGGCAAGGGATTATAGTCCCTTGGTGCGCAGACAAGGAGATCGACAAAGGCAATAGGATAATGGAATCTGTCACTGCAAGATAGAGAAAAAATTGTATTTCAGCACATGCGCCACACAACGTTGTCCTTAACCTCAATAATTGGTGCTATTTTTGGGGTGCAGGTGATTCCTTGCACTTGACAGATAGTGCATGACTTATAGTTTAACTTAGTAGTTTAACCATGAACTCATACATAACATTCCATTAATTCTTTACACATTCATTCATTCACTGATTAATAATATGGAGGCATACATTCAACAGTAACTCATCAATATACAGTAAGGAACTACTTGGAATTCACATAAACATTCAACATCAGTCAATCATTCAACACTAGAAATAACTTCTAAACCCATCTGGGAAAACCCACCAAGGTGCTCTTCATCTGGAATGAGAAATTGTGTATAGAACCTTGCAGTCTGTGATCTGCAGAATCTTCTTAAGATATGTCTTTCTGATTCAATATTATTTCTCTCATGCTCTTTGGTTTATTCTTATATCTACTCCTACTGATCCGCACACAGCCTAGATCAACTCTTCTACCTCTACTATCTATGCACTAAGCTACATATTACTTCTACTACTAGTGGTCTATGTACATAGGTGCAAGATTTGTGGCTCTACAGCCTTCTATTACTACCAGACTGTTCTATGATTCTTCTTTCCTACTAACCCTAACTTCCTTAACAAAACTGAGTGACTTTACGAATGAACAACACTCAACAACCGTAATCAACTCTTATATAGAGTGGGTTATCCCTATTTATAAATTTTACAAGACCATGGAGGGTCGGCTACATACTGCTCGTCTGTTACAGGTCGTAATCAGCCGTCAAAAATAGTTACAAGCTTTCATAGACTGACACAAGGCATTGTCATCTCGACTTACATATATTCCTTCATACGTGTAGTGTCCATTGGCTTACGCTGACTTTAGTAGCCACGATATTCCTGACCTGTCGCTTTCTATCCATTACCCATTTGCACTCCTGCAAGCTTTCTTTTCCTCCGTTGCACGTATATTCTATCTTTCTATGTTGGTCCCTTTGCTTCCTTCTTGCCATACTTTCCCCTTCTGTCGCATGCATGTTTTTCCTTCCTTGCTTGTGCTTTATCTTCTTCCTTGTGCACTTTTTCTTTCCCAACATTTATGGTTATTCTAATGAATATATCATCTATTACTTTGGCATGACCAGTTTTTGTTGTCTACGTTGTGTATGTTGGATCCCTTATACAGTCCCTGGGATATCGGAGGGTTCATGAGACTAGAAAAAGGTATCATCATATGGAAAGGGATGTCACCATTAGAGAATATATTTCCTGAGATGCATAAAGGATATATGGATCTTTTTTGAAAATCCCTAGCAACGGGTTTAGTGATACATCCTGAAACCCTAACATATCTTAGTGAAGAGAAAAGAAGCATGCGTGAAGAATAGTTATCGTGAAGAAGATAAAATGAAGAAAGGTAAAATTTAATTTTTAATTAATTGCTAAAGGAATATCCCATGTGAAAACAATCCAAGACTACCATAATAAATCAATGTAAAAACTATAATAAGAAATAGTTTTGTAAAAGGGGTATATGTTATGAAGATCTCATAGAATGTTTTATGTCCACCTAATTGTACAATGTATTTTTTTTGTGCAAACATTAAGTGGGATTCATGCATAATAAGTGAATTATAATGAGTATGGATGTATGTTTATTCTTATGCCATGGTTAGAGGTAACAAAAATTGATCCCTTCAAAAGGAGAAGCAGTTCGTTAATATAGAAAAAGGAAGCAATGTGATGAAACTAGCAGTAATTGGTTGAAACTATATGTTGTATAGTATTGAATGTTTTGTACCCGAGTTTTAATGTATTGTGTGAGGTCCATGTATAGTGATACCCGACACCCTAGCATTATTTCTGGTCTCTATGAAACTTATCCATATGTAAGTTTGGATTTCCATAGGTGCTAGAAGCACAAGGTATCCCTCTTGTATGTAGAGAAGGGATGTTGCATCAAGTTATGGAATGAACCCCTTGGGTAGGTACAAGAGTGACAGGTGTATTCGTAGGCTATATTAATGTGGAATTGGAGAGTTTGTTGAGTATTCAATTAAAGCGGGAAATGTGAGATGGTTTGATCTGAGTCTTGGGACAAAGATTGATGAACCACGTAAGTGAAAAGTATTCCAAGAAAATTGATGGTTACAACATTTAAGGACCCATGCTGTTAGGATTATTAATCCTCCCTTGTCCAATTTGGTCATATGTCTCAATCAAGAGTCATGTCTAAATCGAGAGTCCTTCCATTCTATTTTTAGTCACTAGCACCATTGGGTCCACTTGGCCTAATTGAGGAACATGTTTTAGTTACTAAAGTGTGGGGAACAGTAATTGAGGCCTACTTCCACTGATTTCACTTGCATGCATCAGTTTAGGAGCCTCCAAGATCAATCCCTACAAATTAGGAGCCACTAGGAGTGTCGATACCAACCAAGGTCAGTTGAGTTGAGTTGAGTTCGTGACTATTCAAGCTCAGTCACAAGTCAGTTACATTCAGTTCTAGTCCTCTACATTAGTTAATGCTAGGTTCTTATGGATGCATGCAAGAGAGGCACATTTCTCACCAACCACAGTCAGTTAGGATTAGTTAACACTGAATTAGACACTTGAGTTGTGATTTAGAACTTCGATGAACTCCGATAATGATTTAGACAAGCTCAGTTAACCATTCAGTCAAGTAGAGTCAACCAACTCAAATTTATTGACATAGGATTTGAATTGCATGAGGCTACTTAGCCATTGTACTTCATTGTAATTATTATCCAATTACTTTTTGATAAATTAAATCATTCACAGCTGCAAGCCATTTTTTGCATTGTTTCATTCTTCAATTCTTGAGTAAAATTGTGTGATCTATTCTGTGAGTTGTGTGTTGATCCATATATCTATGTGCTCAATTTAGTATGGTATCAGAGCCTCAGAAAACAATGCACTTCTCCTCCTCAAATATCCTATAGGATCACTTTTTTGAGAAAACTTGCTCCTTCCAGTACTGCACCACAAGCAGAGAATTTACCACTTAATATCCCAAGAAAAGGAATTGTTGATCAAGCTTGTTTGATCAATTATGTTGGGTGTGATGAAAATTATAAAAGTGCAGACTGTCAACCTTATTTTGTCTATTTGATTGTTTGAATTACAGGTTATCATGTATTATCACTGCATTCTCTATAATCATCTCTTTCTCCTCACTACATTCGGTACAACAACTCAGTCTTCTTCACTGCATTCAAAATATCTCCTCCAATGGAGCAGCTCACTTTCTTCAACTACCACCAGTGGAAGGAGGACATGGAGAACCATCTTCACTCCAAGAAGCTCTTCAAAATCACAATGGAGATAGAGGCAGAGCCAATTCTTAATCATGACAAATAAAAGTACTAGAATATGCTTGATGAAACCTATGGATGCGTGTATCTATCAATCTCTCAAGATCTTCTTTTCCACATCAAGGGATTGAAGACTCCCAAGGAGATTTGGGATAATATTGCTTCCTTATTTGACAAGCAAGATGAGATGAGGGTCCATCAGCTAGAGAATGAGTTGATCTCTCTTCATCCATCAAACTTTGAAACACTGAATGAATTCTTCACAAAATTCAAGAACCTGATATTCCAGTTGAAGCTATGCAAGGTTGAGACGGAGGATGATCAACTCAGCCTTTCCATTCTTTCAAAACACAGTACAGACTACTCAGTATTTGTATCAACATTTCAATTAGTGAATCTCACTACTCCAAATTGGAGGATTCCCACACTTGATGCTTTCATTGAATCTCTCACTTATGAGCATCACAAGTTGATACAAATGGGGATCATTCAATCTTCCAGAAATCAAGCACTAGTTGTAGGGGGACCTAAGGTAGTGAATGATAAAGGAAATAAAAAGGACGAGTCTCCTATGAAAAAAGAGCAGTCAAATGATCCTTCAGGTTTGAAGAGAAGCAAGAAGAATGGAAAATGAAAGACCCTTTGTTCCTACTGTGGAAGGGGCTTTCATCCACAAAGCTCTTGTATGAGAGGAGAAATTGATGAAATCACTCTTATTCTAAAGAAACATAAAATTACTACACGTGCTAGCACAAGGAAGGCTGACAACATAGAAGAAACTGAAGAATACTTCGAAACATGTCATGTACTGAAGGCTATGTTTTCAAAAGCACATGCCTTCCTCATTGATTCTGGACCTTCCAATCATATGGTTGCATCTATAGAATCATTATCATCCTTGCAGTCTTTTGATGGTCCTAGTATTCAGATGGGAAATAACAGTGAAGTTCAAACCAAGGGGAAGGGTTCTATCAAGATTGAACATGGAAAGTTCAAATATGTGCTTTATGTTCCCTCCCTGGTTGAAAACCTATTATCTACATACCAGATGACTCATACTATCTCTCCAAATTGATTCATATTTGGTCCTGACTAAGTGGAGATCACAGATATCTCTACTGGGAACATCATAGCGAACGGTGTTGCAAATCATGCCTCCAAGGCATATGAGTTCTCACACTTCATGCCATTTTAAGAACTAGTGCACTCTTAACATCCACTTACAAGGGAAGGTAAAATAATTTCATCTACTTCTTTTGTAGCTTCCACTAGCATTACAGATCCAGTTATATCAATTTATGATATTGAGAATCAGGGTGATTCAGATAGAGATCCAGTCCCTACTTCCAAATTGGAAGCTTGGAGGATGACTGAAAATCCAGCTGACACTCAGACGGGAAAGAACCTTGCGCTATGTTATGCAATCTTACCTCCTTCAGAGAGATGCAATAGAATCCATGTAAGATGCTACATGGCAATGGCTCACTCTCACTACATTCAGAAGACTAGAGCTGATCATACACCTCTTCATCCAGCAAGAGACAAAGGTTACATTCCTCCTTCCTTCCATCATCATTTTGGGAGAAGATGGAGAAGTCTACATGCCAGGCCCCAGGATACCTATGCACAGAACATCATGCATGCTACTTTGATACATCACAGAGATTGCAGCAACACATTTTCAAGTTTTTCATGCTTGACTCTTGATTCTACCTACTTAGTTAGGGAGGGGGGATTTTTTCCCATTTGTTTTTTTCCCCAGCTCCTTGTAATGAGATGTTACTTTACTTTACACGATGTAATGGTTGACCTATGGTATTAGCTACTAGGGCCCATATATTTTCCAAGCTAACATTAAGGGGGCGTGTTAGGATTATTAATCCTCGTCCAATTTGGTCATATGTCTAAATAAGGAGTCATGTATAACTCGGGAGTCCTTCTAATCTATTTTTAGTCACTAGAACCATTGGGTCCACTTGGCCTAATTGGGGCACATGTTCTAGTTACTAAAATGTGGGGATCACTAATTGAGGCCTACTACCACTAATCTCACTTGCACGCATCAGTTTAGGAGCCTCCTAGATCAATCCCAACAAATTATGAGCCACTGGGAGTGTCGATACCAACCAAGGTCAGTTGAGTTGAGTTGGTGACTAGTCAAGCTCAGTTAGGAGTTAGTTACATTCAGTTCTAGTCCTCTACATTCAGTTAGCACTAGGTTTGCATGGCTACATGCAAGAGAGGTGAATTTATTACCTACCACAGTCATTTAGGCTTAGTTAACACTGAATTAGACACTTGAGTTGTGATTTAGAACTACGATGAACTACGATAATGATTTAGACAAGGTCAGTTAACCATTCAGTCAAGTAGAGTCAGCCAATTCGAACTTCCTGAAATAGGATTCGAATTGCATGACGTTATTTAGCCATTGTACTTCATTGTAATTATTATCCAATTACTTTTTTTATTAATGAAAGCATTCACAGCTGTAAGCCATTTTTTGCATTGTTTCATTCTTCAATTCCTAAGTAAAATTATGTGATCTATTCTGTGAGTTGTGTGTTGATCCATAGATCTATGTGATCAATTTAGTAAATGTATGTTGGTAAATGGTTTCCTTTTTATATGGACATAAATGATCAATTATTTTCAGGTACAAAATAATCATGGAAGTGAAGCACGTGAAAGGAAAGT
>LPNX010275365.1:0-15081 GCA_001517045.1 Pseudotsuga menziesii | reverse complement strand
TGTGCTTCCTATGTGGTGGAGTATTCCCAAAATTGAACTCAGAACTCAACGCAATCACCTAGTCAAGCAATTTCAGACCACCATCAAATCTCCCTCATATCGTATTGCCTTCATGCGTTTCATATAGAATTCATTCCATTTTTGATTGATTTACTTTTCAATCCTTAACCACACTTTTTCAAAATGCGCCCATGCTTTGTTTTCTTTGATTTAATTCGAAACTGCATTGAATATCTTCAATTCATAATATTTATTGGATTCAACCTTTCTTCGCAAAGAATGTCTTCTCTGTCGTCCGATGATACCTTTAAATTTTCCTTGCACATCAAAGACCAACTGCCCCTGCAATTTTTGAGTGTCCTGCGGTATCTACACTGTTGTTTATAAGATACTTATATTGCAATGGAGGAGTATCTCTTGTGATTTGAAACACGTCCTGCAATCTCAGAAAGATATGTATCTTGTGATTGCTGGATCTTTGTCACTTGAAAGCTCCATCCATTTGAAACTTGTGATCTGCATTACTTGCAGTCAAAAGAATGAACTAGCTAGTCCACAAACTCATACTTGCGTTTTTCATGCCCAAAAGACTCAACGAACCCAGAAATGCGATTTCAGATCTTCATCCTTCATCCTCACCACTGCGGCTACCTGAGATAAGACATTTTGATGCCTCCACTAAAATACTCTACCACGTCTTTCCTAGGATCTATTTCCTACCTGAATCCATAGCGGAAAAAAAATACTTCAGTCATTGTCTGCTCATTAAAAAACACGGTTCCTTTGCTGTAGCTAACTGTTTGTGATGAGAGTTACATTGTTTGTCCGCACACAAGTTAAAGGACTGCAATAAACAAATTCAAGAAAAAAAAGGTTTGATAGTTGGTGACTACTTTTTCAACTATTACTGCGTCTGCTCCTTCACCCAAAAAACACATCAGATTGTTAGCAAGTTCTCTCTTGTGTGCTAATGCATTGATATATGTTTTGGAGTGTGCTAGTGTGTTTAAATACACATACAAGTGGACAAATAACGCTGGACGACTTTTCTTTAAAGTATGTATTTTTAATTTTTATTTATTTATTTTGACTTTGAATTTTAAATTCAAATTTGTCATTTGAATTTTATTTTAAATATTTAATTTGAATTTGGTTTTAAAAAAAAATCATTTGTATTTTTAATCGCCTTTATACTAGGGTCAACCTTTACCATTAGGGTGTCATATAACCCACTTAGACTTGCATGTAAAAGTTCATAGGTTGTCCACTATAGTGTCAACACTATGGGTGTAATAGGTGTCCAAGTGCCCAAACACCATCATGTGTGTTTGGGTGCCTTCATCTTCCTAGGACCATCCCCAAATGCCCACGTCATCTTCATATCTTCAAGACAATTAAACCATCTAGAGTATGGGTCAAAAGGCTTCTTCAAGGCCTTCTTTATCAAGCCAAGGGCATCCACAATATGTCAAAGACTATACAAGGTCATCAATGACCACATCATCTTCATTAAGAGTACTAGGACCATTAAGCCATCAAATGTGGGTCAAATAACATCAAGGGACTTCTTTAAGAGCTTCTTCATCAGATAGGAGGCTTCATGGGCTTCTTCAACCACCTCAACCACACTAGGAGACCTCCAAGGGTCAAGATTCATCACGATATCACTTGTGGGGTAGATGGGTCTTCTCCTGGGGTACTATGACACCATCAGAGCATGAATGACCACATAATGGCTAATTAATGCTTCTCCAACCCATGTAGGGTTTCTCCATCGTCTACCAGGGCTTCAGGAGCATCTCCAGGGTCTTCAACATCATCAACAGGGTCTTCAACATCTTCAGCAAGGTGGTGGCATCAAGATCCAATCTTGTGGGTATAGGGACCTTGTTAACTGGGTACAAGGTGCTTCAAGGCACAAACCCACCTTGTAAGGGATTCAAGGCATTGTAAGTGGGACTTGTGGCATCAATGATAACCTGTGGGGCCACTGCAAGTCCATGTTGGCATCAATGACAATTTCATCAAAATATGTTAGTATGGATTTGGTCATTTCCTTTAGGGGACACAACTTGCTAGCCTTGGCACCATCTTCACTTGCTCTATCCATCTGTTGCCTTCCCTTCTTTTGTTTAACCCTAACTTGTAACTTGACTAGTGACATCTAGTATTTCCCCCACCTTCACCTCTATGTTGGAATAGGTCTCCATGTTTAAATTGTGTCTCAGTGTTGGTTTGTGTGATTCTTGTCACATAGATGATTTTCCTCTAGGTCTTGAACACAAGTAGTCTTATCAAAAGTTTCTTTAGACACTAAAAAGTGTATTTAGACACTATTGCAAATAAAAGTAAAGTTAGCTAGTTGCCAAGAGACGAGCACTCATCCTTTGTATGATGTGAGGTTGTTTGCCCCCACAGAGCAATAGGGTGGTCATTCCATCGCACCTATGGATGGTGGCGAGAAATGGAGGTCATATTGAGTCATTCAATGAGGCCTGCAAGGCTATTTAGGGCACCTGCTCTTGGAGGATGGCAAGTTAAGAGAAATAAATGTTTTAAAAAGTTTATGGCCAAAGGATGAGCACTCATTAATTGTTTAATGTATGCCTCATTTTCCCCCACAGGGCAACGGGGTGAGACTGACCTATAAGGGCTGTATCTTTGTCATTTTTTGGAAGCCTAGAAGGATTTCTAGGGAACCTACCCTTGGAGGTTAACTAGTATCTTTTGTTGTGCAAATAAACTGCATAAAAAGGTTGCTTGTCTAAAGTCTAGTGGATCCTTCTTATTATTCCACCCATTTGTGAGACACTGCCATTCCCTATTGTTCACGTAGTCCAACTTATGTGTTGTGTGGATCCCTTTTTCCTTAAGGCTAGGTGCTTACAGTGTCAATTGTCAAGTCATCCCCTTGGCCCTTACCTTGTTATTCACCTTCACCCTTGACTATCAAAATGGCCAAATCGATAAATGAGTATAAACTGGAGGTTCTTGTTTAGAGAAGCTAACTATTTTGATTTAGATGTATTATTTATATATATTATATCCTTATAATCACCAACATAAGCTACTTGTATGTGAGTCTTACTGTTAACATAGATAATTGAGCACGCATATCCATTTTGTACTTTGCAATATCAGAGTTTAGCATCTGGGTCATTATTTGATCATTCTTGACCTGGTCAACCTAATTTAACAAAGTTAGGAACAGGGTTGGGGATGAGTTTCGGCTAATGATTTTGGATGATAATTATTTATGGTCTATCAGTATCCATTAAACATATTCATGCTTCAAATGATAGTTAATTATGATGGCTTGTGTTATTTTCATGATTATCAACATTTACAGGCTTTATTATTATTATGGTTCTGACATGGATGGGGCCTCTGACGTACAATTTTAATGGACATATGCTATATGGGTACTCATTCCTACTAGATTTGGACATTCCGAGTTCATTGATGCAATCAATTTTTAGTTTTAGGGACATGCATATGAGATATGGCTCATTTTAACATTTTGCAGCAGTTTGACCCTGGGAAATCAAAATAAAATGCTTTGTTGTTGATGGTTGGATCTCCTAGGATGCCAGCAAGAGAACATAGAGTGTATCCAGTCATTATTACCATATTGCTAGGGTGTCAGACCCATTTTTGCAGTCAGTTGGCTTTCTGTTTCAGTCCCCCATGAGATGTGAGCAGTTTTATGTTCCAAAGGTAGTATTTTCATGATGAAATTGGCTAATTAGGAAATCGATTTAGGCAAATAAGGCAGCGAAAGGGCATAGAAATGGTCTGAGGAACAGTGTGGGGGTCCCCTTCATCATCCGACATCAACTTCAGTCTTCATGGGGTCCACATGTCCAAGTACTCTCCACTTTTAGGGCATTTTGATGTATTTTGATGGGGACGTCCTAGTGATTTTGATCACTTTATGTTATGATTGATAATTATATTTTGTTATTGTGCCACGGGGCCATGCTAGTGAAGGATTTGTATAACCTCCTAGCCCCACCATGTGCTATGTCATGTTATTACACATCTTTATGTGGTGCACCCCCTACTTGAGCACTTTTAGTGGGTGCACCCCCTACATTAGTGAGTGGATCCATGTGTTATCTATTCGGCTAATCTTAGCCATTGATTAGAGTGATTGTATCTTTTGATCTTGGCCCTTTGATCTTTTTGGATCTAGGTTTTGTGTATTGGAGAGATCTATATATTGAGACGGTCTCTCATTGTAAAAAAAGACTTTTGGCTCTGAGAATACCGAATAGAAGAAATTTTTTGCAGAATCTCTTGAAGCTTTGTGAATGTACGTGGATGGGATTGTTATGCCTCTTGCTTAGACATTTCAATGGATCTTGAATGTAAATGATATCTTTCTATGGAGGTCGTACTGATCTTTTGCAGGGTAGCAACTTGCTTGAGGGGAGATTGTGGAGGCGACTTGCATCATCTTCTCTTGTTAATTGTTTCATCTTCAGGGAGTGATCAATTGTTATTTTGTACATTGGATTTTTCTCTTTAGATAACGTATGTTGCTTGTCTTTTTTATCCGTGAAGCAAATCTCACATCGGTAGTTTGATTTTGCAGGTGGAGAAGTGTGGAACACTACCTTCACTGGGAAAAATGCTTTCATTACATGCCGTATATAGCTCAAAATTGTAACTAGGTGAAAGGTTCATCGACATACAAGGAGGTCGCAAGTATTTCAGGTACAATCTGCAAGGCTAGTATCATTTTCAATATTTTTATCCAATTGTCAAGCAAAACCCTCTCTTTTAAAACGATAGTTTTGTAGATCTCATAGATTAGGTGGTTATTTGATGATGACCATCAAAAAACACTTAGAGATTGTTAATTAAACCCTAGATCTCAAGTTTCGTTAAATTTCGACTCCATTTTCCCTGGGATCCAACACTAGTCTACTCTAGGTGGGGCGCCCTCCTTGGGTGGTGTTGTCACATACATAGTAGCTGGGATACCATGGTTCCTGAGCATTCTTTGAGCCAGTCCTTTACTATGAGATCAACAGATGATAAGCCACCAATTGATGATCTCCCATTTTCAGTAGATCCATAGCCTCCAGATTGACCAGTTCTATGCCATGTCTGAGCCTCATGACCTCAAATTCGGTGATTGAGTTAGCCATTTTCATGACCCAGAGCAAAATGTATCATTGTGCCCATGATGTACAGTAGCAACAGTGTTTCAGTGCCGTTCAGATTGTTCAGATCAAGTGCATGTATATGACCCAGGTGACATTCTGGATTTGTACATATGGATTTTGATTTTGCTCTGTTGTCTATTTTAGTAGCGAGACTTGGTTACTAGTGGTTGTATGTTGGCGATACTTTATTTTGGTCTTACTGGAATCTGAAGTATAAATGATCTAGCTGTTATGTCCAAGAGATTCCTTTGTATACTCGTTGGTCATGCCCCACTCATAGTATGGAGTTGGTCATTTCTTTTTAGGGACATAGCTTGCTAGCCTTGGCACCATCTTCACTGTCTCCATCCATTCCTTGCCTTCCTTTTTGTATGTTTAACCCTGAGTTGCAACTTGACAAATGATATCTAGGATTTCCCCCATCTTCACCTCTATGTTGGAATAGGTCTCCATGTTTAAATTGTGTCTCGGTGTTGCTTTGTGTGATTCTTATTACAGGGATGGTCTGCCTCTAGGTCTTGAACACAAGTAGTCTTACCAAAAACTGTCTTTAGACACTAAGGCATCAGAGCTTAAATGTTTATTCTAAATGGATGCCCAACCAACAAAACAAAAGTGTCTTTAGATAATACTCCAAATAAAAGTAAAGTTAGCCAGTTTCCAAGAGGCGATCCCTCATCCATTGTACGATGTGAGGTCGTTTGTCGTTTCAAGGAAACATGGTGGTCACTCTAGCACACCTATGGATGGTGGCAGGCAATGGAGGTCATACCGAGTCATTATGTGAGGCCCAGACGGCTATTCATGGCACTTGCTCTTGGAATATGGAAAATGAAATGAAATAAATGTTTTAAAAAGTTGATGGGAAGAGGATGAGCACTCATTCATTGTATAATGTACGGCTCATTTGCCCCCACAGGGAAACATGGTGAGATTGACATGTAAGGGTTATGTCTTTGTCATTTTCTGGAAGCCCGAAAGGCTTTCAAGGGAACCTACCTCTAGAGGTTAATTAGTATATATTGCAGTGCAAACAAAGTGCTACAAAGGTTGCTTGCCTAAAGTCTAATGGACCCTTCTCATTATTCCACCCATTTGTGAGACGTTGCCATTCCCTATTGTTCACATACTCTAGCTTATGTGTTGTGTGAATTCCCTTTTCCTTCATCCTAGATGCTTACAGTGTCAAGTGTCAAGTCATCCCCTTGGCCTTACCTTGTTTCATTCACCTTCACCCTTGACTAGCAAAATGGCCAAATTGATAAATGAGTATACATTGGAGGTTCTTGTTTAGAGTAGCTGATTATTTTGATTTAGATGTATTATTTACATATATTATATGCTTATAATCGCTAGCAGAAGATACTTGTACTTAAGTGTCACTGTTAACATAGATAATTGAGCATGCATATCCACTTTTGTAATTTGCAGTATTAGAGTTTTGCATTTGGGTTAGTATTTGATCATTATTGACCTGGTCAACCCAGTTTGACCAAGTGAGGAGCAGGGTTGAGGATGAGTTTTGGCTGATGTTTGTGGATGATGATGATTTGTGGTTTATTAGTGTCCATTAGACATATTCATGCTTTAGATGGTGGTTTACTACGATGGCTTGTATTATTTTCATGATTATCAACACTTACATGCTTTATTATTATTATTGTTTTGACATGGATGGGGCCTCTGACGTACTTTTTTATGGACATAGAGTGTATGAGTACTCATTCCTAGTATATTTTTTCATTCTAAGTTCATTGATGCAGTTGGTCTTTAGTTTCAGGCATTTGCAGATGAGATGTGGGTCATTTTAGCATTTTGCAGCAGTTTGGCCTTGGGAAATCAAAATAAAACGCTTTGCAGTTGATGGTTGGATCTCCTAGAGCGCCAACAGGGGCACATAGAGTGTAGGAAGTTGTTATTAACATATTGCTAGTGTGACGGACCTATTTTTGCAGTTAGTTGGCGTCTGGTTTCAGTCCCCAATGAGATATTGACAATTTTATGTTCCTAAGGCAGTATTTTGATGATGGAAAATGTCTAATAAAGAAATTGATTTGGGTAGTTGAAGAAAGGAATTGGCATGGAATTGGTTCGAGGCACAATGTCGGGGTCACCTTCACCATCCGACATCAGCTTCACTCTTCATGGGGTCCACACGTCCTATTATTCTTCACTTTGAGGTCGTTTTGATGTATTTTTGAGGGGGATGTCCTATTGATTTTGATCACTCCATGTTATTATTAATGATTACACCTTGTTATTGTGCCATGGCGCCATGCTAGTGAAAGATATGTATAACCTCTTTGCCCCACCTTGTGCTATGTCATGTTTTTACACATCTTTATGTGGTGTGCCCCCTCCTTGGGCATTTTAGTGGTCTGACCCCCTCCATTAGTGAGTGGATCCATGTAATTGTTATTTGTCTTATCTTAGTCGTTGATTAGAGTAATTGTATTTTGAGATCTTGGTCCTTGATCTTTTTGGATCTAGGTTTTGTGTATCGGAGAGATCTATATATTGAGATGCTCTCTCATTTTAAAAGACTTTTGGCTCTGAGAATATTGAATAGAAGAAAAAATTTGCAGAATCTCTTGGAAGCTTTGTGAATGTCTTGGATGTGATTGTTATGCCTCTTGATTAGACATTTCAGTGGATCTACCATGCAAACGATCTTTTGTGGAGGCCGTACTGATCTTTTGCAGGGTAGCGACTTGGTTGGAGGAGATTGCTAAGACATCTTGCATAATCTTCTAGGCAAATCCTTTCATCTTCAGGGAGTGATCAATTGTTACTTTGTGCATTGGATTTTTCTCTATAGTTGATGTACATTGTTTATCTTTTTCATCCGTGAAGCAAATCTCACTTCGGTAGTTTGATTTTGCAGGTGGAGAAGGGAGGTGCACTACCTTCATTGGGCAAATTTTTCTCATTTCATGTTGGATCGCGCTCGAAATTTTAACTAGGTGGAAGGATCATCGACATACAAGGCGACCACAAGTATTTTCAGGTATGATCTGCAAAATTAGTATTACTTTCAATATTTTTATCCATTTGTCAAGCAAAACCCTCATTGTTAAAACCCTAGATTTGTAGATCAGATAGATCAGGTGCTTATTTGATGACAACCATCAAAACCCACTTAGGAATAATCAATTAAATC
The DNA here is from genome assembly GCA_001517045.1 of Pseudotsuga menziesii. Classification (NCBI taxonomy): domain Eukaryota; kingdom Viridiplantae; phylum Streptophyta; class Pinopsida; order Pinales; family Pinaceae; genus Pseudotsuga; species Pseudotsuga menziesii. The sequence goes on along the minus strand of LPNX010275365.1, from coordinate 6,747 downwards.
CGACTCCATTTACCCCAGGATCTAGCACTAGTCTCTCTAGGTTGGGTGCCCTCCTTGGGTGCGTGGCCAAATTTCAGATCGATCAGTTGGGTATGCTTGAACCCACTTGAATTTCATAGATCCAATCTTCTAGCCTCCAGATCTAGCCTTTTCACTTCCCGATCTACTCTATTGGGTCCTCTTTGTCCATTATTTCATAAACCCTAGGTTATGTATCTAATTAGGGTTTTCTTCCTTTTGGCTAGATCTCTTTAGATCTACGTTACTAAACTCCTTGTGGTACATTTTTAATCCAGTTGGGTAATTTTCTTTATCGTTAAGCCTCCCCAACTTTTCCCTAACCTTCTCTACCATGTCCATTCTTTAGATCTAGATTCACTTACACATTATTCACCTCTTTCACCCATTGCATATCCCTTAGAGTATCTTGAGTAGGTGCACTAGCCCTCATAGGCTAGTAGGATCTCCCCCTTTATCATTCTTTGGATTGATCTAAAGCGACAAGAACCCGTCCAGTGTGACAACTACCCTTCAATCCGTAGTGGACGAGGCCCTTGCGGTGTCATCGGTTAGCTACTTTACCTCTACTGTCCTGTATAGGATACCTTCAATGGGTAGCTACACTTTTGTGATAACAGGTAGGTGGTCAAATTTTAGATCTATCATCTGGGTATGCTTGAACCTTCTTCAATTTCACAGATATAATCTTCAAGCTTACAGATCTAGTCATTCCTTACCTTGATCTACTCTTTTGGGTCCACTTTGTCCATTATTGTATAAACCCTAGATGGATCTCATTAGGGTTTTCTTCCTTTTGTCTAGACCTATCTAGTTCTACATTACTAAAATCCTTGTGGTACATTTTCAAACAAGTAAGGTAATTTTCCTTATCATTAAGCCTCCCCAACTTTGTCCTAACCCTCTCTACCACTTCCTTTCTCTAGATCTAGATTCACTTACTCATTATTCACCTCTTTATCTCATTGCATACCCCTTAGAGTGTTTTGAGTAGGTGCACTAGCCCTCATACGCTAGTAGGGTCTTCCCCTTGATCATTCTTAGGATTGATCTAAAGTGACAAGAGCCCATCTGGTGTGACAACTACTTTTCATTCACAGTGGGCAAGGCCCTTGTGGTGTCACTGGTTAGCTACCTCACCTCTACAGTTTGGGATAGGATACCTTTATTGGGTAGCTAGACTTTGTGTGATAACATCTTTTGGCGTCGTTGTTGGGGAGGTAGAGGCTTACCTCTAGTGTCTACGAGTAGCATTTCACTCTTATCTTCCAAATCATATCACATTCGGATTAATTACAGTGAATGCATTTTACTTTGAATAATTTTACATTCACTTGTTTCGCTCTCGCATCATACTTCCCCAACGACATATATTTCGGTGATTTCATTTAGTATTTCACCAGGCGACTCCACGATGCGAATCCACTAAGGAGCGACCCTATACCCTTTTCCCTAATACTATGGATGCTCATTGTCAAGACGAGGGCATGTATGAGGCGACTATGAAAATGATGTACTCTATATGCCAACTAGTTAGTAACATGGTAGTCAGAGTTTAACAACAACAAGAAGAAAATAGACAGTGGGATGAGCATTCCCAAAAAGATGATGAATAACTTGTGTGATCGAATGGCTCTCTCGAACATAAGTCCTAATAAGGTTTTGAATAACAAGTCAGTTGAAAACCAACCAATTCATCCCAAGCCTTCTAGTCGTTAAACAACTCAAAAAATTACTCCTAATCAAGTCTTTCCTAAGAAAAGATTCCTAAAATGTCTCAAAGGATAAATCAACCCTGAAAAGAACAAAAACATTCCCGAAACACATAAGAATGTCCCTAAAACTGTGCCTTTGCAAAAGGCAAGACCTCCGAAAGCTACTATGTGGAGGAAAGATCATTGTCTTGACACAATAAGGTCCTCTCCAATAACAAATCAAAAGGAAAAAAAAGGCTATGAGACTAATGTGCATGGTAAATTATCGAGTTCCCACACTTTGGTTCCATTTAAAAAAATGTTAAAATCCCTTAAGTTAAACATGATGTCATGAAATTCCTTGGCCTAAAAACAGAAGAGAAAGATGATGGAAACCCTTATGGATTAAACATTGATGTTTCTAGTTTTATTTCAAAACTCAGTATGCCAGTCCAATTGTTCGAAATAGTGAAGTTTCCTTCGATGTATTGGAGAGCTACAAGTTATTTAGGAGTTCCACCAAAGCAAATGTCAGTGAAACCAAAAGACAAACCCATTATGATTGAGAGTGTGTCAAGCAGAAACCTTGATGGATATCCTCCTTTCTTTATAGCATTTGAGGTAAATGGTTTAATCTTGCACAATTCCATGCTCGACTCTGGTGTGGAGGTGAATGTGATGCCCCTTCGAGTCATGAAGCAATTAGAGCTTATTGTGACTAAATCCTTCGAAAGTGTATGTGGGATGGATTCTCGTCTAGTTGAAGTTATAGGAGTGATTGAAGATTTGCAAGAAAGAGTAGGTTCATGCTCGAATATTGAACTTCCCATGAACATGTTGGTTTTGGATATCCCTGATGCATGGGGAATGTTATTATCCTCAGAAGTTGCATCTAAGTTAGGAAACAATATTCAAATGGATCTTACTTTTGCAACCATCCCTAGTGCAAAATTCCTATATCACTTTGATGAATGAGCCCTTCATGCCAGATCATGTAGAAATCCCAGGGCATTTGTTTAAGGAAACAATGCGTTCTAGTGATGAGATTGGCAATTTGATGGTCCATTTAAATTATTGGGAGGATGTAAGGCAACACCCATTCCCCCGTAATCAAATTTGGAATTTGCACTTTGATGGCGCTAGGTCAAGATATGGGGCTGGAGCTAGAGTAGTTTTGACATCACCCACTGGTGAAAAGACTTTGTACTCTTTCAGGCTAGAGTTTGATTGCACAAATAATGTAGAAGAGTATGAAGCCTTGCTTTTAGGTCTAGAAATTGCCAGAGAAAGGGACATAAAGTCAATAAGTGTTATAGGCTAAGTCACAGGACACATCCAAAATGGCCTCGTCTTACGTATTTTACGTGTCGGACATGAAATTTTGCAAGTCCAAAAACCGAGACACGATTTGGCACATGTGAGACACGTGCCATGACTGTGTCCCGATTTCTAGACACATGTCCCTTAAAAAATGGCCAATCACGCATAAATTTTTTTTCGACCCATCTTTGTGGTGATTTGGGAGAGGTTTATTCTCGTCGAGAAGAGAGGTCGTGACCCTGAATTCACTGAGAGGTTTGTTTTTTGAGCAGTGAGAGCCTAGAGGTATCGTGCCGGTGGGGAAGTGAAGTCCAGGTTGTGAGGGTGCCACTGGTGTGAGAGTAACATGTTATCAACCCATTGAATTGTTAATTTATTGATTTGTTGAAGCCACATGTGAGACAACAGCTACAGGAGCCACAAATAGACCACGGTCTAGACTTCATGCGTAGAAGCTACGCCCTGTGTAACAACAATGAACAAAGAACACAGAGAAGTAGAACAAAGTAAGCAGATAGATTATACATGTGAGCACTTAGCTAGTTTTGTGAATTTTTTTTCAATAAATGTAAAAAATTAACAAGTTAAAACATAAAACTATAGTGTATATACTGTTACAAATTATTCAACAACCATTTTGAAGCTAGAAGTTGTGAATCTGTGAAGCAACAACCTTTTTGATCCTTTAGGAATCCTTAGCTTTTGTATTTAAACTACTTATATCAATTTTAAAGCCAAAAAGTTTGTAAATTGTAAATTTGTAACTTGTTTTATGAATTAAGTATTAGCCTTTAAGTTTTAAGTTTTGAGTTTTTAAATTTTAATTGGCCAGTAGTAGATTTCTCATTTCAGGCAGCGTTTGGATTTTCGTTTCTCCTTTCAGTTTGTGAAGGAAAGAAATGGCTCAATCTTCCAAGGCAACAAGAAGAGGTTGAACTTAAAGAAAGAGCATAAATGTATCTCTTGGTCCCTCTTTGTCTGCTGATGGCAGTGTTCCAAGTTTTTCAAGTGAAGTTTTGGGAGTTGCTAGGCCCTCAGGGCCCTCACATAACCCTGTTGTTGTAGCAAAACAACAAGCACAAGAAAACAATTACCCCCTATGGATGTATGTAAGAAAGAAAGATGAGCCTGGATCAAAGAGGGTTGGGGGAGAAAATGTTTATTGGTCTTGCAATTACTGTAAGGGTGAGTTCAAGAGCACTTATTTTAGAGTTAAGGGCCATTTGTTGCCCCTTCATTGTGGACTTGGACCATGCAGAGGGATCACTGCTAGCCAAAGAAAGCAGTTGGAAAAGGAGGATGCAGTTGGGTTAGGGAATGTGGTAGCAACAAGCAAATACATGTCAAAAACTGATGACCCTCTTCCATTCTTGAGGAATACATCTAACAAGTTTGGGAGTGGGGATGGAATTCAACCAACAAAAAAAAGGGTAGCCCAAAATTATGGTCCAATAGACAATTTATTAGAAAGAGACCCGAGATGAGGTAGATTTTACCATTGTATTCCATTTCTATCTCAACTTCATATCATTTAATGTTGCAAGGTCACCTTTGTTTATTGAGATGTATCAAGCTTTAGTTGAAAAGGCTCCAAGAGGGTATGTGCCTCTAAGCTCAGAGAAGCTTAGAACCACATTTTTGGTTAAGGCAAAGAAGGAGGTGGACAAAATCCTACTACTTGTCAAAAAATCATGGATTTCATTTGGTGTTAGTATTGTTTCTGATGGATGGACAGATACATCACACCACCCAGTCATTCATTTCATGGTGTCTTCCCATAATGGACCGGTCTTCTTGAAAGTGGTGGATGCTCTCGGAAAATACAAGGATGCACAATATATGGGTGAGTTGTTCATTAAAGTTATTGAAGAAGTAGGTGTTGACAATTGTGTGCAAATCATCACTGATAATGCACCTATTTGTAAAGCTGTTGGCATGATTGAAGAAACTAAATATCCACAAATATTTTGGACACCGTGCATTGTTCATTCCTTGAATTTAGCAATTAAATCTATTGCTGCAGAGGTGACATGGATTGGCAATGTTATTGAGGATGCACGTTCTATCCGCATTTTTGTACAAAGCCATACCAATGCCCTGACAATATATAAAGAGTACACACATTTATCATTATTGAAGGTTGCGGATACTTGGTTTGCTTCCTCATTCATTATGCTTAAGAGGTTGAGGGAGGTCAAGGCCGCTCTTGGGGCCATGGTTATTTCAGATCTTTGGTCATTTTGGAGAAAGACAGATCAACTTGCTTCAAAAAAAGTAAAGGAAACGATGTTAGATGATGTTTGGTGGGAGAAGGTAAATCTTATCATTAAGATCATGTAGCCTATCATTTCCTCCTTGTTGTTTGCAGACACAGAACAACCCATCTTAGGAGATGTTTACGAGGGGTTGGATTCCATGATTGAGTCTGTGAAGACCATTATTATGGAGAATGATTTCTCCGAGTATGGGACATCATCAGAGAGCTTATGGACCACCATATAGGATGTTCTTATCTCCAGGTGGAATAAGAATTGCACACCTTTGCATTGCTTGGCTCATTCATTGAATCCCAAGTTCTACAGTCAGGTATGGCTCAGTGGTGGGCCCTCACGCAGATTTTCTCCTCACATGGATATAAAGATATCAAATGGGAGGAAGTTAGCATTTAGAAGGATATTTTAGGATATAGCATCCCTTCAAGAGGTGGAGGAGGGCGTCATATAGTTCTCCACTGGCATGGGGATATTTGGAGGATATGATATGCTTGGAGACATGGGGGTCAAGAAGGCCCATGGTTGGTGGACATCTCATGGGGCAGGATGCCCTATTATACAACGTTTAGCCATGAGGATCCTTTTCCCAGGTTACTTCATCCTCTTGTTGCGAGAGGAATTGGAGCACATATGGGAATTTGTATAGTTTGAAAAAGAACAGGCTTGAGCAATCCAGGGCAGAGGCAATGGTGTATGTGCACACCAATCTTCATCTTATTTACAGGAAGAGGCAAGAGTGTTTGAAGGGTCGGACAAAGATGTGGGATGTATTTTCTGATGATATGGGTTTGGACAACAATATTGAGTTGACATTAGACAACATGAATCTTACTGACCCAGTGCTAGAGCTAGTGACTTTTGATGATGAGCCTAATGAGGGGTTGTCCTCCACACCAACATACATAACAACAGATCTTGGATTGCCATTGGGTATAGAGGAGAATGAGGAGGAGGATAGAGGAGAGAGCAACGACATCGGTGTTGATTTTGACATGGAGGAGCACAAGGACTATTGACAGTTGTCAGTGGCTAGTACCACTGATGAGCTATGAAATTCTTCCTTGTGGCTATTTCGTAGTTTCTTTTTGTATCTACTATCTAAGATCTTAGATCTAGTACTATTGTAAATACTAGATTGTAGTATTATCTACTATCTACTCTATTTTGTATATGCTAGTTGCATTCTCTCGATATCTATCATCTATGTAATACATTTTGGTTTTGATGGTTTAATGAGAAATATCAAACTCAAAATTCATGATTCAATGTTCATTGATAATTTTATTATTGATTCATTATTGTCAAATTTCAATTGAATGTTCAACTTCAATGACATTATGATTCAGATTGATGTATAGACTTCTAGTTTTTAAAAAATGTAGATCTTTATGTATTTTTTAATATATATATATATATATATATATATATATATATATATATAT
>LPNX010275361.1:39734-50344 GCA_001517045.1 Pseudotsuga menziesii | reverse complement strand
AATTAGGGTCAAGACAAGGTATGAGATGTCCAACTAGGGTTTGGTGCGTAATCATGCAAGTTAGGAGAGTGAACTACAAACACATGATCACCAATACTTGTGCATGCACCAACTAGGGTTTCATGAGTCACCGAGTTGTGGCATGCTCCAACTAGGGTCAAGACAAGCTATGAGATGTCCAACTAGGGTTTGGTGAGTAATCATGCAAGTTAGGCTCAAGTCAACTACAAACACATGAGATCGTGCCAATACTTGCACATGCACAACAACATTATTGGGAACTAAACATTATTGTGGCATGCTCCAACTAGGGTCAAGACAAGGTATGAGATGTCCAACTAGGGTTTGGTGTGTAATCATGCAAGTTAGGAGAGTGAACTACAAACACATGATCACCAATACTTGCATGCTCCAACTAGGGTCAAGACTGGGTCATAGATGTCCAACTAGGGTTTGGTGAGCAATCATGCAAGTTAGGAGAATTAACTACAAACACATGAGATCACCAATACTTCCACATGCACCAACTAGTTTTTCATGAGTCACCAAGTTGTGAATGCTCCAACTAGGGTCAAGACAAGGGATGAGATGTCCAACTAGGGTTTGGTGTGTAATCATGCAAGTTAGGAGATTGAACTACAAACACATGATCACCAATACTTGCATGCTCCAACTAGGGTCAATACAAGGTCATAAATGTCCAACTAGGGTTTGGTGAGCAATCATGCAAGTTAGGAGAGTCAACTACAAACACATGAAATCACCAATACTTGCACATGCACCAACTAGTTTTTCATGAGTCACCAAGTTGTGCATGCTCCAACTAGGGTCAAGACAAGGTATGAGATGTCCAACTAGGGTTTGGTGAGCAATCATGCAAGTTAGGCTCGAGTCAACTACAAACACATGAGATCGCGCCAATACTTGCACATGCACAACAACATTATTGGGAACTAAACATTATTGTGGCATGCTCCAACTAGGGTCAAGACAAGGTATGAGATGTCCAACTAGGGTTTGCTGTGTAATCATGCGAGTTAGGAGAGAGAACTACAAACACATGATCACCAATACTTGCATGCTCCAACTAGGGTCAAGACAGGGTCATAGATGTCCAACTAGGGTTTGGTGAGCAGTCATGCAAGTTACGAGAATCAACTACAAACACATGAGATCACCAATACTTGCACATGCACCAACTAGTTTTTCATGAGTCAGCAAGTTGTGCATGCTCCAACTAGGGTCAAGACAAGGTATGAGATGTCCAACTAGGGTTTGGTGTGTAATCATGCAAGTTAGGAGATTGAAATACAAACACATGATCACCAATACTTGCATGCTCCAACTAGGGTCAAGACAGGGTCATAGATGTCCAACTAGGGTTTGGTGAGCAATCATGCAAGTTAGGAGAGTCAACTACAAACACATGAGATCACCAATACTTGCACATGCACCAACTAGTTTTTCATGAGTCACCAAGTTGTGCATGCTCCAGCTAGGGTCAAGACAAGGTATGAGATGTCCAACTAGGGTTTGGTGAGCAATCATGAAAGTTAGGCTTGAGTCAACTACAAACACATGAGATCGTGCCAATACTTGCACATGCACAACAACATTATTGGGAACTAAACATTATTGTGGCATGCTCCAACTAGGGTCAAGACAAGGTATGAGATGTCCAACTAGGGTTTGGTGTGTAATCATACAAGTTAGGAGAGTGAACTACAAACACATGATCACCAATACTTGCATGCTCCAACTAGGGTGAAGACAAGGTCATAGATGTCCAACTAGGGTTTGGTGAGCAATCATGCAAGTTAGGAGAGTGAACTACAAACACATGATCACCAATACTCGCATGCTCCAACTAGGGTCAAGACAAGGTATGAGATGTCCAACTAGGGTTTGGTGAGCAATCATGCAAGTTAGGCTCGAGAGTCAACTACAAACACATGAGATCGTGCCAATACTTGCACATGCACAACAACATTATTGGGAACTAAACATTATTGTGGCATGCTCCAACTAGGGTCAAGACAAGGTATGAGATGTCCAACTAGGGTTTGGTGTGTAATCATGCAAGTTAGGAGAGTGAAGTACAAACACATGATCACCAATACTTGCATGCTCCAACTAGGGTCAAGACAGGGTCCTAGATGTCCAACTAGGGTTTGGTGAGCAATCATGCAAGTTAGGAGAGTCAACTACAAACACATGAGATCACCAATACTTGCACATGCACCAACTAGTTTTTCATGAGTCACCAAGTTGTGCATGCTCCAACTAGGGTAAATACAAGGTATGAGATGTCCAACTAGGGTTTGGTGAGCAATCATGCAAGTTAGGCTCGAGTCAGCAAGAAACACAGGAGATCATGCCAATACTTGCACATGCACAACAACATTATTGGGAACTAAACATTATTGTGGCATGCTCCAACTAGGGTCAAGACAAGGTATGAGATGTCCAACTAGGGTTTGGGGTGTAATCATGCAAGTTAGGAGAATGAACTACAAACACATGATCACCAGTACTTGCATGCTCCAACTAGGTTCAAGACAGGGTCATAGATGTCCAACTAGGGTTTGGTGAGCAATCATGCAAGTTAGGAGAGTCAACTACAAACACATGAGATCACCAATACTTGCACATGCACCAACTAGTTTTTCATGAGTCACCAAGTTGTGCATGCTCCAACTAGGGTCAAGACAAGGTATGAGATGTCCAACTAGGGTTTGGTGAGAAATCATGCAAGTTAGGCTCGATTCAACTACAAACACACGAGATGGTGCCAATACTTGCACATGCACAACAACATTATTGGGAACTAAACATTATTGTGGCATGCTCCAACTAGGGTCAAGACAAGGTATGAGATGTCCAACTAGGGTTTGGTGTGTAATGATGCAAGTTAGGAGAGTGAACTAGAAACACATGATCACCAATACTTGCATGCTCCAACTAGGGTCAAGACAAGGTCATAGATGTCCAACTAGGGTTTGGTGAGCAATCATGCAAGTTAGGAGAGTGAACTAGAAACACATGATCACCAATACTTGCATGCTCCAACTAGGGTCAAGACAAGGTCATAGATGTCCAACTAGGGTTTGGTGAGCAATCATGCAAGTTAGGAGAGTCAACTACAAACACATCAGATCACCAATACTTGCACATGCACCAACTAGTTTTTCATGAGTCACCGAGTTGTGCATGCTCCAACTAGGGTTAAGACAAGGTATGAGATGTATAACTAGGGTTTGGTGAGCAATCATGCAAGTTAGCCTTGATTCAACTACAAACACATGAGATCGTGCCAATACTTGCACATGCACAACAACATTATTGGGAACTAAGCATTATTGTGGCATGCTCCAACTAGGGTCAAGACAAGCTATGAGATTTCCAACTAGGGTTTGGTGTGTAATAATGCAAGTTAGAAGAGTGAACTACAAACACATGATCACCAATACTTGCATGCTCCAACTAGGGTCAAGACAAGGTCATAGATGTCCAACTAGGGTTTGGTGAGCAATCATGCAAGTTAGGAGAGTCAACTACAAACACATGAGATCGCCAATACTTGCACATGCACCAACTAGTTTTTCATCAGTCACCAAGTTGTGCATGCCCCATCTAGGGTCAAGACAAGGTATGATATGTCCAACTAGGGTTTGGTGAGCAATCATGCAAGTTAGGCTCGATTCAGCTACAAACACATGATATCGTGCCAATACTTGCACATGCACAACAACATTATTGGGAACTAAACATTATTGTGGCATGCTCCAACTAGGGTCAAGACAAGGTATGAGATGTCCAACTAGGGTTTGGTGTGTAATCATGCAAGTTAGGAGACTGAACTACAAACACATGATCACCAATACTTGCATGCTCCAACTAGGGTCAAGACAAGGTCATAGATGTCCAACTAGGGTTTGGTGAGCAATCATGCAAGTTAGGAGAGTCAACTACAAACACATGAGATCGCCAATACTTGCACATGCACCAACTAGTTTTTCATCAGTCACCAAGTTGTGCATGCCCCATCTAGGGTCAAGACAAGGTATGATATGTCCAACTAGGGTTTGGTGAGCAATCATGCAAGTTAGGCTCGATTCAGCTACAAACACATGATATCGTGCCAATACTTGCACATGCACAACAACATTATTGGGAACTAAACATTATTGTGGCATGCTCCAACTAGGGTCAAGACAAGGTATGAGATGTCCAACTAGGGTTTGGTGTGTAATCATGCAAGTTAGGAGACTGAACTACAAACACATGATCACCAATACTTGCATGCTCCAACTAGGGTCAAGACAAGGTCATAGATGTCCAAATAGGGTTTGGTGAGCAATCATGCAAGTTAGGAGAGTCAACTACAAACACATGAGATCACCAATACTTGCACATGCACCAACTAGTTTTTCATGAGTCACCAAGTTGTGCATGCTCCAACTAGGGTCAAGACAAGGTATGAGATGTCCAACTAGGGTTTGGTGAGCAATCATGCAAGTTAGGCTCGAGTCAACTACAAACACATGAGATTGTGCCAATACTTGCACATGCACAACAACATTATTGGGAACTAAACATTATTGTGGCATGCTCCAACTAGGGTCAAGACAAGGTATGAGATGTCCAACTAGGGTTTGGTGTGTAATCATGCAAGTTAGGAGAGTGAACTACAAACACATGATCGACAATACTTGCATGCTCCAACTAGGGTCAAGACAAGGTCATAGATGTCCAACTAGGGTTTGGTGTGAAATCATGCTAGTTAGGAGAGTCAACTACAAACACATGAGATCACCAATACTTGCACATGCACCAACTAGTTTTTCATGAGTCACCAAGTTGTGCATGCTCCAACTAGGGTCAGGACAAGGTATGAGATGTCCAACTAGGGTTTGGTGAGAAATCATGCAAGTTAGGCTCGAGTTAGCTACAAACACATGAGATCTTGCCAATACGTGCACATGCACAACAACATTATTGGGAACTAAACATTATTGTGGCATGCTCCAACTAGGGTCAAGACAAAGTATGAGATGTCCAACTAGGGTTTGGTGTGTAATCATGCAAGTTAGGAGAGTGAACTACAAACACATGATCACCAATACTTGCATGCTCCAACTAGGGTTTGGTGAGCAATCATGCAAGTTAGGGTAATGTAGGGTAAGTCATGAGATGTGCTTTATGGTATGATGTTAACTTGTCGTAGGGTAATGTAGAGTATGTTAAATTGTGTGTACATGTCAAAATTGTATCTAGTATTTTAGTGTCTGTTACTTTGTGTAAATTAGGGTATATATGTTATTGTACATGTTAGAATTGTATGATGTTAAAAAGTTGATGAATTGATGTGTCACCAAGTTGCATGGTCTGGAATTAGGGTCTTGAGACAAGGTATGAGATGTCCAACTAGGGTTTGGTGTGTAATCATGCAAGTCATGAGACATGTGCTTTATGAGACGGAACAAGGTAGGGTAATGTAGGGTAAGTCATGAGATGTGCTTTATGGTATGATGTTGACTTGTCGTAGGGTAATGGAGAGTATGTTATTGTGTGTACATGTTAGAATTGTATCTAGTATGTTAGTGTGTGTTACTGTGTGTAAATTAGGGTATACATGTATGTTATTGTACATATGTTAGAATTGTATGATGTTAAAAAGTTAATGAGTTGATGAGTCACCAAGTTGCATGCTCTGGAATTAGGGTCTTGAGACAAGGTATGAGATGTCCAACTAGGGTTTGGTGCGTAATCATGCAAGTCATGAGACATGTGCTTTATGAGACGGAACAAGGTAGGGTAATGTACTGGGTAAGTCATGAGATATGCTTTATGGTATGATGTTAACTTGTCGTAGGGTAATGTAGAGTATGTTATTGTGTGTACATGTTAGAATTGTATCTAGTATGTTAGTGTGTGTTACTGTGTGTAAATTAGGGTATATATGTTATTGTACATATGTTAGAATTGTATGATGTTAAAAAGTTGATGAGTTGATGAGTCACCAAGTTGTATGGTTTGGAATTAGGGTCTCGATACAAGGTATGAGATGTCCAACTAGGGTTTGGTGCGTAATCATGCAAGTCATGAGGCATGTGCTTTATGAGACGGAACAAGGTAGGGTAATGTAGGGTAAGTCATGAGATGTGCTTTATGGTATGATGTTAACTTGTTGTAGGGTAATGTAGAGTATGTTATTGTGTGTACATGTTAAAATTGTATCTAGTATGTTAGTGTGTGTTACTGTGTGTAAATTAGGGTAAATATGTATTGTACATGTTAGAATTGTATGATGTTAAAAAGTTGATGAGTCATTTAAAATTTTCCTTTAAGTAAATTGGAAATTCATTTAAGTTAGAACACATGCATGAACCACACATATCATTATATATCACGTTGGTCATCCACACATATCATCTTCCAAGACCAAGTCAACCATGATATCATGTTCCAAGATCAAGTCAACCATATATACATGTATAAATTTGAACCTTGCTTTATATTATATATATGTATATAGCAATAATGTTGTACAAAAATTGCCATGCCACATGGCCATAATACAAAATAGTGGATCAAAAAGTACATCTGTGTGTACACATATGAACAAAAGGATAAATCTATGTACATGCCCCCTATACATTTTTTCTAGTTATCCCCTGTTTTGCTGCCACTGCCAGAGTCTTCGGAGAAGTTGAGCTTTCTTTTGCGACTGCTCACTGGTGATCCCCATCGCTGAACAAGAAGGATAGGTCTCATCAGTGGAGACTGCAGAAAAACCAACATTTGTAAGTTAATTTACCAACCTTTAAAAATTCTATATACATTTGTTCAAATTCCTTGAATCCAAAATAACATTTCTACTTACTGTACGTGAGTAAGTAATCCGGGGTCCTGGTGCCTCACTGACAGTGACCCTGATTGGGTGCTCTTCTTGCACCACTTGCTCACTATCAGGCTGCATAAATATATTATATATATGGCAATGTCAACAAATATACATGTACCTTGGGGGGGAGAGGGTCACCAATTTGGGTTTCTTCAAGCACCAAATCAAAGAAAGATATGTATGTACACAAACGTACAAAGAAAGTGATCTACATAAACATCCATGCTGGCTCGACAATGGTGGGCCACCGGTTTGGTGCTCTTCACGCATCGGTGCCTCACTAGGGGCCTGCATATAAAGTAGCATATATATGTCAATTTCATATAAAATAGTGAATCAGAGACATATATACTACCTGGAAGGAAAATGATGAACTACCAAAGAAAGAAAAACATACATACTTGTTTGGGGGGAAGAGGTGGGTTGACAACAACCTCAGTTTGGTGCTCTTCAAGCACCACTGTCACAACAGGTTCCTACATAAAGTAACTGTTGCAGCTGTAACAATTTCCCAAAATTCTAAAAAAATTTAGGACCCTCTTTTGCTTGAATTAGTTTGTTTTTTGCTTGAAATTGGTCTAAGGATTTTCAGAAAGACGCTGCTTTTGCTTGGATTGAGCTACCCATCGTTTGATTTCTTCCTCTGATGCCTTAAGTCATCCGCTTTTTAATCAAGTTCTATCGCTGCCCTTAAACGCGTTTGAAGCATGCTTGAATTGGAAGTTATCTTAGTTTCAGTCTTCCGCCGTTCCGGGTGGAGTATTGCTTCGATCTTCCGCCGTTGCGGAAAGAAACTTACTTCCAACTTCCGACCCATTAGTTTTTTTTTTTTTCACGTCGGATGCTTTTTGGTTCCGCATCAGAAGTGTTTATGTTCTTTTCTTCCACCGTTGCGGATGATTTTTTGTTTGACTTTGATTTCTTTCCTCCCGTTTCGATCGAAAGCTTTTGGGTTTTGTCATGATTTTTTCTTCCGCCGTTGCGGACAGAAGAACCCTTTCATCCTTCGATTCCAAAACCTTCTGACGCCCAATCTTTCAACTGCTATAGGACCAAAGTGGAAGGCTTGGAACTTTAATCACCCACCATTGTGGAAGAATGTTCGTTTTCATCTCCCGATTTGAAAATCTTCCGACATCCGATTTTTTCCTGCCATGCGTGTCTCCGCGGCTGGGTCAACACTTTGGCCGTCCGCTCTTATGCAAGGAAGATTACTTCCGACCTCCGATGCGAAAGCTCTCCAATGTCCGTTATGTTTTTGCACATGCGATCTAATATATATACGGAGACGACGGTTTGTTTGTCTATTGTTATTTTTTTCGCTGCCAAGCACTATCGCCGTCGAGCTGTCATTTTCTTGAGGTAGTGAGGGTCCCCGCTGTCGGTGTACCAACATCCAGGTGGCAAAGGTAGAAGCCCAACCGTCATCGACTCGCCATATTCGCCGTGTTACCAGGTAGGATCTTCGTTGTTTTTCCCATCTGAACTATTAGTATTTTTTCTACGGTGGTTGTTTACCCGGGCAGTTTCCTTGACCCCGTTTTTTTTTACGTGTATATAGTGGGGGGTTTATTACATATCTGGCAAGACGGACATTTTGCTGTGGTCGTTTTTCTTCTTTTACCCCGTACTATGTATATATATTGGGGGGAGTCCCTTGTGGTATTGCTGTTTGAGACCCATAGGGCGGGTTATTTCACCACTGTTCATTGGCTACCCTGCGCATAGGGATTGAGGGGTTTTGGCGCAGACGGCCATTACGCCGTCTGCGCCAAACCACCCCGCGTGGTTATGATTGGTAGGAGTTAGGTCTTCCATGGACTACTTTGGGGGTTTTGGGGCTATTTATCCCGTGGTGCGTTACCCATGTTTGAAGCCCTAGCCGTTTCCACCTACACGGTTTTGCGCATCCTCGTCGAGCTTAATGTCGAACCCATAGCATGATGGAAGGGATGCGTCTTTTATATTGGTGTGTAGGCGTGGCGCCACTGAGAAAACCTCATGGTTACTACTGTTGTTCCCACACCACTTAAACCCTAGCTATCCCGTAAAGCTTAGTGGTTGAGCCTCAGCCTGTGGGAGGGAATATATTTATTCTTAGTTGTTGATCAGAAGAGCATAGGAACGGTTTTGATAAGGTGCCTACGTAGCTGCTACTGTCTTTCCCGTGCAGCGACAACACCATGGCATGCACAGAAAGTAGAAATGTGTTTCATATTAATGTAGATCTTTTTCTGTCTAATAGAATTGCTTAGTATCCTACAGCAGTAGTAGATTGCACATTTTTACTGTATATAACTTGTTTTCCATTGCCTATTGGGTTTAATAATTTTGTTAGTAAGGACATTTCAGTCCATACACACATATTTTTAACAAATTATTGTCATGGTACACATATAAGAAGTAAAACGCTGCACACTATCATATAAATGTCTGCACCTTGAATTTATCAATGTTACAATGTTATATATGGTAGGACGACTTCGAATCCACTATGTCCAAGAGACAGAAGAAGAAGGCCCCTGTGGTCGAAGAAGATCCAGAAGTAGAGGTTGTCACGAAGAACGAATACATATATGAAGACACCCAATGTGTTTTTGGTATTGAACCCGAGTACAAATGGGGTGAAATATATAGATTGATTTCCTGCAGGGAGGTTCCCGACTGTAGAAATTCAGGCCTGCTGTAGATTAATTTCACCCACAACAATTAACAATTGATCATGCAAAATTATCAACAATGGAGACTGAAAATGGAGCTGTAACACAAAATTATATTAACTGAGTGTACAATAGCCAACCCTGTAATAACATAGGCTACTGAATATATAGAATACATGAGCAAATCGAATGCATAAGGAAGCATCCAAATCTAGCATAAATCAGGCTTACCCAAAATAGGCAAATCCACCATAGGTGTAAAAAGCTGATCCCAAATCCATCAAGGACCCCACGAATTAGCAAGGGCACATAGGCAAGCTAAAGAGTGGTCAAATGGAAGCTCATACATGCTTTTTCATGGAGGAAAGAGTGGAGGAGGAAGAGGCAACAAAGCTGATTCACCTCACCTAGTCTTGCTTTCCTATGTGCCTTAAAACACTGAAAACGCAGCGTATAAAGCAGAAAAAGCAGAAGGGCGCCTAGGAGGACAGGAAAAAAGCAGATTTGATTCCTAAGGCTTTCCCAAGCACTACATGAGTCAATAATGGCAAGTTTGACCTCTATGGATAGGCAATTGGCAACTTGCACATGGTGGGACTCATGGACTAGGCAAATAAGAGAAAAATAAATGAATTAATGTCTAAGTGGGTAAATACTGTGGGTTGATTATTCTAACACCCCCCCTTAAGCCTGAATTTATGAGTAATAAATCAAAATATAGGGCCTAGAAACAAGTCTTAGTCACCCTTTTACATACTGCAAGTCCATATGAAACAAGGAAAGAGGCAAAACCAACTTAGGAAAATCCTCCCTTAAACATGGACAGTAAAACAAAATTGTAGAATCTTGTCTCCACTCATGCTTTGACAGCATGATCAGCAATCCCCAGCAGTGATTTGAGATTGCTGAAGGTCTTCTCACAAAATGATTTTGTGAATATGTCAGCTACTTGTTCTGAAGATGAACAGAAGAGTAGGTGAATGGTGCCATCATGCACAAGCTCTATGATGTAGTGCATGTGAATCTCAATGTGTCTATTTCTC
>LPNX010275361.1:0-20183 GCA_001517045.1 Pseudotsuga menziesii | reverse complement strand
CCTCCACTCTATATTTCTCTCTCTCTCTCTCTCATACACACATCCCTATGTTTCCCCTTACCACCAACACCCCCTAACCTATAACCTACAAAACCTAGACACCCCCACACATCTCCACAAGTCTCCCCTTACCACTAACACCCATGTCCCTTATATCACTCCCCAACAAATCCAACTACCTTTAACCCCAACCCCCTATTATGTCCCCTCTACAAAACCTAGATACCCCCACATTAATCTAACCCCCCGACTCTGAAACTCCTAACAAACTCCTTCCTCTCTCTCTCTCTCTCTCTCTCTCTCTCTCTCTCACACACACACATCCCCTATGTTTCCCCTTACCACCAACACCCCCTAACCTATAACCTACAATGCCTAGACACCCCCACACACATCCACAGGTCTCCCCAACACCAACACTTACAAGTATTACACCAACACTTATATTATAATTATAGAGTATACTAATGGTTGACTCTAAGGAGGTTGTAGATTCGACCATAGTAACTATTGTGTTATAATGTTGACCTGCTGGTCTTGCCATATTCATCTAAGTTTGATAAATGCTTACAAGAGGAAATAGAAACTAAATATTTTGATGAACGCTTCATCTGGAATAAATGTCCTTAACTTAGAATTTATCATATATGAAGGTGAAGCCATTTAAGAGAAAGTTTATCAACGTAACGGTTAGACCTTGAAACTTTTATGTTGTACATTCTACAAATGCTTAGAATAATAACTATTTTACAGTAGGTTATCCATCACACCTAAGATAAGCTTTAGTATATTTTGAATCAGTGGTAATGTAAATAAGACCAGATGCATCAGCATGAGTATATCCCTATCAATGGATAGTTTGAATTTAGAAGTAGTAAATTATAAACCCCTTATTCATACACTTTACGAAGTAAGAGTATTTGTGTTTTCTTAAACATAAACTTTTGATTTTCGTTTTTTAATTGTAAACAATCTTATTTTAAGATCTTTTGACACAGACAACTATGATAGATATCAGATAGTTCAGTAATCCTAAGAACTATATTTCTACCTCTACTAGAATGAAGAACAGATAATGGATTTTACCTCAGTAAGCATTGATACGTGCTTAGCCACTAATGTCTTACTGAACTTTGAATTGCAAACAAACTTGTACATAAAGACTTTAGAATTTTTACTTGCAGCAGCCAATCTTCTTACCTGTAATCTATAAGGACAAAAGAAACTTTCTGCATTAGCTCGAAAGCTAAGTAAGCCCAGTTTTTCATGACAGCCCCACCTTATGTTCGCAAACAGAAACAAGTCAGTAAACTGAAAAGATTTGTTCAATCACTCTATGCAAATAACAGATGAATTCTAATAATAAGCTGATAACCTTTAACTAATTAAATGATTAGTTAACTACATTTATGTTGATATTATGTAAATTAAAAAAATTTAAATTTTTCAGAAAATTTGGGGTTTTGACATGAAGCTTTGGATTTCATGCTCCTAAGATCTCAATGAACAACACAAATCAAGAACAAGAACCTATTACATAAATGATCATCTTGGATCGATTCCGAAGCCATGGAGCCGTGAAACTATCGTTGAATATGTGAAAATTTCGGTGTATGGTGTGTTCTAAAAGTTTTCGTGGTTGCGACTGCATTTGAGCCAGATCGAGACGGTGATAGGGATCAAGATCAGGCCTTTATTGGTTGTACAGAGAACTTTAAATTGCATACAGTGGATACCAATGCAGAGAAGAGCAATAAGGAAATAGGGCAAGAATAATTCGGTGGATTTTGGGACTACTACTATAGATTCTGAAACCTCGAGGCAGAAACACAATCAATTTAGAATCGAAGAAGGTAGTGCAAAATCCATTGATATCAAATAGAAAGAATTCAAAGGTACGAGAGATGAATGCCAGAAAGGGCTTACAGTCGATAGAGATCTTCTGAGCTTTGGAAACCTTGCATCAATCTCAACTAGGCAAGGCACCAAGGCTTTCAGCAACATTCGTGAGGCAAGAGAAAGAGGCCATAGGCATAGGCATGTTAAACGACAGGGGAACTACAATGAAAGTGAGGAATTCATGGATTCCTGGAACCAAACCACAAGGTATTCTGGAGACAGCCATATGGAGGATAGAATGGAAGGAACAGATGATAGAATGGAAGACACAGATGAGATTGAAACTTCCTCGATGAGCAGATGAAGCAGAAGAGAACCCAAAGTCACGGGCAAATTGCTTCCTCTTTTGGAATTCTTAAGGTCCATCACTTCTCACAAATTTGGACCTGTCTTCAAGCATAAACGCGAGAGCTAG
Source organism: Pseudotsuga menziesii (assembly GCA_001517045.1). Classification (NCBI taxonomy): domain Eukaryota; kingdom Viridiplantae; phylum Streptophyta; class Pinopsida; order Pinales; family Pinaceae; genus Pseudotsuga; species Pseudotsuga menziesii. The sequence continues at coordinate 17,869 of LPNX010275361.1, read as the reverse complement.
GTTGCTTTGCTTTCTCTCTTACCCTCACTCTTTTATATTCAACATTTGATTCATTTCAAGGGTTTTTTGTTGGATTGAATCTATTGTTACCAATAGTTAAGGTGGTGTTTGTAGGTCTTTGTAATTGTGTAGAATAAGCAACAATACAGGAACATGATCAGGAGACACATGGATTCAGGAAGGTTCTTACTCTGGAAGGCTTGAGTTCTTCTGAATTTGCTTCTGGTTTTCAACAACACTCTTATATTCTAACTCAAGTCCTCTTAGGAGCACAAACCTACGGAGATGCGTGGGTTCTCATACAATTGGAAAACAATGATATGGAAAAGATATTCCAGATAGAAGCTTTGCTAAAATAGGATGGGCCATCCACCAGAAAAGGGGACCCCGGGGCTGTCCCACGCCCTCCTGTCAATGCAACCAAGTTCAATCCTAATAGCAGAAGGAGAAAGGCAAGGCCATTATTAGGTGGGAGAAGAGCCGTGGGTAGACCCAAAAGCACCACCAGATTGAACAATCGAGAAGAGTAGAAGTTCATTACAAGGATCATAAAACCATTGTAGTCCTAAAATGATTTTTGGGCATTTTCCAGTAAACAGGTATTTATTGTGAGACTTAGCATTGCCGTTAAGGATTCCACTAACTCAAAAAAAACTTACAGGTGTCTAGCAGAGTTCATTTAAATGCCATTATTTTGCATGAGAATTCAAGTAGAGATGTTTTGGTTTTAAAATTTTAAAGAAAACATGCAATGATATGACAAGCAGAGGATTTTTAAAGATTTCTTGCTTGCTGATTGTCTGGAACTGTCTATGTGACATTTTTTTTACTTATTTACGATGGAGGTTTAAGTCGTAGGAATTGGACCAACTATGCATATACAATTATCTTTGTTTTTAAACAAAAATTGGGGTGGCTTCAGCAGGTGTAAATTTTTGTTAATGTGGAACCTACAGCTTCGTGGATCTTCTGATATATATATGTCGAAATGGTCTGCAAGATGTGTTATTTATTTATTTTTAAGTATACAAACTAACTTTGATCATGTTAATATAGAGCGTAGTGTTGATCCATGATTTTATATTACCCTTTCTAGAACATATTCATGTTTCCTCGATTATTCCTTTTAATGCCAATGTGATTTTGTAATCTTTAATTACAATGCAACCACATATGCACACAAGACTTGAAATGTAAGATGTCTGGTTGCTTCTGCAGGAATATAGGAAGGGCCATCCGGAAGTCATTGTTCTTGATCCCCCAAATGCCATACAACATTTATATAATCGCCTGTCAATGCAGCTTCAAGATGTAGCTGATTTAGACCTATTTAATTGTCAAGGTAACTATGTTTGTTGTTTACTGTAGTTCCTTCTTTATGTATTTAGTGTTTGAACTACTAATGAGCTTCTCAACCTTTTATTTCATCTATGAAGTTTTGTTAAATAATCCCATGTTTCAAGGTGGCTAAATAATCTATTGAGAATCTTTGGTTGATATATCAGGTATAGTTGGTGTTCCAAAGCAGTTGGTCATAACTGGGGACCCTGCTTTGATTCCCAGTGTTGTTGCTAAAGCAGGGATAAAGTTACCACTGGGTAAGTTGTCTAGTTTTATGCTGCAATAATTGATGATTAATAACTATAAAGTACTATTTTATTCACAGTTTGAGGCTGAGACACACATAGGATTAGTGACAACTACAACATTTTCATTTTTTTATATTCTTTGTAGTTTCCAAGCCATTGGTAGTGGATGGCACAACAAAGTCACATGCATTATCACTAGCATATGATCAGGTCATCCTGCCAGAGCTTGATCCCCCTATGGTGCTCCAAGAGTTTCTCAATCAGGGTATAGAAGTAAAATCTTCATCTTTTGTTATTCAAACTTTTGTTACATAATGCTTTCAGCAGTACTCTTCCAACTTATTTTCCAAGTAGTTAATCAATCAAGCAATCTACCTTGATTGCAGGTGGAGTACTTTTCAAGGTTTACATTGTTGGGGACACCATTAAAGTAGTGCGCGGGTTTTCTTTATGTGATGTTGATGCAAGTACATCTTTGGGCTATCGAGTGATTCCATTTCTAGGGGTGTCAAGTGCTTCTGCTTCAGCTAATGATGCAGATTTAGATCTACATGTTGGGGGTGAGGTTTTCTTTTGCTACCTGGTGGATAATACACTCTTTCTTATTACATTTGACTTCTTTTAAATAAGTTCTTATGTTTTTCATGCTTTTTATGAATTATGTATTGTAATGCTTGCAAAGTTTCCTCCGCCATTATTGCTTGATAAACTCACAACTGAACTCCGTAGAAGGCTTGTAAGTAGTTTGCATCTTTGCAACGATTAATTGTTAAATGACTTGAAAGTTTACTTATGTATTTCATATCCTAGACGTTATTTAGGTTTTGGAGATATTGGAGGTGATCCCTTGGGATATAGTGCATAGTGTATTCGATAGTCCCATTGATTGTTTTAGGCCATCCAATGATATTTCAATGTTGCTTTCGAAAATAGATAGGTGGATGTGTTTTTCCTCACTTGGTTTTCATTGTAATGTACTCCAGGGACTCCGAATTTTTAATTTAGACATCATTCGTGAACATGGAGCAAGAGATCACTACTATGTAATTGACATCAACTATTTCCCTGGTACGTGTTTTAAAATTTTAAATGCTTTCTTTTGTTGTCCAAAATTGAATGTTTGTTGCTTACGCTAGATATATTTTTCTTCCTTTGGATTTGATCTATGTTACTACTAGAGACCTTGTTTTCTTTATATCGTTATCCACTAGTAGTTTATGATAAAATTGGTATTTGTGTACAGGCTATGGAAAAATGCCTGGATATGAGCACATTTTCACAGACTTTGTTTTAAGCATAGTACCGGGAAAGAATCGAAAGATCACAGGGGATGGTATCTGTACCATGCATAATAATGACTGTTAATGATAGTGCCTTAAAATAGAAATTCATGTCATCTTACCTCTTCCTTTTCTAGTTTTAAACACCAGCCTCTTGTAACATATGAATGTGTCAAATTTAGGCATTTGACGGATATTTCAAACTCAACCTGAGAGATCATGGAGATAGAATATTCACCCAATTTCCAGATGAGATATTATTTTTACCAAATGTTCCTCATTGCACAGGACTTCAACATTGCATTTCGGGTATCTTCTGTGGCCAAAGGGCACGTTCCTCTATATTTCCGTGCAATGTTGTTTTCTCCCATAGGTCAATTATTCCTCTGCTTAATTCGGAATTAAGGTTTGGTTGGTGGAGGCAGGTGGCCTAGTGGTCATCCTGGGTGTAAAGAATAGTGGAAGTTTTAGCTACTATTTAGGTTATTATTTTTCATCATGATATTGTTACATTCCAAGTTTATTTTTCAGCAAGACTACTTAATCTTGTCCTGCGGTTGTACATGAACTACAATTGATTAACTACTCACAATTATTGTTTCATGGCATTTGCATTTAATGATTCATCAGCTTATTGTAAGTGTACATTTATTGTTGTGCAGCTTTAACTATTACATGACTTAATTGATATGAAACTATTCTGGTTACTTTGTTGGAACTTGTTCTCTGAGGTTCTAATATAATTGCATGATTATTATTTATCCATCTCGTTATTATACCTATCGAAGGAAATGTATATAGGATTCGATATCCATTGAATGCATATTAGTTACTTCGTTGACTAAATATTTAACCTATTTTTCCAAATTAATACATTACACATATGATGTTTACGCCGTAGGCCTTTTTCTATATGAGGTTCTTTTAGTAAACAGTGTTCATTTCGTCGTCTATCCTAGCAACCATATTTCACCATGCATTTTTTATTGTCCATTTATTACATGCCATGTGTTTGCTTTGTGGTTGAAGTTTAAGATGCATTTGTTTGAGTGGCATAAATGCCATCGCATTTATTCCTTACCTTCAATCCATTCCATCTGTTTCAAATCAGAGAAGATAACTATCTATCATCATTGCTACCAAGAAGTTCAAGATGCAGGTTGGCTCTCTGTATGTGGGAATGGGAATTCGTATTATGTATCTTTTAAACAACTAAACAATACTTCCCTATGCATTCTGATTTTGCTAAAGCTCCAGGGCTTCATAACTGCAAAATGGGAGTACGACTAATAACAATTATGATATTATTTGTTGCATTATTATGTGAAGGGAAGGGGGAGGTGGAAGTGGAAGTCCCGATGGAGATGAAAGTTGCACTGGACCCCAAGGGGGAGATACTCTACTTGTGGGGGAGGATATCCGTGCAATGGGATTTTTGATGGAGTTTCCTGCAATGAGCATGGCAAGGTGGCAAGTGTTTCTTTGCAAGGCAAAGGATTATTAGGCTCAATACCCTCAGTAGTTGGAAAGCTCAAATGTCTCACTGGACTATATTTGCATTACAACATCCTTCAATGGAAGATACCCAGAGATATTTCTAACTTAACTGAGATGCTGGACCTTTAGATTAATGTCAATATGCTATTTGGTCCTATTCCCAAGGAGCTAGGACCCATGTCCATCTTGCAAGGTATACATTATCACTTGAACACTGTCTAGATTTGTTGTTTTTTTAACAAAAACCACAAGTAAGCATTTGTTTTGTTGGGATAACTAAGGTTGAAACAAACATTTGTATTTGCAGCACTCCAGCTGTGCTACAAACATTTGTATTTCTAGCAGTCCAGCTGTGGAGCTAGGAGCCATGTCCAACTTGCAAGGTATATATTCTCACTTGAACATTGTCTAGATTTGTTGTTTTTCTAACATAAACAACAAGTAAGCATTTGATGTGTTGGGATCACTAAGGTTTAAACAAACATTTTTATTTGAATCACTCCAGATGTGATGCAGTGGGTTGATAGGGTCTATACCGATGGAGTTGAGGTCTATGAAGAAGCTCAATGTTCTTGCACTGCAACACAATGATTTAAACAGTGCAATACCATCATCACTACGAGAAATGATGTCGCTGACAAGGCTAGACCTTAGCTTCAACTCACTCTTTGGGCCCATACCCACAACTCTTACAAACCTACCTCATCTTGATGTTTTGGATGTCAGGAACAATAGTCTCTCTAGAAATACTCTTCAAGGTGATATCTTCCTCATGCCCTGCACACTTAAGTTTAACAATATTATCTAAGATTCGTTTTTTTTTAATCCCACAACTTACAAATGGCACAATCGCTAATTCGTCTTATCTTGGTTTAGCAGTGATACATCTTCGTTTTGTTGTTTTCTTGGGGTTTTTTAGGTTTATTAGTAGCACAAACCTATCTAAAACTGGTTCTGATATGTTTTGTTGGGGTATTAAAGGTTTATTTGTAGCACAAACCTATCTTAAACCGGGTCTAAGAGTCTTATATGTTTTCTTAGGGTTTTATAGGTTTATTAAGTATCTAAAACCGGGTTTGATGGTATGATATTTTGATTTTACATACTCAAGTTCCAATGTTTGATGGGTTAGCCATTTGTGTGAATTTCAATTATGCATCCACAAGATTCACAAACTCGGTGTGCATTTCATATGAGTCACCCATCAGATCACTAGAGTTTAAAAATTCCCCCAATGCACCATCTATATTCAATGCATCCTTACATGTACAGTCAACACACAAATGTAGAGTTGATGGATCACCTGACCCTCATTTTGATGCATCCTAAAGCTTCACAACCTCAAGGCCATGCATATCACAGAAAAGTCATCCAAGTTTCAATGGATCTTTGCTGGTGTCCATTTTCAACACAACCAATGCACTATTTAGATTTAAGGCACCATTACATGTATTCATGCATAAACATGAGTTGATGGATCATCACACCCTCAATTTGAAAATGTCCATTAGGTATGTTGCATATCATAGTTTAGATGGTTTGATAGGTATATACGCATATATTACACATTTAGGCACATACAAGCATGAAAAATTGATGGATGACCACACCCTCAGTTTGAATCTATGGATGTAAGGTTTGCTTCCAGTGAAAGGTGCATATTATAGTCACCTGAAATTAGACTTCTAATGTCCCTATTCAATGTATCCAATGCACCAAATTCAACGCACTATCACACATATAGGAAGTGGAACATACAAAAACAAAAAATTGATGGATCACTACACCCTTAGTTTGAACCTATGAATGCAAGGTTTCATTTTAATGAACGGTGCATATTAGATTCACCTGAGTTGGGGCTGTTAGTGTATAGTTTAATATACATGATGCACCATCTATATTCAATGCATGGCTACACACCTGTCCACATAAATGCAAAGAGTTGATTGATAACCAAAACCTCAATTTATATGTTTGAGCGTAAGAATTGTTTCTAGTATATTTTTATGACAAATATGGGTTGATATAGTGTGGTTTCTCTTGTATTTTTTAGGTTTTAAACAAACTCAAGAAGGATTTAGGTATGGAAACAATTTGGAAAAGCATTTTTTGGGCTTGCAATCTGTAATGCCAGTTTTCCATTAATAAAGCCAAAATCTCTTGGTTCATGGGGACCAAATTTAACTGCCAAATCTCCCAGAGACTCAACAGTACCTCCAGGCTCCATTGCAGAAGATTCCAGAATCTTTAGATTTGTCAAGAAGTTTCCAAAATTGCTCCAAAACCTTTAAAACCCCAAGCATTGCCATTGTTGTGGGTGTGATTGCTTTGATATGTGGAGGAACCATGGCAAGTGTTTTCACATTCTCATGATTTTTAAGATGAAAACATAAGATTAGAAGTGCTTATGAGATAACAAACAATAGAATAAGTATTGCTAATTCAAAGGATTTTGGAAGGAAATCTATCACTCCACTAATTAGTCTAGAGTACTCAAATGGTTGGAATCCTTTGGGAGATGAAGGAACATGATGTGAATGCTTTCAGAGCTGTATATTTAATCTTGAGGAAATCAAATATGCGACATAGTATTTCTCTGAAAAGAATCTGCTGGGAAAAAAATAACTATTGTATTGCTTACAAGGGGTTATTCAAAGACACATCTTTTGTGGTCATCAAAAGCATAAATAAGATGAGTTGAAAGACAGTGGAATTGGAATTCCAAGAGGGTCTCAAGACTTTGTCATCACTTTGGCATGGAAATGTGGTTAGGTTAAGAGGGTTTTGTTGTTCCAGAGGCAGATATGAGTGCTTTCTTGTGTATGATTTTTCACCCAAAGGAAATCTATTGTAGTTTCCGATTGCAAAAGATGGGAGGGTACTCGACTGGCCTGCCAGATTAAGGATTGCACGTGGTGTTGTGAAAGGTAAGTCTTAAACCCTTCTTCCTAGTGGATTTCCTTGTTGATATTCACTTTTGGTTTGATGATATAAGTACACTTATGAACCATACACATTCTGTCTTAACTAACCCATGAACAAATATCTTCAACAAACTTCACTAACATAAACCTCTCTTAACCCTGGTCTGATACACATCTTAAGGTTACGAAGCCCAAGGTTATGTATTTCTGTCCCAAGATTTTATATATAGGCCTTTTTGTTCAAACCAAATGCATCCAGTGTACTATCTCGATTCTAATTCTATAGATTTAATGCACCTAAGCCCTATGTACACATACAAACACATAGGATTGATGGATCAATCATACTCTCAATAGAACTGACCTTGCATTGCTAATTTTCCGTCTATATTCAATACACTGATACTAATGCACACACATAAATACAAAGAATTGATGGATCACCCCACTCTCATTGGGTCTAATATCACTTCATATCACTTCTTGAATCTCTGGGCATGACTAGAAACTAGCATAGGCCCATCTAGAACTCTGGGTCCAATATGCCCCTTGAAATTGTATATTTGTGCCAAGTTGTGAATTCGAGATGCAAACTTGATCTTCAAAACCACGAGATGCAAATATGACCTGGGTTTGGATGGGTCTCTGTTAGTTTCTACATCCAATGCACCCAATACATTGTCTAAATCCAATGCTCTGTTGCACAAAGGTACACACAAACAATAAGAGGTAATGAGTCACTCGACACTCACTCAGGATGTGGAATGAACTACACTTCTCTGCGTGCAACCAACTAATAAAAATAGCCTTTACGCAAATGCATAAGCTACAAACAACTTTATTTGATCTCAAAAAGAACAATTAGAGGAATGTTACACAAAATTCTCTGGCAGAGAGAATTTTCCACATATACAGTGTAGGCAAGCAGATGATGATGCATCATCATATAAACTTGTTCAACAAATGTTCCACATTTTCAAACACAATTCCCAACCCTTTGGGAAAATCATTGCACTGGTGGTATTTAAAAGCATGTAAACTAGCACAACTTCATTTGTATCTATTACATGCCCAGAGGTATCAAATTTCCCAAGGTACTAATCTCAATGTGTCCCTGCAACTACTTAAAGAGTGTTTTATGGAGGCAAAAAAATAGACGTTGACACCTTAAGGAATTTGGTTACCTCTCTGTGTGTAACAACTCCACACGAGTGTAAGGTCTGTTTTAAATTTTAGAAACATTATTTAAAAAAACTAACATATCTGTTATAGTACATTGACCCCAAGATACACAAAAAAACAAAGAAATGTTGATAGATGCCTAGGACACAAATATTGAGCATCAACCAACTCCATAGATTCATGGAAAACATACCCGCATTCAAGAATTTGGAGTATTGGATGCTTTTGTAATGAGAATTCTCCATGAAAGGAACATATTTTGATAAAATAACTTGTAAATAGGTCATATCATTGGTATGGTATATTTTAAGCCTATCATTTATTTGTTTCTATATTTATTCACTGTTTGGTTTTGTTATCTGGTATCGACCTGTGCAGGCACTGGCATTGAGTATCTGCATGAAGGCATAAGCAAAGCTATTGTGCATCAAAACATCTCAGCTTAGAAGATTCTTCTTAATCAACACTTAAATCCTCTTCTTTCATATTTTGGTCTACACAAACTATTAGCAGATGACATTGTGTATTCAATCCTGAAATCTCTTGTAGGCATGGGATATTTGGCTCCAGAATGCACCACAGTTGGTTGTCTTACAGAGAAAAGTGATGTCTATGCTTTTGGAATCATATTGTTGCAGCTTATCACTAGAGAAACAAGGATTAACTCTTCTTCAATAAGACCTCTTGTACAATCGAGGAGGCCAGATGAATTCATCGATATAAATATAATGAATAAGTACTCAAAAGAGGAGGCTTCTCATTTAGCATGCATTTCATTGGATGGAACTGGTGAGGTTGTTGCTCAAAGGCCTCCTATTAGTGTTGTACTGAAGAAACTGGCTAGAATTGATGATGAGGAGCAATGATGACTACTTCAATTCACTTGATTAGGCATGGCATTTTATAACATGGATCTATTTTGTTTCTTCATCTAAAGACCCCTTTTTGGTATTTTGGTTAAGGATCCATATCCATGTGTAAGAGGTTTTTTCTTTACTCGACGCACTCACTAACACTTTGGGATCCTCCAAATCCCTTGATCCAAATACATTTTTTTCTTCTTGTATAGATTATACAGATGTTAACATTTAATCAAGAAAACAAATTAATCCCTTTCAAAAGTGTATTTCAGTTTTTGAATTTTAATGTTTGAATTATGCAAGTAATATTCAATTGCTTAATTGTTTGGTACAACATTGCCATTCACTATCTTAACTATCATGGTTCTATTCCTTCCTTTTCTGTTTCGAGCCTTGAGAGAGCATTGTGGAGTGCTACCATTCTCTCGTAGGCTATTTTCCAATTTACATCGTATTGTGAATAAGGAGATCAAATAGTGGGTTTGGTAGCCCTAATTTTCTTTCAGTTCCATATATTTCAAAGAAAACCTAAAAAATAGTATTTAAAAACTTGGATTTCAAAAGAGTAAAGCATGGAGATCAGACCACCATGGAAGATTACCAATTAGATTCACATACCTTGTGAGCAAAATATTTTCCAACAGGACAACTGAAAAACATTTATTGCCACATGAAGCTGCAGATAAGGTCGATTTGACTCACATGGGACCATGACTCAATCACATTAACTATCAAGGTGCGTGGAAATAGCAAGGGTCTTGCTAGGGAGCAATTCGAGCGGTTTTTTGCTTTACTCAACAGAAATGGGTATTTTAGAGGTGTGAAAAACCACTTTGAATTTTTAAGATGATTTTAATTTTGGCATTCAAAGAGGCAATGGCCAGTAAATTCCAAATACCCTAAAAGTTAGGTATATAATACAAACACAAACTTACATCATGACGGAGAAATTTCGCAGACCTACAACATGACAGAGAAATTTATTTATGTCTTCCAGAATCCAACCTCTAGATTGTTCCTATCCAGTGAGGCAACATATAGTAAGTGATTTTAATAGAGATAACATTGGGAAAAAGTATGAACAACAAGAAGCTTGAAAAAAATATAATAGCAATTACTATAAAACCATTTTTTTATGTAAAAGAAGTGAATATTTATAGTCTATAATAAGAAGTGATATAAAAATTAGAGACGCAAATAACCATGTTTGCCCGATAACATTTTGCATCAGTTAAGTGTGAATCGGACTTAAAGGCAGTTAATAGAAGCACATAATCCGTTCAACAAGAAGAAATTACTTTAAGAAATTCAATAAGTGCATCCATATTTTTTGAAAGGACTGGAATGCAATCTTGGCAACAATAATATCTTTCTATATTTAATTTTTTTTTAATCAGATACCATCCTGCATGGATTAAATTTGAAAGAAAACCAAAATACAAATAAAAGTGAACTTTTGAATTCCAGGGTGGTTTGTTTATGGATTTGTATTGCTGAGAGGGACAAGAGTAGAGGAGCTTTGATTGGTGTTGCTTGGCGTGGTCGTTTTGACTTGTTTTCTGATTTTTGTATCTAACTTGTATCTAATATTGAATATGTAGTAATTGTTAGCCTTGAATCATAAAAATGTGGACTCAAACCAATTGCTCTTCCCAAGACTATTCTCTTCCCTATAACAATAACCTTCACATATTTAAGAATTGTTGTAAATATGCTCCTCAACTAAAATTTTTCTATAAAACAATATTTCCTAAATTAAGAATAAAGGCAAATTGAGTTGCTTGCTTTTATTTTAACTTAAAGAAAAAACTCCAAAATTAGATTATTCTAAGCAAATTTAGGTTAAAAATAAAACAATATTTTTGTAAATTTAGAATAAAGGCAAGGTACTTTGTTGATTCTAACTTTAACTTCAACTTACTAGAAAAAAAACACCGAAAATTGGTTTATTGGAAACAAATTTAGGTTCAAAATATAGTAGCGTAAGTTCAAAAATATATTACTCATTTTAAAAATGTTTAAATTTTGAAATTTTGGCTTTTTCAAAATTATATTTTTCATATTTACAAAATTGTAATTTTTTAAAATGAAATTTACTTGTATTTATATTTTTTCATATAACATTAATTGTTTTTTATTTTTATTTTTAATTAAATAACTTAAATTTAAAAATATGTTATTTAAATTTGTTTTTTAATATTTTCTTATTTTTTAAGATTTTTATTTATAAATTAATAATTTAGTAAATGTTTTATGATTATAATAGTATTATTGTTTTAAAAATTATCAAACACAAAATCAATAACATGGGGGACTATAGACTTCTAAAGCTAGCTTTTAATTCCAACCAAAACCAACTAAGGCTCATGCAAGATTGTACCATGGCCTGGTTAAAAATGAACTAAGGCTCAAGCGAGGTTATACCATGGCCAGGTTAAACCATGGCCTAGTTAAAAACCAACTAAGGCTCAAGTGAGGTTGTACCATGGCCAGGTTAAACCACTGGGAGATCGACGAAAATGTTGCATTGCAAAATATTAATAACATTAAAAATATTGTTACTTCTAAGTTTAAAGAGAAATTGTGGTGTGAGAAGGATTTAGAGGCTAAAATAAAACTAAGATATTATAAGGAGGCCATCAACCATACTCTAGAAGATCAAAAATATCTCTCTGTATTAACCAGTTCAAAGAAAAAAATTAATATAACCAAGATAAGAACAAATTCTCATGAGCTCCATAGTGAAACTGGTCATTGGACAATTCCTAAAACACCATGGATGGAAAGGATCTGTTGTCTCTATGAGAATAGGAACATTGAAGATGAAAACAACTTCCTCTTAGAGTGCACTATGTACACCCACATTAAGTTTCATAATATTTATTGCAATACCAACCTTCCTAGCCTTTTAACTTGTCAAAATTATAGTGAGCTCGGGATGCTTGAGACCAAAGACGTTAACCATCATCATCATCATCATCAATTAAAAAAAATTAGTTTAGTTCCCTGCATCAATAATTTAAAAAAAAGTAAAAATATAAAATTGTGTGTTTGTAAAATAGTGGTTTTTGTATTTTATTTATAATATAGGTTTTTTTTCCTTTCTAATTTCTACAATATTTTATTAAAAAGAATGCAAAATTATCATTACTTTTACAATATTATGACAAAAAACAATTAATTAATGGGCGCTCGCACGAAGTTGGTTGCACTTTTTGATGCCACTTAGGAAATCAGAAACGCACTTCCGAAGTGCAAATCAGGAAGGCATATGCGTTATTGATGGTACGTTCGGAATAACCCAAGCCCAAACAAAAGGCTAAGGTTCGTGGAAATGTACATCGCATATGCGTGTTTTAATGTTAAATATCACATATGCAATATATCGCATATGCGATATGTAGCATTTACAAAACGCATATGCGAAAACACGTATGCGATATATCGCATATGCATTTTGTATTGCCTTGATTATTGCGTTTTTTATTGCCTTGTTTAGTACTTGAACTACCCAACAAATGTGTTATACTTGATAGGAATGCCAACAACTCTTAGAAATGGACCTCTTAGATGTTTTGGAGTACACCCACAATGTCAATCATAGTAGGTCATTCTTTAGGGGATTCGTTTACACATAGAAAACCCACACTTGTGAGTTCTCTGAGGCAATTGATATTTTAATCTTCTTTAAGTGTTTGTACCAGAATGAGCGAGGGACTTTAGTAATGTATTTGGTTGTTGATTTATCTGCATCTATTTTCACTCTATTAATATTAAGTGAATCATATGGTTGCATATGTATATGAATTTATTCCATATGAAAATTAATGTGGTTCATGCTCATTCTTAGCTTAATTGTAAGAATAGATCATGGCTAGGATAAGTTAGGTAGAAATGCATTGTACATCTATAAATATATCTACATAATAGGATCTTAAAATAGAATAAAATCACAAAAAAGCGTACACATACAAATGACAATTGGGTCCACATAGTAGTCAAAAGTGCCATCACAAATGAAAGAGGTTCTAATTGGGACCTCCAATTGGACACTCTATCCTTGTTGATGAAGGGTCATTTTTCCCTTTCAATGCATCTTAAGTGGGCCAAAATGTCCACCATATCAAGACGCATGAGCTTCCCAAATCAAAACTAACAAGCCTAGAGTGTTGGGTAGGAAAATTTAATTATGCATAAACATCCAACCCTCCCAAATACAAATTAATTTGGGTGGGATGATGAAAGGCCTGCCAAACTAACCCAAAAAAAGTACTAGTAGCATATAGTTGTTCCAAGCTTCAAAGGCAACACAAGGAACATCCAAAATGTGCATTGGTTGAGGTGGAGGGAAACTCAACACATTTGTCACCTAATTTGAACTCCCTTTCTTATATTTAAAGACCATGTGAAACTATTGTAGGTAGGAGGCATGTTTGAGATGGAATTGTTCTTAACTCTTAGACTATGAATTCGAAAGATTAAGGGATGATTATTAGTACAAAAATTGTTTTCCTTATCCAAAACATAATGGCACCATTGCTTCAAGGCCTTCACTAGATCTCAAAATTCTTTGTCATATGTGTTGTACTTCAGATTGGCATTTGTCAAAGTCTTGGAATGATAGTCCGTGGGATGACAAACCCATTTTAATATGACACTAGTAGCATAGTGTGAAGCATTTGTCTCAATCTCAAAGGGATATTGTGAATCCAAAAGGTGCAAAACCAATTTCAAATACAATGTAGTGTTTGAGTTCCAAGAACTCTCATCCATTAACTTTGTTGGGAAAACACAAGTGGATTGGAGAGTTGATGTAGGGGGTATGAAATGTGAGATAAATGAGTAGTAAAATGCTGATAAAAATTTAGGCCACCGATAAATACTTTTTCAAGAAACAACAATGAGGGGATGAGCCAGTTAACAAGAGCTTGTACATTGGCAAGATGAACACCTATTCCAATTTTATCAATAAGAAGTCCTAGATAGTGAATGGAGGTTTCCCAATATAATACTTTTTTGTGACTAACCTGCAATTTGTGAGTTCGAAGTAGCTTTAGTACCAAGTTCACACATAGGTTCTCTTCCTACTTTTTACTAAAAATGATAATTTTTTCAAGATATATCACAATGAAAATCCTTGGATGGAGAAGAAACTTAGTCTTAAACCAATCTTACAGGTGTCACTGGAACTCATGCAAACCTAATGATGTTATCCCATTCAACAATTTCATCTTGATAAAGAATTTGTTACCATTGAAAATCATCATACTATGACAAGGGATAGCAATTTTTTGTAGTGATCTTATTAAGAGCACGAGAATCTTTGACAGGGAACCACTTCTATGCTTTTGGAATCATGAAGGAAATGGAGCCATTAGGGGAAGAACTAGGTTGGATATGGCCAGATCCCACAAGGGATTAATCTTATGTTCTAATTCAATAACTTTATGTGGAGATAATTCATAAGAAAAAGCATTTGTATGGACTCACCAAAAATTAAATCAATGAAATATTGGATAGAACAAGTGGGGGGAAGACCCTCAAGAAGTTGAAACACATTTTTTTGTAAAACATATTTTTTTGTAAGGGGACCACAAAAGAAGTATATCTCAAGTGCAATATATCGCACTTGCGATATTCAAAAGCAGAAAAAAATATAAAACAGAGGCCGCAACCTCATTTTCAAAGCATCGGGACAGCGAAATAACGGAGGAACGAAACAACGCAGAAGCGAAAAAACGGAGAAGCGAAAAACCGCAAGTGCGATTTGTGTTTTACCTTTTCGAGGTCGAGGCCGAGTTCGAGGTGGATTGCTCCAATGGAAGGTATTTATGCTAGTTCAATCCTTTCCATTTATCCTTCCATTCTTTAATTTTGTTCATAATTTCTTTGTTTTTATAATTATTTTGAACAAATTTAAAAAAATAATTTCAAATGTGAACAATCAAATAATGATTCTAAGTAAATTAACTTGCAATTTTATGTTTAAATCTTAACAGACAACACAAATCAACAACAGAATGTGGAAAACCCACCCTCTAATAACCCACAACCAAACCCAGACTTGAAGGGGGAAGAAGATAGAAACACACAAATTATTGCATGCTTGGCATCATTGAGGCGCCTTAGCTCATCTATTAGAGGGGGGGGTCATTTGAGAGATTCTTTAGCCGATGCCTTGGACATGATAACGAACACAATTTTCGATGCACAAGGAGATCTGTACAACATTACCTCGTACAAAGAATCTAGGAGGCAATACTACTCCGATGGATTGACTCATAAAGACATCAAAGCCCTTAAAATTACAAAATACCAGTTATTTGCATTATTCCGGGACCCCAGCATTGGATTGGTTCCACCCACCAGTCGAGCACATATTTCCATAGACTGGTGCACTAAACCAGATATAAAGCCTAATCGGATGGATCATTGGTATATGGTCTTCGATGAAGACCCCCATGGGAATAGGGACATCCCATTTTATTTCCTTAGGAAGTTGTATGCAGAATTCATCCTGGGGAAACATGTTAACTACTTCGATCTCTTAGGAAACCAGGGTGTTGGTCATGGCATGCCCCAAGATAGGGAAGGAGCCAGGACAGATCCCAACCGTGTGCCACGCCCACCACGCCCACCACGCACACCAAAACCCCCTCGGGTATATCCTCCTGCAGGTCCTGTCATTGAGTATACACAGGAGGCATTACTTGACATGGAAAAGACATTGCTTGAGCATGGGACTGATGTCCAAGGCAATGTACACCAAGGGGCTGGCACTTCTATGGTGGGCCCATCTACAGATCACAGAGGAGATGCTGAGTCTTCAGAGTGTCGTGTTACTCCACACCCTTACACATCGTGTGGAGGCATATGCTATGGCCCTGCTTCCGACTTCCGAGATGATATATTACTTCGCTTTGTAAGTAAAACTCATTATTTTAATATTATATTTTGTTTCATGTCAAAATATTCAATTGTTTCGCACTTTATTTCTATTTAATTATCTTTAACAATTTTTGTGAACAAATATACAGCTGGTGTCCCATGGCACACCACAGTCGCATAGTCCATCGATCAATGTTGAGAACATTGATGCGGCTGTCAATATTGCTTATGGGTTTGGTTCTTCACCAATAGGCCCTTCACTGCTTCGATTAACTTCATGTCTTTGCGGGGCAGCCTACCGCTAAATGCCCATAATGTTTCCATTTGTCCCTCTACATCAAAGTTGTCTCTTCTTACTGAATATTTTTTAAGAGTCTTTGGATGTGAAGGAACAATTTCTGATGTGCATTTAAGTAAACAATGTTGTCTTGTGGATCTACATACAATTGATTCAGCCAATACACGACGAGCCACATTACAATATTTTGAATGAGTTTTTCTACCAATCGATGTGAATGCAGCAGCACGAGATTTAGAAATGTGATTACTTGATTTTATATTCTTCATTGTTGTTGTGCCTAAATTTCTTCTAACAGTTGCCATATTTCTAGATTTAAGCAAAGCTAAAAACAGTTTGCATTTACCGGCTTCGGATTTGTTATCAAAATATTGTTTCATTATTTGAGAAGAATGACGAAGGATAGTGCGTTTAGCCACCTTACCTTCCATGGAAGTCAATCCGCTCTCATCCTCTTGTATTCGTTTAGGAGTTCTCTTTCGTTTTGATGCAAAATTTCTTGTCGTTTGAAATGCTGGAGTGACGTTTACATCCACTACCAGCTCACAACTTCGATTAGGATATTGAACCACCGAACATGGTTGTTGCTGAGTCACATTTGCATTAGGAGTAACATAATTATTGAACTGTTCACAAGATTGACCATCTACTAATGGATCAATAATATCAACTTCCGTATAACCAGCTTCTTTTAATGTTGCATTATCTTCCTTAGCCTCTAGGTCAGGTATCTCTTGAGGGGGAATGGGAACTATTTTCTCATGTAATGAATGCCGACGATTCCTTGAATCTTCCCTTTTTTTTGTTTTTTATTTTCTGCTTCTTCCGATGTAAGCACCTTCCTTGCTGACTTTATTCCTCTATTATGTACATTCCCCATTGAAATCCACCCAAACCTATATAAAACTATGCAATTATGTAAATAATGATAAAAATTTGCATGTCCAACAATTCTCTGTGCGCGGGTTCAGACGAATTATGTCTTTTGATACGTTAAAGGTGGCCAACACAACGCCACCTTACATTTTCTATAAAACATAAATCGCATTTCCGATATAACGCACCTGCGATATATCGCATATGCGATATTGAATTTATTAAAAGGGAAAGGGTTTTCCATAACGCATTCCCGATATATCATATATGCGATTTATTGCATATACGATATATCGCATATGTGATTTATTTCTCAATGAAAATGTGTTAAATTTACATCGTCGTCTTTTTTTTTGTTAAACCTTTTCCACCTCAGGATTCTTACCTTTTCCTCTAATTGTTGTACATGCTTGTCTTCTTTTTCTTTTAGCTTCAGATAGATAGATTTGGTGATTTGGGTTGCATAAGAAAAAAT
>LPNX010275355.1:48341-68577 GCA_001517045.1 Pseudotsuga menziesii | reverse complement strand
CATATAGGTATCAATGATGATGTACTTTTCCCTCGTGATGCATTTTAATTCATGATGTTTATGATGGTTCATGTTGCAAATGTGTATCGATATTATTGGAAAAAACTAATTTTTTGCAGGTTGAGGCATTGATGAAGATGTCGAGCTCACACCCAAGGGAAAGTGGCTCATGTTCTAAGACCACCTTATTTTAGTGCCAAGGGAGCCTAGGGAGGGGGAAATGCCTTAAATTGCCTACCACAGTGAACCTGGGTAAAAGCCCAAGAGGAATATGCTGTAAATTATCTTTTACCCACTTTTTGATGATTTTAATCTTGGCCTTAAAATAAAATTCACCCAAGTGTAATCTAGTATGGGGAATGAGAAAGCCAAGAGACCTTCTTGGCAGGGAACAGTTACACCCTTGAGAGTTTATAAAAGTGAGAGCATCCTTGAGTGAGGCCCCATTGTTGATTATTGAGGACTACTGCATGAACAAGAGGCCTGTTTTGATTGTGATATTGGAGAGCAGTCCAATAGCTGATCTAGCCTGGTTTGTGTGGATAGATGAGGCTGGGAGTGTGCCGGGCCACTAATGTGCATTGTGCATAGCAATCGGTTTCTGTAAGACCAGGAGTCTCTCTACCATGCCATGGCAATCAATAAGATGTCTGTGAGCCATAAACCGAGTTGTTATGTTAATACCATAGAGAATAACCTGGCATTCTTCTCTTATCTATAAACATATAAGAGAATAGTTGCAATTATTTAAAACTTGAAAACCAAGTCACTAATTATTACTCGTGATTTCTAACAGCATGTATGCCAATTCTATCAAAAAGGGGTGGTCATTACAATCATTGTTCTTGTTACATAAATCTACACAACATTTTAATTAGTTTCTTTGTTTAACTCGCTTCCAATTGATCATTAATAAGTTATAACTTAAAACTGGCTATAGGTCAGAAACCAAACATGAATCAACATAAGATGAAAAAAAGGACAAGGATACCCTGGCCTCCGAAAAGAACACACCTGGTGTTGCAATTTGTCAGCATCACGACCATGAACAGGAACAGCAGTTCCATAAACATGAAGTTCACGAACAATTGAGCACATACCCTAGTTGAGCTCTGGACATGTTGTGTTGCGGCCACATTTCCACAAACGCAATAAACCAACTAAAATGTCCTGTCAACGCAGTTGTCACAAGTAACCATGTGACAATATAAGTCAGCCACAATACCCAGCAAAATTACAACTCCGATGCCCAGCAAAACTAACAACACTTTTAAATTCTGAAATACAGTTTCTAGAATGTAAAAATACATAATCTAACATAAGCTTATTAAAACTAGAAAAGCATGCATTTAATAATTTTACAACATGAAATAGTAATGAGTGCAAGAATTGTAGATCATTTCAAGATACCCAACTAGTCATCATAATCGTCATAGAAATTAGTTTTTGTGGATGTTGGCATGAGAGAGGTAGAATGTGCTGGTGCAGGTGGAATAACAGGTATAGCTTTCTCTTTCTTGGGTTGTTTCTCCTTCTCTTTTTCCTTCTCCTTATCTTTTTCCTTCTTATCCTTGAGTCTCCTATGGCAGAACCACATCTGCAGCTGCCGATCAGAAAGCCCCAGTTGCAACGACAGATCTGCCCTCACTGCCATCAGAAAACGGATGGTAACTGACCCAACCTCCGAACCCATCTAAAACAGAGTCTCATTTCAAATGCAGATCAGGGTTGTGAAACTCGAGGATGCATATCTCAAATTAACACAAATTGCCAAAATACCAAGATGGGTTCAGTGCATATCATCCCCTGGATCTGCACTGAGTTGAGCTGTGCGATCTGTGAATCCTTGGCGTGAATCCCTGGCCAGACAGACATCCTTCTCACAGTATAATGCTAAAAGGTGAATCCTTGGCGTGAATGGCATTTGTAGCTTCCGCGCCCTTTTGGCTTTCTTTTTTGGCTTTTTTGACCTTTTTTGACCAACTCGCCGTCGTTTAAGCGACGGTTATGAGAATAGCCGTCGCTTAACCGACGTGTATGGCCACATTTACAAAAAAAAAATGAACTTTGTAATTTTTGGTAGGTTTAAAACAAAAATTCCATGCGCCGTCGGAAGTAACCGTCGGATTTTGGATCGAAATGTAGTAGTGATACCTTTGCACTTGGAATATTTGGTTCCTTGCTACATGTCATGGAATCATTGAACTTCAAATTCTTCACAAAGCATTCATTTTAAAATGAAAATCCTGGAGATAACATACTTATTAAGTTCGTAGTTGCTTTATAGCCATTGGTATAGTGGAAGAAGTTGTTTTTTAATAGTTCTATATCAATGCATTTAATCAAAGATAAATTATGCAAGTAAAAATTCTCATTTCGTAGGTAAAGTGATCAAAGTTGTTGAGTTTGACCCAACTATTCCAATTTACAACACATTTTTTAGATATTGATATGATTTCCATCTCATAATTTCCCAATTTTAAATTCCAGGTAAATCAATATTTTTCCTTATTAAAAAGTACAACATACATTAAATAAGAAATGTATGCGGGGATTTTTTTAGGTTTCCTGAAATGAATGAAAAATGAGCAAAAAGAAAAATGGAATACGTGGGGGTAGGTGCATATATAGATGGCAGGGTTTCAAACCCAAACACTCTACTGAGCCCAGGTACGTGGTGCTCCATGAATTCACCTTGTTGTCGCATAGGTGATAGGCAACGTGTCAATCCATTTCATTCTTTTTATTTACATGCCTTTAGACACCTCTTATACATTTTCCAGTTCACTCTGAATTCAACTTTGAATTTTTTTGAGAGGAAAGCAAGAAAGAAAGAAAGATTTGGGAGTATTATACTTCAATGGCATGTTCAAAATATCCCCTGGTAACAAAAAGAGTGATAGTAGGAAGAGTGATAGGGGATTTTATTGATATGTTTGTGCCTTCTATGGGCATGGCCGTTTATTACGGATCCAAGCAGGTCACTAATGGCTGCGAAATCAAGCCTTCAGCAAATGTGGACCGCCCAAATTTGCAAATAGCAGGCCGACACTTCAACGATGGTCTTTATACTTTGGTACCCATTTTATGAATAATTAATTCCAGCATCCCTAAACTTTTCTTTCATAGAATGAATAGATAGTTTTATTATCTTTATCAGCTTTCAAACATGGTTTTTCTTCGCTGAATGCATGCATTTACATTGATCAGGTTATGGCAGACCCAGATGCACCTAGCCCTAGCAAGCCGAACATGCGGGAATGGGCTCACTAGTATAATTCATTTGATCCCTTCTCCTCTCTTCAATTTATACACACAATACAAAAAAAGAGATCTTGTAATGAGAAATATCGTAAGGTATATATCCTGTAATGAGAAATATTGTAAGGTAGAGATCCTAGGGTTCATATATATCTCTAGTTTCATATTGAATCTCTCAATTTTTAATTCTTGCAAATGCAGAAATCCTAGAAATGAAACCATACCTCACCAACTAAATGGCTAGACATTACTGTAACAAACATGCAAGAAAAGAATAATAATCCATTTAATTCGTCTTCAAAGTTGGACTTCATAAATAATTGCATCTTGGAAACAAGAGATCTTTTTTTTATCATTCAGCTTTTGTTTGACTTCAATATAATAATAAAACTAGCCGAGGAAATGGGCAAGTTCAAGAATGATGCTAGACTGGTGTTTGATCACCCTTATCTTGCAACAAAATTTTTATTCCACTGTAAAGAAGGTCAAAATATAGATCTTTGGCCACTACTAGAGACTATCTTCGAATATGGAAAACTCATGGTGGTTGAGTTGAGTTGAAAAGCTCACCTAATAAAAATAAAAATAATGAGTTCTTTGCACCATTAAATTCATTTGGGATGATGCTAAGCCAAGCCTAATTGGAAATAGTTTGTATAACAATTTTAAACCGCATGTGCTAGAAGTAACTCCCTTTAGCTAGAATCTAGGCCTAGTAGCAGTTAAATTGTTGTAACTTAAGCATTGGTGATTCTTTCATTTTTTCAAGCACAATAATAAGTAGATAACATATGTTTATGAGAGCACATGTGGGTTTTTATTACCTTGTATTTCGACGAGGAGGTGGAACCATTTTTTCCATGTAAGTGCAGCATAGAAGGATTTCCCACATCAGTCATATAATTGTCTATAAAAAAACACAAAAATAATCGATAAGGGACATTTCAGTGTGATTCAACAAGCTTGAATTTAGAAGATATGATAAAGGCAATAGACCTATCATAAAGACAATAAACCACAACAATCTAGGAGTATACACCATCAGATATTGTGGCATATATACTATTTAATACCCAATTTATTGCTGCATATCTACTCAAAATTTGCACCGGAGTGAATTATTTAATACATCAACTACGGAACTTTCACCCTGTATTTGGGAATGGAATAGCCTTTGATTGTGAGGCAGCCATTTCTGCTGGTTGTTGCCAATAATGCATACTAGAAATATGGATAGACATAAATATAAGAGAATTAAAAGCATAAGCATGGAATACCTCCCATTATGAACCAGAGAAATTCAAAACTTAATGTTATCTAGACCACCATCAGCATCCTACACCAAGCCACTTTTTTCTAGCGTACCCAGTCTTTCTCTTTCTATACCACTATGGACATTTACTCGGATTATTAGGGGAGCTTATGCATGACCTCCTTCATTACCAATGCTAACTCTAATTACAAAGTACGTTTGCAATGGGAAGAAATTATATTAAATTATACTAATTTGTCTATCGTGATTCTAATACTACCATGACGTTCTGCTTAATTAATTAATACCTTTAGTTATGGCCTTTCCTTTCTAACTAAGTTGATTAGCCTAAATAATAATGTTTTTTTTATCTATCGTGTGGTTCCTCTGCCTGCCTATGGTGCTTGTAGTTATAGCCCTTTTAACTTCCACCATTCATATTATTAAATTTAGTTTTTTCTTTGGTCGCTAAATTATATTAATAACTGCTTACCTCACATTTTTGGTGGTCATCCACCTGGTCTTGTTTGTTGCTCATGCTACATGTATTCATCTTTTCCTAGTTGGGTTCAAGTTTTTGAAAGCCAAAGTTTGAACAAAACAATAAGATTATTCATGAGCTTGATCAGGGAAACAAGAGACCCACAGACCCTACGTTTCTAATATACTTGACCCTTTAATCGTCTCGATTAGGGAGTTAAAGAGACCCAAACCCAATCATAACATAGTCTTAGCAGAAATCAAGAGGCTTGAACCCGGGACCACGGAAATCCTTTAGACATCGGAAGAAAGAACAACGCCCAATTTAAAGAAAGTAAACAGAGAGGAAAAACATACCTTTTTCTCATGGGTCATCTTGGCTTTCTGTCCATTACCGCCACCCATATTTTGACTGAATCAACAACCAAAATGAAAATCCTCATGAGTTACAGCTCCTATGGCTCTAAATTTAGTGAAAACACACAAAAATCTAGCCAAAACGAAAGGCTAACCCATGGAGGAGAAAGAAAAATAAAAATCCTCATGAGTTACAGCTCTTGTGGCTCTAATTTAGTGAAAACACACATAAATCCATCCAAAATGAAAGGCTGACCAATGGAGGATAACGGGAGGCTTCGGTTACCCCAAAACACCATGTATGCCCAGTGGATTCCACGTTTTCCAAATTTACAAGGAATGCATATAATTATTGCCCTTCTTGTGATGGGAATTTATTATTTTTTTGTTGGAGATTTTGTGTTTTTCCAAACACCAGTAAATTGCAGTAACTATTAAAACAAACCTTCCATCTATAACTTACAGCAAGTACCTCTTGAATGCATCCTTTAATGCTGCTCACCTCATACAGCCTCCAACGCCTGGGAGGGGACTCTCGAGGCATGACAATAGCTTCTCATAGCCAATCATCGTATGAAAAAATATTAAAATTTATTTAATTTTAAATAAAAAATCAAAATAAATTAAATAAATAAAAAATGGGATTTCCAAACAATAACAAAATAAAATACCTACCGTGAATGCAACCTTCAATGAGTTTCCTCACATCATATAGCCGCCAATGCCTAGGAGAGATTCCTGAGGCGTGACAACATCATTCTTTATCCAATCAAAGTTTGATAAAATAGCAAATTCCAATTTAAATTTAAATAAAAACATGTCCAAACCTTATGCTCACCAAGGTTTTTAATGAAAAGACTAATTCAATTGAATGAGATATATATGTCCCCCATAAGGGACATAATAATAATAATGGTGTAGTCTAAATATTAAACGTTTTCAACTTTTTTTCTTCCTATTTTGTTCCTAGTTTTGTTGGAAATCTTTAAGGAATCTCACAAAAAAAATTACAGGAATTTGACCAAAAGCAATAGAATAAATATAATAAATAGACTCCTCCTAATAATAAGTATTAAAAATATTAAATTTATAATATTGATTAATTTATATATTTAGGATTGTACTTTTTTATGGCTTTGTGTACAATGTATATGTAAGTATATTAGAGTTTTTTATCAGGCTGTTCAAGTGGGGCTTTGTGGGGTACTTGGTATGCATATTGTAGTGAATAAAAATATTTTTTCTCTCTCTAGATAGGATGTGGTACAAGAACAATGACAAGAGTTGTAATTCTTTCAGGGAATCCAAAGTTGCTATTGATTGGGTCAAATGGAGATGCACTCATTTAGTCCAAAAATAATGTTCTTAGTGAATAAATGATGCACTCTCCTCCAACACTCTCTCCTCCTCATGGTTGGATTGACTAGTGACCCCCATATCCATAAGGGTTGGATATTGAAGAATACCCCCACAAACATGAGTATTAGAAGGATAATATGAGTATGAAATTTCAATGGGTTGGGCCTTGCAGTCTGTTTTTGTGTCTCTTTCTCATTTTACCCTCGAGCGTTCTGTTTAAGGAGGGAAGTATAGGTGCTTGTGGTAGATAAGGATAGCTTGTATCATGGAGGAGGTTGATTTATTGAAGACCTTTCCAGTGAGCTCTTTTTCTAGGGCATTCAATTTCACATTGATATTCATATGCACCTTCACTAGGCATCTGGTCCAATCTTCCAGGAAGTCTAGTCTATCAACCAAACTCATTCTGTCAATGTTAGCTTGAAGCATTTCTGTGACACTTTCATTGATAGTTTGGATCAGGGGATCCTTTTTATACCATAGAAAAATACGCGTCTTGGTGTATCGAGTCCCATAGGTTCAAATGGAGCCCAAATCCTCCACGATGCCCCAGATCCTAAATGAGCTCCTTCGAATTAAGACATTGAATATTATGTTTCGTTCGATTCTCCATTGTGCTTAAGTGACAAAAACCTTTAGGATGAACTACACCAGAGAGGCTTGAACTGGCTTTCTCTTTCTTGTCCATGATGCAAAACATACAAGAACAACTTGTGCCAACAGGGTGTTTGAGCTTTGTTCTCTTACTTCTAACCATGCTAGTACCAATATCCAATACTCTAAGATTGCAATCAATTTGTATATTATAGCAGCCTCAAAGCTCACCCCCATGACAATTTTCCTGAATGATCAAGAACTTAGGCCAAGTGTTGAAGCTATTGGGATGAAGAGCTTCATTCGACCAATTCATCATGGGATATGCTTGGTGACCCTTTAGTTGGACGATGATTCAAATGCAAGCAAGTAGACTCATAATGCATTCTGGACGATCGATCATGTTCAAAACAAGAGTAAGAAGGTGGTGATATGTTTTCACGATGTAATGTCCCTTTTTGAAATTTTATTAAATGACCAATTATTTCACTTTTTTCACAATTTTGGATTTTGACTAGTTTTGATGTCTAGACCTCCAAATTGACCCAAATGCTTCCAAATTTTCTCTGAAGTTACATTACTGATAATATAACTTAAATATTATGCGCATTTATTTTTTCTTACCTCCCCAGTACTTCTGCAAACTTGTTTAATGTTATGTTTAAAGTAGGAGTCTTTACTAGAAAATTGGGGCTCCAATTCCCCCTGGGTAATTGTCAGAAATGGCTTCACAAATGATCCGAAAGTCGCTTGAATTTATGAACAAAGGATAGGTATGTGTAAGTGACCTTATAAAACTTTCATATGCATCATGTTTTAGTTTATACAGGCTGTTATGACTCTTTCCAAAACAACTCCCAAATCACAATTTCGACCCTTGGGGAAAATGCTCCAAACGTTCTCTCAATGCAATAAAAATGAGTAAAATGGATTTCAATTATTAAGTAATTAACATGAGACTTGAAATAAACATTAATTACAATCCATACATATTACATTTATCACAGACAAATTCCTTCATTTGAAATAATAAGCATTACCATGGCATATATCAAAATAGAGTGGAAAATGTCATTGTTTGCTCATCAAAAGTCATTTTGACATACAACTCTTGAGAATTTCGACTTGAAAATTTCTAAGATATAATAAAATAAAATATTTAACTACTTACAATCATAAATGGACAGTTAAATTCTCTCCCAATTCGAAATCATCAACATTACAATGGTTCACAACAAGATAGTGGGGAAATGACACTATTTCTTCATTGTTCAACATTTTTACATGAATTATTTTGGATATTTCTACCTGAGAGTATTCTGAACGTGAAATACAGAGCATATAAATCATAACATAATATAATGGGCATTATAATATTCCCAAAGGAGATCAATATCTCACCCAAAGCGCAATCCCTCCATTGGCATGAATATGGTGTGAAAACTGGAAATAGTTGAGAGAGAGTGCTGCAATAGAAGAATCCACATGATTTTCTATATCTTACACCTGCAAATAAGAATCCATTAAATCTCCATGAAATACCTAATTGGCCTTTCCAAACACCAACTAGGATGGGAATATTTCACCCTCAAAATTGGCTTTAGCAAGAAAACTAGTCATCCACTAGCTCTCATAGTTCACAAATGACAATTTCACAAATGAGAAAAATATTCTTCTCATGGCTGATCCCTATATTTTATAAACATTATTAGTCTTCTAAGGTTCAAAATCCATCCATAAACCAATCCAAGTCGAATTGGTGTGGATGCTCATGCTATGCCATGTGGCCTCTCTCTTCACCTTCCCTCTTCTCCCAAATTTGAGTAGGAGCCTCTTGGCCTTCTCCAACTCCCAAATTAGACCTCTAAGATGCTCTATTTAGTCCTGACATGTAATTATGTTAGTATTTCATCCTTCATATCTTACTTGTGTCATGACTATCATAGAATCTCCATCATTGGTGTCATAGATGTCATAAATGTAAGGGGAATCTAGCCAAGTGTCCATGAAACTCCGATTTGGCTCTTCCTCTCCCATGTAAGTTACAATTCATCCAAAATTCAAACTATGAAGTATATGTACAAGTGTATTATACTTATAATCCATAAAAAAACATTAGGCTTCCCATATATTCGAATTTGCAAGAGAAAGATACCATTTAACATAGGAATTCTAGCTAGTGTGGGCCCCATAGTCTCCATGTGTCTTCATGCTCGATTGCCACTTCCATTTTGTCTTGTATTTATTTAATAATCTACATTATTAAATATTTATCCCCTTCTAATGTCTAAACATCATTTATTATCCCCCTTATTCCAAATATCAAATCTTCCACCCCAAACCTAGGAAACTAGTGATTTTCCTCCTTGGCAATTATTTGACTTTTAGCATCCCTTTGGCAACTTTCATGAACATGGAAAATGTGATTTGGCCATTGTAACCCAATGAAAAATTTGGGACATTACAAATACTCCCTTCCCAATATTGCTTGTCCTCAAGCAATTTCAAACATGGTTGTTGAAGAACCTACTTTCTATATGATTCTTTGAAGTTGCCACTGAGCCACCCACCTTGAGTCTTTGAGATTCCATGAATATTTCAGAGAGGAACCACCATGCTTGCTGCTACAATACTCTAATTAATATCACCTTATTAAATGGGGAATCCATCTCCCATACTTCTTGTTTCCCAAATAATTTGAAATCAATGGGACTAAAAACTATCCCAGGGTCCCATTTCTTGCATTGCACTCCACCAATTAAAAGTGCTCTCCAACCCATACCATTTGGAAAGAGAATTCCTGGATCCCATTTTCTTGTATGCATTCTTCCAAACATCATGAGTGCATACTATATATCATTAAATTATATAACAACATAATAAGAATGTACATCAAGGAAGTGCCTCACCAAGAAATCATGAAAGTGCTTATACCTCCCAGTGAGTAGACTACCATTTGCCAAGTGCATACATACTTCAAGTGACCAATCAAATATGCTCCAATGACATAGGTGAGGATCCCATGCCCTATAATTCTGCTCCGAAATAAGGTAATATGCATCAAAATAATAATCATCCATTTTTTCTTTCATCCAAGAAGTGAATAAAGAACCTCCACCAAAATATGAACCAAATAAGGAGCAAATAAAACACGAAGACTTCAAGTGTCTCAAATAAGTCTCATCAATACACACATGAATATGTATATCATCATGAAATAAAAAAGGATGTTGCTTCCAATAATACTTTTCCTCAAACATATACCTCTTCACCCAATTGTTGGATGAAGTTCCTCCAACATCAAATGAACCAAGTGTTGAGCAAGAAAAACCATGAGTCTTCAAGTGACTCAAATGAACATCATAGGTGCACCCATGTAGATGTGTATAATCATAATGTAAACAAGGATGCTGCTGAAAATGTAAATAAGATGGTTCTCTAATAATTACATCATCAAAAGCAGAAATAGAATTTACATGCTCTTCATGTAGTACCATCAAAAAGAAGCCTTTCACCCATACTTCATTAGGATGATTGCTGCAAAATTTTCAAGTGTAGGGTGTAGGAGAAAGAACCAACTCACCCAAATGATTATTAAGTGAAAAATTGCCATAATGTGAAGTATACATAGGGGTAGGATTATTCACCTCCCTAGAAAAATTTCCTCATGGGTTGGTTCCAAGGTGGTGGAATTATGCACTTCTTCAAAAATTGTGTAACCATTTTCAAGAGGCAACTCAAGTTCCTCTTCCACCATTACTAGTGATTGGATATCATCACTATAATACTCAAGAACATCAAGAACCTGAAATTTTTCATGTTTCTCATGATCCATCATGTCATGAGAATCCTCCAAGCAATCTACATTATGAAAATCTGAAACATCGGAGGGAAAATAAGTGTCTTGCAACTTTTTAAAAAGTTGCTCATTTTGAATTGTGAGCTTATCAATAACTTCATTATTCTTCAAGTAGGATTCATGTAACCATTCAATAATATCAATGAAATTTTGTCTATAAAAAATCAAATACATGAAATTACCTTTGATGTTGCAAATTGCTCTTTGGATCTTCTCCATGTCTTCAAGGAAGGATGGATCCTCCAAGGAAGTAGCTCTCCAACAAGAATTTGATACCAATGCTTGAGTGTCATGGAGTATGCTAAGGGCCTCTTGGATCTTATTTACATTCATATTTAAGGACACTTCAAGAAAATGAGGCTCTTGCAAATGAAACTCCTCACCTTCTTCCTTCTTGCTTGGACCAACTTCATGAAGCTCAAGTGGTGATGGGGAAGTTGATCTTGTTTCTTCTTCAACTGCTACAAGGTATTCATTTTCATGTTTAATGGAATTTTGGCTTGTAGAAACATTTTTAAATCTGATCTCTATGTCACCAACATATATTTGTGAGCACCCATCAGTAGGTACTCCTTCATAGTTCAAGCATCCATCAGTAGATGCTCTTTGTTTCATTTCCAAGGTAGCATGTGTCTCAAAATTATCTTCAGTATTTTCAATAAAAAATTCTTCATACTCATGTGATGTCTCTTCATATTTTTTAGAGTCAATTGGGAGTGAATTTAGATCATTTTCATGTACTACTTCTTCTACTCCACCTATTTTAGAACTAGGTGGTTCATGGGTCTCCTCCTTTTGCTCCTTCAAACAAGATGATGCATTTTTCTCCTTGGTTTTCTTAAAATCAATATATTTTTCCCAACATTGGATAGCCAAAAATTAAAATCCTTTCATAATACTATTGGTCATGTCTTCAAATATAGGTTCCATGCTTTTTATTATCTCCTTACCACCATATGAGGTTCTCTTTTCATGCCTAGTCATAGTTTCCAAAAAATTGCCTTCTTCTCCTACTTTTTTTTTCCTCTTCCAAAAAAGAACTTTTGGTTACAATATATAATGGTGGTACCTAAATTATTGTAATAATAAATATAATACCACATAAGGTTCCAATATCATGATTTGATACCATTGTAATGTCCCTTTTTGAAATTTGATTAAATGACCAATTATTTCACTTTTTTCACAATTTTGGCTCTTGACTAGTTTTGATGTCTAGACATCCAAATTGACCTAAATGCTTCCAAATTTTATCTTAAGGTAAATTATTGATAATATAACTTATATATTATTCTCATGTATGTTTCCTTACCTCACAATTACTTCTACAAACTTTTTTAATGTTCTGTTCAAAGTAGGAGTCTTTACTAGAAAATTGGGGCTCCAATTCCCCCTGGGTAATTGCTGGAAATGGATTCAAAAATGATCCCAAAGTCACTTGAATTTATGAACAGAGGATATTTATGTGTAAGGGACATTTTAAATATCTCATATGCATCATGTTTCAGTTTATACAGGATGTTATGACTCTTTCCAAAACAACTCCCAAATCACAATTTCGACCCCTAGGGAATATGCTCCAAATCTTCTCTCAATGCAATAAAAATGAGTAAAATGGATTCCAAATATTAAGTAATTAAAATAATCCTTAAAATACACATTAATTACATTCCATCCATCATACATTTATCACAGATAAATTCTTCCGTTTGAAATAATAAGCAATACCATGGCATATATCAAAATAGAGTGGAAATTGTCATTGTTTGCTCATCAAAAGTCATTTTGACATACAACTCTTGAACATTTCTGAGAATGAATAAAATATAATATTGAAATTATTACAATCATAAATGGACATTGAAAGGATCTCCCAATTCAAAATCATCAGCATTACAATGATTCACAAAAAGATAGTGGGGAAATGACACTATTTCTTCATTGTTCAACATTTTTACACGAATTATTTTGGATATTTTTACCTAAGAGTCTTATGAACATGAAATATAGAGCATATAAATCATAACATAAGATAATGGGCATTATAATCTTCCTAAAAGAGATCAATATCTCACCCAAAGTGCAATCCCTCCATTGGCATGAATATGGTGTGCAAACTAGAAATAGTTGAGAGAGAGTGCTACAATAGAAGAATCCACATGATTTCCTATAGCTTACACCTGAAAATAAGAATCCATTAAATCTCCATGAAATACCTGATTGGAATTTCCAAACACCAGCTAGGATGGGAATCTTTCACCCTCGAAATTGGATTGAGCAAGAAAACTAGTCATCCACTAGCTCTCACAATTCACAAATGAGCAAAAGTTTATTCTCATGGATGATCCCTATATTTATAAAACTTATTAGTATTCTAAGGTTCCAAATACATCCATAAACCAAATCCAAGTTTAATTTTTGTGGCTTCTCATGCTATGCCATGTGGCCTCTCTCTTCACCTTCCCTCTTCTCCCAAATTTGAGTAGGAGCCTCTTAGCCTTCTCCAACTCCCAAATTTGACCTCTAAGATGCTCTATTCAGTCTTGACATGTCATTGTGTCAGTATTTCATCCTTAAAATCTGAATTGTGTCATAACTGTCCTAGAATCTCCATCATTGGTGCCATAGATGTCGTAAATGTAAGGGGAATCTATCCAAGTGTCCACGAAACTCCCATTTGGCTCTTCCTCTCCCATGTAAGTTACAATTCATCCCAAATTCGACCTATGAAGTATATGGAAAAGTGTATTAGCCTTATAATCCATAAAAAAACATTAGGTTTCCCATATATTTGAATTTGCAAGAGAAAGATACCATTTAACATAGGAATTCTAGGTAGTGTGGGCCCCATAGTCTCCACGTGTCTTCATGCTCCATTGCCACTTCCATTTTCTCTTGTATTTATTTAATAATCTACATTATTAAATATTATCCCCTTTTAATGTATAAATATAATTTATTATCCCCCTTATTAAAAATATCAAATCTTATACCACTATAATGTCCCTTTCTTGGAATTTTATTAAAATGCCCAATTTTCCAATTTTTTCACAATTTTGGCTCTTGACTAGTTTTGATGTCTAGACCTCCAAATTGACCCAAATGCTTCCAAATTTTTTCTGAATGTACATGAATGATAATATAAAGTAAATATTATGCTCATGTATGTTTTGTGACCTTCCAATTACTTCTTCAAACTTTTTTAATGTTCTTTTCAAAGTAAGAGTCTTTACTAGCAAATTGGGGCTCCAATTCCCCCTGGGTAATTGCCGGAAATGGCTTCAAAAATGATCCAAAAGTCACTTGAATTTATGAAAATAGGATAGGTATGTGTAAGGGATCTTTTAAAAGTCTCATATGCATCATGGTTCAGTTTATACAGGCTGTTATGACTCTTTTCAAAACAACTCCCAAGTCACAATTTCGACCCTTGGGGAAAATGCACCAAATCTTCTCTCAATGCAATAAAAATGAGTAAAATGGCTTCCACTGCTTAAGTACTGAACATGATAATTTAAATAAAAATTAATTACAATCCATCCATCATACATTTATCAGATATACATTCCTCCATTTGAAATAATAAGCATTACCATGGCATATATCAAAATGGAGTTGAAATGGTCATTGTTTGCTCATTAAAAGTCATTTTGACATACAAATCTTCGGAATTTAGACTTGAAAATTTCTGACAATGAATAATAGAGCATATTGAACTGATTATAATCAGAAATGGATAATGAAAGACTCTCCCAATTTGAAATCATCAGCATTACAATGGTTCACAACAAGATAGTGGTGAAATGACACTATTTCTTCATTGTTCAAAATTTTTACATGAATTATTTTGGGTATTTCGACCTGAGAGTCTTCTGAACATGAAATATAGAGCAGACACATCAGCATATAATATAATTGGAATTATAATCTTCCCCTAAGAGATCAATATCTCACCCAAAGCGCAATCCCTCCATTGGCATGAATATGGTGTGAAAACTGGAAATAGTTGAGAGAGAATGCTACAATAGAATCCTTCCACATGATTTCCTATAGATTAAACCTACAAATAAGAATTCATTAAATATCCATGAAATACCTAAGTGGCCTTTCCAAAAACCAACTAGGATGGGAATCTTTCACCCTTGAAATTGGCTTCAGCAAGAAAACTAGTCATCCACTAGCTCTCACAATTCACAAATGATAAAAAGCTTCTTCTCAAAGATGATCCCTGTATTTTATAAAAATTATTAGTCTTATAAGGTTTCAAATACATAAATAAACCAAATCCAAGTCGAATTGGTGTGGATGCTCATGCTATGCCATGTGGCCTCTCTCTCCACCTTCCTTCTTCTCCCAAATTTGAGTAGGAGCCTCTTGGCCTTCTCCAACTCCCAAATTAGAACTCTAAGATGCTCTATTCAGTCCTTGCATGTTAGTATGTCAGTATGTCAGCCTTAAGATATGACTTATGTCATAACTACCATAGAATCTCCTTCATTGGTGTCATAGATGTCATAAATGTAAGGTGAATCTAGCCAAGTGTCCATGAAACTCCCATTTGGCTCTTCCTCTCCCATGTAAGTTACAATTCATCCCAAATTCGACCTATGAAGTATATGGGCAATTTATATAACCTCATAGTCCATACCAAAACATTAAGCTTCCCATAGATTCAAAATTACAAGAGGAGGATGCCATTTAACATAGGAATTCTAGCTTGAGTGGGCCCCATAGTCTCCGTATGTCTCGATTATCCATAGCCATTTAATTTTTCTCTTTTATTTATTTAATAAGCTACATTATTAAATATTTATCCTCTTCTAATGTTTAAACATCATTTATTATCCCCCTTATTCCAAATATCAAAGCTTCCACCCCCAACCTAGGAAACTAGTGATTTTCCTCCTTGCCAATTATTTGACTTTTAGCATCCCTTTGACAACTTTCATGAATATGGAAAATGTGATTTGGCCATTGTGACCCAATGTAAAATTTGGGACATTGCACATGAGTGGCTTTAAGTATCACAACGTTGAGGTCATGTCCGCATGATGTTCCCTTAAATCTAGAAAATGACGTGATCATGGTTGCCGCCAGGTGTAGGTTGGCATGATCCATGTGTTTGATTTTTAGAATTCATGCGCGGTGGGCATGCTCCTCCTGGAACCCTTGACGGGGGATTATTATTACCTTTTAAATATTAATGCATTTTTTTAAATATTTTGAACGTAATATTATTACACCCATTCAAAAATTTTACATTTTAAATTAATTAAATACAATGCATAAAAAGAAAAGTGACTTTCCTTTTATTTTGCTGAATGAATTATACAAGTTTGTGGTATTAACAAATTTTCAATTTTGGTACAAGGTGCTGACAACATGAAAAAAATATCCCGTTGGGGTGCAGGAATGGTGATGGCGGCGTGGCTGATGAAATTCCAGAGGTGACCAGAAGGTACAGGGTTGGCAGGGGGGTGGGTTGCTCCGACCGTACCACCCCTGTTCCCACCATCATGACTACCTTTGCTTTCACGATGACCATCTTCCATTATCCGGTGGTTGTGCTTGGGGTTTTGGTCTATTGTTTTTGCTTGATAGGGTTTCCTGAAGGCTAGCGGCTTGGGGTTGCTGCAGAAAGTTTGTCAGGTCTTGCTTCTCTTTAGCTGTGCTGATTGTGATGGCGGATTTGGATATGGTGGATTACTCCAGCGACCACCTGGAGGCTAAGGATGTGTGGGGTGTGCCAGCTGGAGGTTTGAAGGGGATTTTGGAGGCATTCCCGGAGCTGGGACCTGTTGAAACTGGATTGACTGGTTATGGGATAGAGAGACCGGTAACGGACTATTCACCATCGGAGTTTCTCACATTTTCACCTCATCTGCCCCTGGTGGATTCTGTGGGTTTCAATGGGCTGCAGGACGATTTGCTGGGTAGTTCGAGATGGCCGGAAACTGGGGTGTTTTTTTCCAGGCATTTAGGGTTTTCGGTGCCGTTTTTGGAGGAAGGCTTTGAGGCTGTGGAAGGTTTTGATAGTATTGCGGCAGCGGGGGTGGCCAAGCAAGTTGAGCAGGCTTGTGGAGAAGGGGGCGATGCTATCGATGGGCACTGGAGGGGATCTTTGTACGTTTCAGAACACCGGGGGTGTGCGAGCCCTCTTCTGGCTGATGGACTGTCGAAGGGTGCAGAGGAACATCCGACAGGGGCGGTGGAGAAGGTAAAAGGTTTTTCCAAGAGACGCAAACGGAGTTGGGTCAAGTCTAGATCTGTGGGCAGATACGCGGTGGGGGATGATATCGCGTGGGATAAGGTTTTAGTTATGTCGCAGAGGACACTGGTGGGTAGGGTCATGGGAAATACCTTAGCTCGAAAGACGGTGGTGGATTGGGTGGAGGGAACCTGGAATGTGATCCTGGGTTATTCTCCGAAGGTGGATATGCTACTCCATGGCTAGTTTGCGGTGGTAGTCAAGTCTGAGGAAGATATGCGAATAATCTTGAACAAAAACTGGCATATGAGTCAATCACCTGTTCTGTTGAAGCCCTGGCATCCACTGTTCGATGCTAGCCGGGAGAGAGTGGATAAGATTCCCATTTGGGTTCGGATTCCTGGGCTGCCCCTACACTTCTGGGATCCTTTACACTTCAGAAATCTTGGGGTTATATTGGGAAAATTTCTGGAAGCAGATATGTCTTATTTGGAGATTCACTACAAACAAGTGGCTCGTATCCTGGTGGAGGTGAATATTCGAGAGGGTCTTCCTGAGACCATTGAGCTGGATTGGGGACCGGATATCATCTCTCAGTCACTGGATTATGAAAATGTACCCTTCAGGTGCAGGAGGTGTCGAGTATATGGTCATCCGGCTTCGGAATGTCGTCTGCCAAGGCGTACCTTTGATGGTGGGGCGAATAAGTCCATCACAGATGGAGCTCCTGTGGAGGTGGTATCTATGGAACCTATGCTGGTGACGGAGGACTCGGGTTTTGAGAAGACTACTGAGGATTCGGATCCTACCAGTCAAGAATCTGAATAAGAACCAGTTATTCGTGCTGTCAACCCTTCGAATACTGCTGTGGCCACTTTCACAGAACCAGTGGAAGCAGAGGTTGATCCGGGGCTCCAAATCCTGGGTAAATCATCTTTCCCCTTCTCCCCATCTTTAAATTTGATTATAAATCAGTGCTCTTTGGCTGGATTTGACTGAGTGGCGGGGCTTAAAAACATGACTTTAGCGGGCCTACCTTGTGATGGGTTTGTATATTCCAGGGTTAACCGGGTTAGGGTTTCGGCGGCTTTGGGGGATATACCTGTAGAACCCTCTGTTACAACTTCCATTGAGATTGCCCCTACGTTTTCGGATATATCATTGGACCCTGAACCAGACCCTGGGAGGGGGGGTGAGGACCTGATTCTTTCTTCTCCTGAGAGTTCTGATTCTGGATATTTCCTTCGATCTAGCCTGAAAAAGACTGGGGGGGGTCTGGGGAAAGAACAACAGACGGTGCAGAAGGGAAGGGGTAGAATTTCTCATCTTTCAAAGGCTTAATCGCGGGACAAGGATGATCTGCGGGAGGGGAAACAAATCTCCATTGAAAGGGCACTTAGAGCGGTGAATGCCCGGAGGCAAGTCCGGAAATGAAGATTATGTCCTTCAATTGTCGAGGGTTGGCTGGACCCAAAAAGAAATCATCCTTCAAAAGGGTGCTTACTCTTGAACACCCTGATGTGATTATGCTTCAAGAGACCTTAGGTTTAGGAGATGTCATTAAGGACAAGCTAGAACTTTGGCTGGCTGGATGGTCTTTTGTGACACTGGATGTTCGTGGGCGTTCTGGGGGCTTGGCTGTGGGCTGGAAGCTAAGTTCGGCGAAGTTGGTGAATGCTTGGGGGAGAGACTCTATTCTGGGAGTTGATCTTCTGTTTGCTGATTTGGGTACTAATATCACTATTTTCAATGTTTATGGGCCATATTTGAATCGTGCCCCTTTCTGGGATGATTTGCTCCAGGATCCACTTATCAGAGGTGACTCGGTTGTTGTGGGAGGTGACTTAAACTTCACTTTGGGACAGTCTGAAATTTGGGGTCCTCATGCAAATGTTGATCCTCAAGATGGGTTCTTTCTCCATAGGCTGGTAGAAAACAAGTTGCTGGACATGGAGCCTATTAAGATGAAACCTACCTGGCGGAATAACAGAGGAGGAGAAGCTAGGGTGGCGAAAAGGTTGGACAGGTTCCTGGTGGCAGAGCAGTTGGTGGATAGGTTTTTTTTGGTCAGGCAATGGGTTGGATGTGGGGGAAACTCAGATCATTTCCCTATATTTTTTGAGATAAAAAAAGGGCCAACCAATCCCCCTAGCCCCCTGAAGTTTAATAAAACTTGGCTTCTCGATGAATCTTTCAAACACCTTGTCCTAACACATTGGAGGGCTTATGATGAGACTCTTGATCGATCTGCGGCCTTTCAATTTGCTGAGAATATTAAAAGACTAAAAGGGGAGGTTAAGGAATGGGCCAAAGCCAAACGTGGGCGTGAGGAAGCTAAACTTAAGCAGATTGAAGCTGACCTATTACTGATCTATGAAGGGGCAGGTGGAGGTTTACTGACTTTGGAAACTAAAGAAACTATGGTTTTACTGGAGGGTAGGAGGAACACACTGCTTTTGGAAAAGGAGGAAGAATGGAGACTCAAGATTCGGGCGATCTGGCTTGAATGTGGTGACGATAATACAAAATTCTTTCATGCATATGCCAGGGGCAGGAAAGCTACAAATACTATATGGAGTCTGAGAGACGGTGAAGGGGTCGAACATTTTGATTTTGATGGAAAAGCTAGATGTGGGGTTATCCATTTTGAAACCTTATTTAGGGCGCCTGCTCAGGCATCCATTGTGGAGGTTATGCGGGTGGCACAGATGTTTCCAAGATTTGCTGCAGAGGAGGACAATAGGAGACTGATGAGACCTGTGGATGAAGAAGAGCTAAAGGAAGTTATTGGCAGTTTTCAGAAAGATAAGAGTCCTGGGCCGGATGGGTGGACTATTGAATTCTTCCAGGGTTTCTATGAGTTCTT
>LPNX010275355.1:30012-48187 GCA_001517045.1 Pseudotsuga menziesii | reverse complement strand
ATAGCACTGATTCCAAAGACAGACAACCCTGCTACTCTCAATGAATTTAGACCTATTTCTTTATGTAACTGTATCTACAAGATTGTTTCGAAGGTTATTGCTCATAGATTAAAGGTAGTCCTATCTGAGAATATCACTGCAGAACAGTTTGGTTTCCTGGAAGGCCGTCAGATTCATGAGGCTATTGGAGTAGCTCAAGAAGGTTTACACAGTATGAAGAGTAAGAACATTAAAGGGGCTATCTTAAAAATTGATCTATCTAAGGCTTATGATAAGGTAAGATGGATTTATCTCCGCCTGTTATTGACTCATCTGGGTTTTGGCATAAATTTTATTAGATGGATCATGTCTTGTATTACTACTGTCTCTTTTGCTACTCTTATAAACGGTGCAGCGTCATCTTTTTCTGATGCCGGGAGGGGCCTGAGGCAAGGGTGCCCACTTTCCCCTTTGCTTTTTCTCCTGGTGGCAGAAGGCCTCAGTAGGGCTATTGCAGATGCTCAGAGGATGGGACGGTTCACAGGCATTCGCATTGGTGAACAGCTTGCAATTACACATCTTCTTTTTGTGGACGATGTTTTGATCTTCTGCTCGGGGGATAGAAGGGATTCTCATGTTATGAAGGAGATCCTTGATCTATTCTCCAGAGCTACTGGGATGGATATCAATGTGGAAAAGTCTACTATCACTTCTCATCTGCTCCGACCGGAAGAAGAGAATGAACTACTAGAGCTCTTCCCTTTTAACCTTGCTGGTCTCGATGTTGGTTTAAAATATCTGGGCTTCTCCCTTAAAGCTAATTGTTATCAGAAACAGGACTGGCGCTGGCTGATAGGAAAGGTGGAGAAAAGGTTACAGGTGTGGAGCTTTAGGTGGCTGTCTAGAGCTGGGAGGTTGGTGCTGGTCAAGGCTGTGCTGGAAGCCATACCAGTTTATTGGATGTCCCTTTCATGGATCCCAAAAGGGACGCTTGAACAGATCAGGAGGAACTGTTTTAGATTCTTATGGAGCGGTAAAAAGGATGAACATGTGACCTCTTGGGTCAGTTGGAAGAGAATTGCTGCTCCAAAGGGGCTGGGGGGATGGGGTCTCAAAAATATTTTCCTGTTTGCCCAAGCGTTGGTAGCAAAAGGAGGCTGGAGACTGATCAAATCTTCTAGCTTATGGACTCGCGTAATCAAGCAAAAATATCTCCCTCATGAGAGCATCGAGGATTGGATCAGGAACCCTAGGAAGACTCACACTCGGGGGTCGGTTATATGGAAGGCTGTGGTGAAATCTTTCCCTTTAATTGAATCTAACCTGTCTTGGGATGTGGGAAATGGTGAAAAGCTTTGTGTGGGTAGGGATCCTTGGATGGGGAGTGAACTGCAACATATCCTACCCGAGGAAGTAATCAATGCCCTGGATTTACGGGGTATCTTCACCTTAAACCAGCTGGCGGAAGAGAGACCTGCAGATCCATGGATCCAACATTGGAAAAGTGCAGAACAGTTGGGGCTGGGGGAACCTGAGGTGCCTTTCTACGAAAACTATATCAGGGGCCTCAACTCATCACATATCCAGCTAAATGAGCAAGAGGATGAGCTTATTTGGGAAATGGATCCGGGGGGGAAGTATACTCCAAAAGCGGGATATTTATGTTTAAGCGCTGAGGTTGAGGACAGGGAGGAAGCCTGGTGGTGGAAAATCTTGTGGAAGCTAAAGTGCCCTGCAAAAAAAAAGTTGTTTATGTGGTGTGTGCTTGAAAACAGGGCACCGACCTGGGACGTACTACAGAGGAGAAATATTCAGGGGCCGGGCTGGTGTGTCTTGTGCAAACAGCAGTTGGAGTCGAACCCACATCTATTTATCTCGTGCTCCTATACGGTGGCTGTCTGGAAATCCTGTATGAGGCAGGTAGGATTGAATCATCGCTGGGATGGGAACTCAGTGATTAGTGCGTGGGATTCCTGGTGGAGAACATTTTCCCGATCCAAGTTAAAAACTCTTCCGCTTCTCATCATTTGGGGGATTTGGTTGGCTCGGAACGGGGCTATATTCAAAGCAACATCTAGTATACCTGAAATAACAAGTGCACAAGCGGTGGGATTATACAAAGCACTGCCTAAATATATTAGAGCTGCCGAACAGCGCAGGAATCTGGAACTTGTATTAGATAAAACCCATCCTTGGGTTTTTTTTGACGGTGCAGCACAAAACGAGATGTGTGGAGGGGGGGTTGTTCTCTTTTTGTCCGATACACATTACTTTACCCTTACCATGGGCCTGGGCATGGGCTCGAACAATTACGCTAAACTCATGAGCTTAAAATTACTACTCATTTTTGCCAACGAGAAGGGCATCAAAAGGCTGTCGGTTTGTGGGGACTCACTGAATGTTATCAACTGGATCATGAAAATTCAAGACTGCAGAAATGTTAGAATAGCCAATATTCTTTCCACTATTCAGAATATCATACTTTCTTATGATACTTTCCATTGCCGACATGTATACAGGGAGAACAACAAAGAAGCGAACCAGGCATCCAAAGAAGGGCTCCGCATGGACCTTGGCACTTGGAAAATTCATGAAGAAAAGGAAGGGCAGAGCTACGAGTTTTATCACAGGCCGTTCATAGACAGAGATATGAACATTCCGGCTGCTTACATTATACATTCCTGAATACTAGTGACAGTATGTTTTATATAATCTTCTATAATGGATAACAACGGCACTATATGTCTGGTGTGGTATCGAACTGTGACTTGGGAACAAATGAACTGATCGGTGGGACAGAATGGCCTATTAAACAGCTTTTTTGTTTAATTTTTTTTTGCAATCTTGTAGCACACTATGGAGTCTTATCAAAGGAACCTATAATATAGGCTTTTGAATTCACTGTCAGAGTGAATTACAGTATGTAATTTTTGATCTCTTTTAAGATGAATGAAAATTACGCTTTTTTTCCATTGAAAAAAAAAAAAAAGTGGCTATTCAAAATTATAAGAATTTTGAAATGTGATATTGAATAATTTGAAATTGATTAATTTTACAACTACATTTTATTATATGTGATATTGAATAATTTGAAATTAATTAATTTTTACAACCACATTAATATAAAATAATAAAATAAATTGATTTTTTGGAAAATTGTAAAATCTAATAATATATAGCTTTTGATATGTAAATTTGAATAATTTATATTTTTTTTTATAATAATAAAATTAATTTATAAAATAATAAAATAATTTTTTTTTTTAAATTTAAAATCTACTAATATATAACATTTTCTTTTTTATTTTTAAATTTTAAAATCTAATAATATATAGCTTTTGATATGTAAATAAGAATACATTCCATTTTTATATAATAATAACAAAATATAATTTTGTATAGTAATATATAATTGTTGTAAATATTTACATATTATTTTATGAAATAATAAAATATAATTAAAATGTTATGAAAGTAGAATATTATGTAATACTTTTATTGTTATTATGTCCCTCCAAGAGGACATATATGAATGGATCATCCATATTATTTATGAAGCTTTAATGTTTTTGGAAACTTAATGTTAAGATTAGAGCTGAAATTTTTATTTTTTTTTATTTTTTATTTTTTATTTTTTTTTAAATTTAGGTGTTTATGTGATATCTGATTGGTAAGCATATCCCTGAGGTATGCCTTCTAGATTGTGTTTCAAGTGTTGGAGGTGAAGGTGAGGTCAACTGGATTTAAGAATTCTGGTGTTGATCTGGTGCACTAATCGAAGCTTCAATGAAAGGTTTTGGCAAAGTTTTTCCCATCCTTGGTCTTTGCAATCAACAAGTGATCAGTTGAAGTGTGCACAGGAAGCTAATGCAGTACCATAAAAATTAATTATGATGGATATGCTATTAATTATAAGATATGTAGCTATAAATATTGGCCTAATCCTAAATCGTGATCTTACAACAGTGTGTCTCTTAGCTTTCGATTCAAGGATTATAGTGAAAATCTCGTCAAAACAACCATACCTATTTTATTTATGGCATGTCAATGCTTGCTTTTTTTTCTGTGTTCAGTAATTTGGCCCATCAATTTTACTTTGGGGCATAGCTTCATGAAATTTCTTTGCAACCCTTGTAGAGGTGTAGCTTTTGAGTGGATTATTGTGTTTTTGGACATCATATCTTCAGACTTCTAAATTATTGGACAACCATACACGTTGAGATACATCCACAATGCTCCATATAGATGTATCATGATCTTTATAAACCTATAATTCCCACTATCTACATATTCCTAAACTATCCCTCATAAAAAGAATGATTGAATATTGAAATTTATATAATGTTATAGCCACAGAGAAAGAATAGTAGATTGAAGAATTCAAATAAAAGAGAGATAGATTGGAGAATCCAACATTTAGGTATTTAAAATATCATACTAAAAAGCTAGTATTGACTAATAACATTGGAGTACTGACTGGTGTGCACAAATGTTGAACGTTGGAGGGGCCGAGAACTTTCGACTCTCCTCACTAGCCCAAAATGCAAAACGGAATTTCAAATGCCAAAACCATGAAGTTCGAGTAGGTAAAACCCTCGTCCAACTAGATAAAACACTCATGACCTTCACGTGGTCACATTTCAGACCCACCTACCTCCACATTCTTTGAAATATTTACCTACAATGCTATAGTTCAAACATTTTGATGTTACATAGTTTTTATATAAGCATATATATATATATATATATATATATATATATAAACTAATCCGGTATATAGAAAAAATACCCTAAATAGTATCGTAAACTTTATATTTTTCCTTTGTCTTGCTCATTCCTTATAATGGTTAAGGTCCCCTTGGTGTCCATACCTAGGACTCCTAGATGTTAAAGCACAAGGCAAGCTCTTCATCAAAAATCTTGCATAATACAAGTAGGATATGCTTTAGCTCGATAAGCTAAGTAAAACCTATTCACCTGGTAACCTAGTCTTCGTAGTAGGACTTGTAGGCAAAGTTTAAAAAATGGTAATACTAGAGAAGAATAATATCGATCATTAATGCAACGATCTTACTCGAATTATTAAGATGTAAGGTTTATATTGTGTTTTGGTCTTCTAATGACTTTACATGTTAAAAAAAATTTACTATGGGTTTTAGGTGTT
Source organism: Pseudotsuga menziesii (assembly GCA_001517045.1). Classification (NCBI taxonomy): domain Eukaryota; kingdom Viridiplantae; phylum Streptophyta; class Pinopsida; order Pinales; family Pinaceae; genus Pseudotsuga; species Pseudotsuga menziesii. The sequence goes on along the minus strand of LPNX010275355.1, from coordinate 43,044 downwards.
GTTACAGATTTGATCTTGAGGCCTATGTGAGATTTCACAAGAGCGTCTACCAATTGAGGAACCTTGTGGTTAGCAACCATAAAAGTATCATTGTATCAATTGAGGAGGACCCTTGGGGTTAGCAACCATAAAACTATCATGGGATCTAAAAAATTGAAGGTAGCAATATCAACCTTAAGATGTCGATATCCGATGTTTTTGCACCCATAACCTTACAGCAACTGTGTGAAAACAAAGATATTGGAATTTGTAGGTTACTAGAAATGTGAAAAAATTAGAGGTACCAATAAGAATAATGGTATATCAATTGATATTAGTTCTCAAGTAATGAGAAAGTCTTGAATGCATACACTATCAAATATGTAGTATAAACGTGATTACATTCCTAAACTAATAGCTATGAATATATTATTATTATTATTGCTCATTGATAGTTATTTCCATCCATTTATCAAATTACACTTGGATTATGGTGTGTATTATTTCATGAAATTGATATTTCTATACTCTAGGGATTCCTTAATATTTTAAGGTTATTGAAGCAATTCAAAGGGGACCATTTTTTATTATCGTCATTCATGACTCATTTATAGGCATTATCTAGGTTCTCCTTGTTAGGTCCTACAACTACCATTAGAGGAAATTTCAACTCAAAATGGGTCTTTTAACCCTCCTTCAAATTCCAATTCATCATGTGTTAGACAATGAAATTGCTTTAAATTTGAAATACCGTATAGGTCTTAAACATTTTTTTTAATATAAATTTGGATAGGTATCATAAAAAAAACTACTTTTGTGTTCATATTGTTTACATATCTCCGTGTGTTTTTACTCAAATTTTGATCGGGAGAGCTCATTGGAAGCAGAATTAAATTCAGCATCTAATGACTACCCACTCAGCATACTTTTGAAGAACCTCTCTACCCCAAAAATAAGAAATACCTGAAAAATGTGATGATGATGTCATCATCACATTTTTCCAGGTATTTCTTTTTTGGGGGGTACCCGGGTCTATCAAAAGTATGTTGAGTGGGTACTCGTTGGATGTGGAATTTAATTCCGCTTCCAATGAGCTCTCTCAATCAAAATTTGAGGTAAAACACACGGAGATATGTCAAAAATATGAACAAAAAAGTAGTTTTTTTCTTTTCTTCCTCTAAAATTAATAAATATTATTTTATTCTTTAACTATTATTTTATTATTTTCATTAGGAGGCCAATTTTGAGTTGAAATTTCCTCTAATGCTTCTTTTATCACCTATGTTTTGAAGGTTTAAAGGTATCATCAAAAGGTACTAGATCACCGAATGGAAAAACCCTAGTTACTTTTTAGAGAAGTGATGAGTGACAAATTGATGAACACTATAAAACAATATTACATTATGAAAATATGTCACTCATCTATGAGATTCATCTCTAAATTAAAGAGTTTGAGATGTCTTATTTGTCCAAAACCCTAAAATCTAATAATAATTAAAACTTTAACTTTTATAGACTAAGTAACTAAGGAAACTTTATTACACATGTAATCCTTGTATTTAACACCTTCTCTTAAGGATTACATTGCTAATTGAAAGTAAACACTAACTAAAAAGAAAAATATCATAAATAAACATAACCAAACATTCTTCAAAATATTAGTTTGAAAAACAATCCAGAATGGATAGAGCTTAATGAAATTTCTTTGTAACCCTTGTAGAGGTGTAGTATTTGAGTGGATTCTTGAGTTTTTGGACATCATATGTTCAAACTTCTAAATTATTGGACAACCATCATCGTTGATATACATCCACAATGCTCCATATGGGTATATCATGACCCTCATAAACGTATAATTCCCAAGATCCACATATTATTGAACTATATAGCAAACCATGCATGTTGAGCTTTATCTACATTAGATCACTTTATTTGTTCAAACAACGAGCTTCTTAAAATGTGTAAATTGTGATTTATTCAAAAAGGTCATCACCATTGTTTTCATTTGGTGGATCTTCAACGATGGCTACATATCCTTTAATAAATAAGTGCATAAATTGTGTGACACAACAATGTAGCTCTAAATGCTCTAAGACAAGTTGTTGTGTAAGTTACATGTCCTAACAAACTAATGGATAACCACTAATAAAAAGTACCAAATCCCTCATGTGTGAACATGTTATTTTCCACATTATTACTCGAACTTGGACCCCATTGAACTACACTTTGATAATGTCCATACATTGGATGATAAACGTGGGGAGCAAACTAGAAACTCCTGCATTGAGAAATAGATTCATTATTTTTCACATGTTGTTTGTTTTGGGAATCTCCCCTACCATCTCTATGAAGGACTTGAATAATATTGATTTGATATTTCCGTCCTTCCTTTTCTTGTACGATAATGATATATAGGTGTAGGACGACTATCTCTTATATTTAGTCACAACTACACTTTTACGTAAAACGACTTCACTTATATTTGATAAGGTTGAAACAATTTTAGCCCATATGAGAGTGTCAACAAACGACATTACGAATCATCTTCTAAAGGAACTGAATTCGTTGTTGCTCTTGTGGTCATCATCAACTTAGATCCTTTGTTTTGCGACTTCACACCCTACTCTCTTTCAAATGGTGACATTAAAAAATACACTACCTTCTAATTGGTACATTAGTGGAAAACTTGTTGAAATTCATACAAGTATGAGTCCATTTAGAATTGCTACATAGAAATTTCCTTTTCTTTGGTGTTATGCTTGATAGATTGGCGATTATTCTATTTGTGAATCAAGGTTTTTTGTTATAGAATGAGATCACTTCACTTTGATAGTGTAGCTCTGTGTAATTTCCCCAAAAACTGAAAAGAAAAAAAATTATAGGTCAGTGAAAACTACCCCAAAGGGGATCATTATTACTCATGCAGAATTACATGCACTACTTATACTTTCGATCTCTTCAGAAACTGCCCATACTGCCTTGTTAATCTCTTATCCATTCAGTGATTATTAGTTCATTTACTTCTTATGTATTAATTATGTTATTGAAACTATTTATACATCTTAGTTATTACCGTCGGTGAATTAATGAATTGTATAGATCATTGTTTTACTCTTGCACATGTTTACTTTGTTTATTTAATAAAAACTAACTTAACTTTGTTGATGGGAACAAAGTGGTGGAGTGGCGGGACTAGTTCTCCCATGACAATTTGAGAGGTAATATCATTCTTCGTTATGCAGGCTTGCTTAGTTCATTCGAACTAAGGCACCTTATTTATTGACTAACAGGTTACTTTTACAACAACATGATTATTTGGTTACTTGAAGCAATTCAGTTCCTAGTTAGACTTCCACTTTTGCCTTGCACTTTTATTACTGTTCTGTTTTACGGCTCAGGTAAGTCCTATGTTCGTTAATTATCTTTCTTAGTTAATTAACTAGATGTTGTGAACTATCTTACTATCCTTACCATTCTTAATTATCTACTTCTTGATTAATAATTACACTTCTCTTGTTTCTACCTTCGAGGTCTACTTGGGCTTCGAGCTTGAATCCATAAGCTCATTCTCTCTAGTGTGAGCATCATGGCATACTATGTTTTCCATGAGTCGTGGCTACACCATTACTTGTAATGGTGCCATAGCTTCACAGCTTGTCATTTAACATTATTAATACATTGCCTGTTGTAAAAGAGGATTCATGCCTTACTATGTAAATATACTGCACATTGGCTTTTATCTGAAGATTGTAATGCATTTTGGTATAAGATGCATATGATTTTCATTTAGCATTTTTAATATATTATACTGTGTAAATTCAGGACTGTGTAGTTATTTTAACGCTGTGTTTAAAAAACTATGGATTTTGTTATGCGTTTTGATTACAGTAATGATTTATGTTAAGGTTATTATTATTTTGGCCTTGGGTCACGGACATCCTTGAGATTCGATGTCACGACTTGTGTTGGCATAAGATAGGGTTTTCTTCTTAAAAGGAACGATTCCTTGTTTAAATAAGAACTATAGAGATGTTTTTTAATGTGGAGTTTAATTTTGCTTATGAATTATATTTGTAACCCATAAGGGTCGATACCACGACCTCTGTTTATTAATACAGAGTTATATGAATTGTTTCCTTGGTAAAATTATAGGTGGATGCTTATGATGAATATTATATGGGACCTTTAAAGATATAATGCATGTGATTTATGGTATTTTATTATAGATGTTAAGACTATAGGTTTTATGGCAGAGTCTTGATAAGGACCACATGGATGGTCACGATATCCCTCTGATTTATTATAATGTTTGTTTCCAGTTATGTAAAGTATTTTCTTTTTATGATTATGTGAAACAAACCTTGGAAAGTCTTTAATAATTTGATTAGCTTGTTTATTATATGAAATCTGTTCTTAGTAGATCTAGTTTATAATATATAATTGTTATTAGTTAGCATAATTAATATTTTAATTAATTACTATTGAACTAGTTTCTTTAAAGCTTAGGGAAAGCCTCTGCTGACAAATGGAATATTTCAGTAGGGTATTAAATATAGAGAAAAAAGTATAAACATAATACTAAGATCAAAACCTAGTTAATACAGGAACATTTATGAAAGATACAAACCTTGAACATAAACAACATATAATAAAAATTATCTAGCCTATGATTAGTAAATTACAAATACAAACCCTAGCAGATTGTTAACCATAAAACTTAACCATTAGGGTTAGAAGTTACATTGAAACCATTACTTAACATAAATAGTAATGAATCTTTAGGAAAGAAATAGAATAGGCCTTCAAGGGTTTCACACCTGAATTTTAAGCTTAGTCAATGGATGCACATGCACACTTAAATAACCAACATTAACAATTCAATGTAGATCTGACCTTTGTTTGATGACCAAATCACTTGGGAACTCCATGCCCCACTCAAACATGACCCAGAACCGTTGCTGGTTTAAATCCGGATCCCCCTGAGCTGGACTCCAACATGCAAGTAGCTTAGAGCTCCTAAGGTAAGGTTTCCTGACTAGTAATCAGTTCTAAATCAATCCTCTTTTCCTTCCAGGAAAAGTTCTCCAAGAAAACAATTAAGAGAAAAAACAGGAAGAATAATAATTCTCCTACATAAAAATTAGAACCCCAAGCCTGTGCTTGGATTGAGTCTTTATAGACAGACTTTTCCGTCAAAGGGGTAGTTGAATCAAGAAATCTTTGATTTCTTGATTTAACCCTTTTTTTATTTACTGGGGTAATTTTCAATTCTTAACCTAGGAACTTCTAACTAGTTCCTATTAAATCTTTCATAGATATTTCACTATTTATTAATTCTTTAATAATAAATAATAATTGGTGGAGCTTCTCTTCTTTCTTTATTCAATTATATAATTAATCATAATTAATTCTTTATACATACTATGTATAAAATACATAGTATTAAAATACTTGTTAGCATTTGTCTTCAGGCATCATGTATCATGATGCCTAGACTTAACGATACTTCTTTATGAAGGTCAAGTAGATATATGGCTCAGGTCTACTAGGCTAGGAAACTCTAAACATCCTTGCATGCTAGGCTTCCCTCATATAATGTGGTAGTTCTTTAGTACTTAATGAGAATACAGAAATTCAAAATTTCATTTAATCACTTAAAAATAAGTATGATGAGATCAATATTATTCTTGAGTCGTTTTCACTCGGAGGTGATTTTAATATTTTCAGTAACCCCTCATGCTTACCAGAGCCCATACTCAACACTTATAACAGGGAGTTACAAACATAGTGCAATTCCAGAGCTCTCGCTCAATAGTAAATGCTAGGATGCACTTGTACGATACACCTAGGGATACAATGGCCAAGGCTCCGATGCTCCAGATATTATGCTCAACATCAACGTGGAATGCTACAAAGCTTATGCCCAACATTTCCAATTATATTTTCATGTGTTCTAAAGCTCTATGCTCAACACAAATGTAAGTACTCATGTGCTCTAGAGCCTCTCGCTCAACAAAAAACATCTCATCGATCATGTGATTCAGTGTCCACACCCAACACAAAACATTTCATCAATCATGCACTTTAAGGTCCATGCCCAACACAACCAACATATATATACATATATATCATCAACAATTCGATTACACCCAATATACAAAGCAAATCATCATGTTCATATGCAGTGGGGTATTTGAACCAATATAAAAATAAAACATCAATATAATCATCATGATCAATAGGCTCATTCCCATAAATGGTACGTCTAAAATTTGGGATATTACATCCCTCCCCACTGATTACAACACCGTCCCTGGTGTTCTAGGGACTCTGAATGATATCATGAAACAAGGAGGGGTAATCCCTTCTCATGGTGGCCTCATTCTCCTAGGTATCCTCATCAAAGTGCTTCCATTGCACTTTGAATCGGACTATAGTGCCCTTCTGAAGTTGCACTTCTCTATTGACCAATATATGCAAAGGCTCAGGGGAAAATTCCCTCTCAAGTTCCACCTATAATAATGACCGATCAATGACATGCTTAGTGTCATAAACATATTTCTTTAATAAAGATGCATGGAAAACATTATGAACTCTTACATGCACAGGTAATGCTAGTTCATAAGCCACTGGTCCTTTCTTGGCCAGTATTTCAAAAGTTCCACAAAATCTAGGTGCTAACTTACCACACCTACCCAAGCTCAACGAGCTCCGTTTTGCTTTCACTTTCAAGTAGACATGTTCACCTACTTGATCGTCTTTATCTTTTCTTTTCTTATCTGCATAAATTTTCTGACGGTCTTGTTCGTCTTTAAGGTTTCCCTAGACCTTGTTAACTAACTATTGAAACACTACTAAATTTTGATCCAAAATCCGACGGCGCATGGATTATTTCTTTTAAACCTACCAAAAATCAGAAAGTTTAATTTTTTTTTTTAAATTTTGGTCATAAGCGTCGCTTAAGCGACGGCTAGGTTCATAAGCATCGCTTAAGTGACAGCTAGCCTAGCAGGCGTCGCTTAAGCGACGGTGCCTTGAGTGAGTGGACCATATGTATTTTATTCATTACCCGCGTGCTTTTCGCTCTTTGCACCATACAAGACAAGGCCATGGACACGAGCGAGGAGGATGTTACAACACTATGTAATCAGGGCCGCCTTAGAGAGGCTCTGGAGACTCTGTATCTCATGGATCCCTAACGAGTTTCCATAGACTCTTCTGCCTACGATTCTCTCTTGTAGGCCTGCGTTGATTACAGGGTCCTGCCAGAGGCCAAACTAGTCCACGCCCACATCATTCTCACTGGATTCAAATTTCCTTGTGTCCCATTGCATAACAGACTTGTAAACATGTATTCTAAGTGTGGGAGTCTCTTGCATGCGCGCGCAGTCCTTGATGAAATTTCTGAACCCAATACTGTTTCATTCTCTATCATGATCGCAGCTTATGCTAGGGAAGGCCATGGTGAGGAGGCCTGGATATTGTTTTACCAAATGAAACAAAGAGGCATCCAGCCAGATGAGTTTATGATTCCCAGCGTTCTCAGAGCATGCGGGCTCATGGCAAACCTTAAATGTGGTAGAGAGGTTCATAGAGAAATAATTAAGAGCAACACATTCCAAGATAATGTCTTCATAGGGACTGCGCTTGTTGACATGTATGTTAAATTCCAGAGTTTGGAGGATGCGCACAATGTGTTTGACAAAATGCCAAAACGAAATGTGGTCTCATGGAATTTAATGATTGCAGGATATACAGAAAATGGGGGTTTGGATAAGGCTCTGGATTTTTTTGAGAATATGCCTAAAAGGGATGTGGTGTCATGGAATCTGATGATAGCTGGATATGCAGAGAATGGGAGGAGTAAGGAGGCCTTGGAATTGTTTTATCAGATGCAGGAAAAAGGAATACGGCAAAATCAGTTCACTTTCACCAGCGTGCTTCCTGCATGTGGGAACTGCTCTTATAAATTTGTATGGAAAATTTGGTTGCTTGGAGAATGCACGCGCTGTGTTTGACAGAATATCCCATAGAAATGTTGTAGCATGGACATCTATGATTGCTGGTTTTACAAAGAATGGGCTTGCCTATGAGGCATTGGAACACTTTCTCCAAATGCAGCTTAGCGAAGTGAAACCCAATGCTGTTACATTGGTGGTAGTAATTCCGGCATGTACTCGATTAGGAGCCTTGCAACAAGGTAATTCCATTCATGGCTACATGATTAGGACTCTCTTTGAGTTGAATGTGTTTGTGGAGACTAATTTTATAGATATGTATGCCAAATGTAGGAGTTTAAACAATGCATGCCATCTGTTTGAGGAGGTTCATCCTTGCTCATCCTTGAGGAGAGGTGAGGAGGTTCATCCTTGCTCCTTAATTGCTTCTTTGAGTTTGTTTTCCACATTTGTGGATTTGGTAACAAGATCTTGACTGTTGGAGGTCTTTTCTGGTTCATTTGCCTTATTTGCGGGTTTCTCTCTCTTGGTTCTTGATTTTCGATTGTAGGATTATTCAATGTTGAGGATACTTGGGAGTTTCTTATTTCTTATGTTCTAGGTTTTAAGTTTGGGGTTGTTTTTGTAAGTTTATTTAAATTACTTTGGTTTGATTTCCCTTTAGCGTAATCAGGGACAAGATTTTTCTAAGACTTTATTTTCTGTTGTCTTTAGTTAAGACTCTTAGTGACATACTTTTTGATCTTTCGCAGTTACAAGGTCATAAAAGAGTTGGGGGCTGACACTTATATGGAAGTGTATGGAAGGATTTGAATCAGCAGACACCTCCTTTCATGATGAAAAATGCCAAGATCTGCTTGGAATATGCCAGAATTATTCGGGATGCGCCCAGATTTCCAAGAAATATGAATTATAATACGCAGGGCCTATAAAATGATACCCAGATTTGTTATTTGATACTGACTTAGGTCTAAAACATGCTCAGACTAGGGCTGTCTTCATGCCCTTTGACCATCAGACCCATTGTTTATTGTTTGGGCACAGCCCAGCATGGAGAATTAGGGTGATTTGATGCTGAACGATGCTCAGAGATGAAGTTGTATTGCACAACAATGCTTTTACCTACAGTATTTCCCAATACTGCCTCAGAATGGCCCAGACTTACTGATCAAGGTCTTTTTTGTCCTCAGGAGACCTCCAGACTGCTTAATAATGTGGTTTTATTCCTCAATTATCCACAAACTTTTCCCAAACAAGTTCAGACTCAAGCCAGGTCCCAGATCTAGTTTTTATGTCTATACACACCTTTTTTTGTGATAAAAATTGCCTAGAATGCCGGTCGTTATCCAGGGCCTATAAAATGATACCCAGAGGGCCGAGGCTCATCAACTGGTGACTGAGGATCAGAATTTCTAACCTACATTATTAATGATCATCTTAGCTATCTTGTTCTTGATTTGGCAGTTGTGCATAAAGTGAGCTTTTGGATTGTTTGTGGACTAATCCTTGGCGATATGATAGGTACTCCCCTTGCTCTATCCTAATTGTACATCATCTTCGCATTCTTTTCCATCAAGAACAAAAAGCACAGCTTTTCGCAGTGCCCCGACATGCATGCTCAAAAGGGATGCCAATATTTTCAGCAAAACGCTTCTCTGCCATTTTGATTTTTTCAAATGCATTTGAAGAATGAAAAGCCATGAGAAGAACTTCCAAATGAAATAGGGATGGAAGACTTGCACAAAATTCTTGGATATTTAAGAACCCTGAATATGTAGCTTTCACTTTCTCAACAATAAAACCAGCGTAGCCTTTGCAGATTTTGAGTCTTAAGGAGTCATCTCCCAAACTGGACCCTGTGGATGTCCTTATAATAATAATGCGAGCTACAAGAACAAGAGCATCATTAGTATAAGCAAACCTCCCATCCTCTAACTTCAGAACTTGATTTACTAGGTGTTCTTCAAGTTCGATGGATAAGGCACGCCTCATAACAAGTTCATGTAACAGGTTAAAGCATGCTCTGTGAAAATGTTCAAGGAAGTGTTTTTAATAGGACATATCTGAAACACCAGCCCCCTCCATTCTTTCATCAACTGAAAGCTGTTAAATAATTATTATCAATTAGGACCTCCAATAACAACCTACAATTCGCTTTCATACATTTAGCTATTGATTCAACTCCCTACAGTAATATGCAAACTCATAAATCTATTGGCTGGAACCATTAGGTAGTACGTGTTCTTTTGTTGAATCATTTTCATAGTAATTTGGGAGTATTGACTAATTCACAAGAAACAATAGTGATTTGCTGGACCTTTAGCATACAACCTTCTCTGTGTTGTATTCCAGCATTATACAAACCAATCTGCAGTCATTAAACCACCCTCAAGCTGTGCATTTTGACTATCAACACTATGTTGAGATCTATTACTTACAATTACCTTTGTTCTCATATATATGGTGAAAACAACAACAATAATGAAGTTTTGCATCTTTGTTATTACTTGGTGGCCAATTGAATAGACAAAGATACATAAATGAGTATTGGGTTTAAATTTCTCAATATTCAAACAAAGTTTTGCTGTTAGAATAACTGAATTGTGAAGGAAAAATTGCAAAGAAAATGTTTGAGTGCACTTGAATCCTCTACTGGAAAACAACTTTGGCACCATAAGCATGTGATCTAAGCAGACAGGTAATGAAGCCAATCTAAACAAAACACAAGAAACCTACAACTTTTTGAAGATTGCAAAGACATTGACTCAGATTTGGTGATTTCATGGATATTAACTTATCTTATCTTATCCAACAAGATACAACAATAAGTTATATCCAGCAAAAAGTAAATAGGAAACATTACAGAACTTTTGAATGAGCTACAAGCCTGTTCATATGCAATAGTAAGTAAAAGGCTAAAAAGTATTCTTCAATAAGATATCTGAAAAATCTTGGGCAAATGCAATGAATCATGTTCCTTTCTCCCCAGTGACACTCCTCAACACTCAAGAAACTCCAATCTCACAATATTGAAGTTGCTCACAGTTTCTCAGAGTAAAAATTACAAGTAGAATCCATACATATGATGACAATGTCAAGAATTTAAAGCTTTGGTTTTCTACCAGGGGAACATTTGATTCTTTCCAGGAATTTTGACTAGAGTATGTGGTGGTTTATTATAACAGCAACCTTAAAAGTCTTACTGGGTATCAAAGGGTGCCAAAGAACTGAGTAAGTAATCCAAATGGTGCAATTCTGTGGCTTCACCCGTGGAGAGATGACAGCCAGCTTTATTGTGCCTTATTTCTTGCCAAAAAAATACTGTAACAAACTGTCAGTTTAGTCTAAGAGGTTGTTGAGTATGTATTGAGGGTGGTTTGAGACAAACACTTCAATACAATCTACCTTAAGTGCCTCTGAACTGCTGATATGCTTTATGTAGGTTGCTGAGTTTTAGTGTTTTCTTGGTGTAGAGGTTTTGACAAACAGTTTAATGACAACTGATTTCTGGAATGCATTTAACATTAAGCAGCTTTTGCATATAAATAATGACTATAAAATGCATAAAGGGAGCAATGGCAACGTCCAAGATGGAAGGTCAAGAGATAGAAGAGTTATAATTATCTGAGAACCTTGTCAGCATTCAATTGCAATAACCAAGAGCAAATGGAGAAATAAATGCTCTCTTCCTAGTCAAGGATCAAGTTTTGATATTGGTTCTAATTGCAATGTAATTTCTGCAGTTTTAGTTGATACAACTATCTGGCTATTATAACTTCCTATACTATACCTGCAAACTTATGATTCAGATTGAGGATTTTCCATTTCATGGCACACATAATATGAGATTGTGCAAAAACTCACATCTGTTTCAATCTATAATAAATATTTTAATTAGGAAAATATATACTATACTTGATATTGACAGTCCAATACTAGATTAGATTGAAATACACCATGATCTTATCTATATTGCACAATATGCCATGTGTTTCAGATTGTTATTGAGATTCCCTACATACTTATTCAGACAGCCATGTATGGATTGCTCACATACAGCATGATAGGATTTCAGTGGTCTGTGATGAAATCTGTTTGGTATATATTCACCATGTTCTTCACCTTCCTCTATTTCACATATTATGGAATGCTAGCTGTTGCAATCACTCTAAGCTACCAAGTTGCTGCAGTTGTGGCTTCCGCCTTCTACACTCTTCTCAATCTCTTTTCTGGGTTCCTCATTCCAAGACTGGTGAGCTCGGTGAATGTAATTCCAGTGTTCTATTTATTTTTCTTAAATTTTGTCCCAACATCATATATAAGCTTGCAATTATTTAGTTATACAACTTCATTTTCTCTGTTAGTACCTTTCCAAAGACCCCAATTCGATCTTTTGGTTAAGGAACCTGTTTTCAGTTATTAGTAAAACTTTGTTTTAGATTTACGAGTAGAATTGTATTGTTAAGCTTCTTATTTGGGGCATGGGTTACAAAAATTCAGACATATATTGATGACGTACTCTAACTCATTTTCTAGGCTATACCTCCATGGTGGAAATGGTACTACTGGATCTGCCCAACATCATGCACATTAACTGCACTTGTAAGTTCTCAGTATGGAGACATTAAAAAAATAATCCTCATTGATAGCACAGAGAAGCCCATGATCTCTAACTTCTTGGAAGATTATTTTGGATATGACCATGAGATTTTATATGTGGTTGGGGTAGTCCTTGTGATTTTCCCTATATTCTTTGCAGCATTAATTGTGTATGCCATCACAATGTTCAATTTCCAGAGAAGATAGAAAAGTTTGGAAGTGCCACTTGCTATTAAAATTTGAAATTAAGAGCTTATTTAAAAGTTTGTGGAAAGGTAAGTTGGGGTGCTTTCCATGGGGAGAATGGATATCAAAGGAATAGCTCATATTGAGCTGCCTACTGATTAGTGATCACCCTACTTACCTGGAATTGCATGTTAATATGTTGTATCGGCACCAGGTATATTCATATAAATAAATGCTTGATAAAAGTTTGTTTATATTACATATACATTGGGCCTCCTTTGAGAGAGAGATAAAAACTAAACTCACTCTA
>LPNX010275355.1:4266-29646 GCA_001517045.1 Pseudotsuga menziesii | reverse complement strand
TTGCAATCTACCTTTGGAAGTTAATGTTCTTCATGGCCATGTCTTGTCATTTTGTGAACATTTGTTCCTTTTAAACGTATCCTTGTATCAGGCCTTTGGAAGAGGAGTCTCAGATGGTCTTAGTGATTTGTGTAAGCTCAAAAATGCTATTGGCTATGCACTTCTGATACAGAGTAGTAAAATATTTTGAATTTTCCAAACCTAGGTTCACTTAAAGAAATCTACCTTTGGATCTTTCTCAGAGACACTTTCCACAGACCTACCTAGAGCAATGATAAAATTAAAGACATCCATGCACTATGCCTTAAGAATAACCAACCCCAAGCACATGAAGATCTGAAAGTATGTTGAGCACAAGCATGTATACTCTGTCAGTATCGGACACAAAGCTATAGTCTTGGAACCCAACAATGTATACTCTGTCAGTATCGAACACAAAGCTATGTTTTCTTATAAGGCCCCAACTGAGTGTTGGTGGTCAAAACCACTTTGGAAGTTAAGGCTCCAATCAAATCTAGGATTTCTTTTTGGTTAGCTTTGACTAATAAAGTTTTAACTTGAGATCATTTTTATAAGAGAACCTAGAATGGACTAGGATTCTGTTATTTATACTGAATAGATGAGGAGACCATCCAACATATACGTTTGGACAATCCCTTTGCAAAAGAGGTTTGGAAGGAGGTATTGTGTTTATCTGGAGAAGGTAGGAAGTAGAATCATAATTCTTTGGTTGAATGCTCAAAAAACTAGATGAATGATCCTGCTGTTGTGAGCCAAAAAAACCCTCCCATGCATTGTTGTTTGGGTGCCATGGATCACCTGAAATGTAAACTTGTTTCAGGGTAAATATTGCTCTCTACTGGTAGTATTCCATAGCATCAGACATATCTATCAGGAATTAAAACAACCTCCTATTTAGAAGACCTCCAAAATTTGGGTAGAACCTCCGTTCATGTACAATTGGTACAACATTTGCATAAATGTGGCCCCTTCAACAGCTTAACACAGCCTTTTTTATCCTGTTTTCCTCTAGTTTCTTTTGGATTCCTTTCTATTCCAATGATGAGGGTACAGGATATTTGGAATTGATAATTATTTCCTTCCCTCTTTGCTTTTTGAATTGTGTCCAGGTATTTATGTTTCCTGTTATTTTCTTGTGGGTTTGGCAGGTGCTTATCATGGACAAAGTAACTGTCAAAGTGATGTCCTATTCTTGCAAGATGGCTGATATAACTGACGAAGGCATCTCATGTAAGCTCACTTGTATACATTTCAAGATATCTTTTTTTAATTTTATAGATTTGGGCTTTTTAGTGAATGATTTTTATTATTTCAACTTCGGACATCTTAGAAAAAATGAACTAGAAGAATATGAGTGCTCAAGTGGCCAGCCACTGGAGAGATGGGAATACACACATTATAGGATGTAATGAGAGTGAACATCCAATCTAGGATAATACAGCTCATGGAATCTACCATCAGAGCAAATCCTATTTGTGTAAGATGTCCTATTGAAGCATTGAATTTTGTGGAGGTTAGATTTTTTTTCCCAATTTTTCTAAAGCTACTTGTTGCTACATAGGTTATGTATAAACAAATGGTGGAGTTTTCTACTGAACTTATTTATTTTTCTAACTTTTGCATAAGTGAATATTTGCAATCATGTGAGTTGTTGCAATACATAAATGGGCATTCTTGGAAGTAGACTATGGAGAAGTTGGAGGCAGTGCTTCTATCTGCATTTTGTGCTCGTGAAGATATTTGTTGCATCCTTTATCTTACTTTTGGAGCTTTTCTCTATCCTAATAGTTGAATATGCAACAGAACATGCATAATTTCATCCAATGAGTTGGCAGACCGAAAATGGAAAAGGGTTGGTAGACAGACACTATGCCATTCGAATGTACTAAATCTCAAGAAAAGAGGCATATTTAGAGAAGCAAAGTGAGAAAACACTCTTAGGTCAAATCAAAATACACAAGCTAGTTTGAATAAAAGTTCCAGCAAGAAAAGGGAGAGTTGAATCCAAGTCAGCATGTAGTTCAATAAAGATTTGTGAAAACTAAAGAGAAACAAGAGGTACTAGAACATAAAAAATCAGAATCAAAACAAAATTGAAAAAGAGATTGTGAACTTGAAGGCAGCATAAACAGTATGTAAGGAACAATTTCAGCAGTTCTTCAGGAACTTGACTATACCTCAAAATTTCATCAGTAAAATCCTTTGGCTAAGGAAACACTACAAGGATGAAAAATACTCGCCTGTTACAACGCAAATCTCTTGACAAATTGTGTAAAGTATAATTGTGGACAGAGTAGCTGGATCATAGTCATAATCTGAAAACTCAGTCTTCATGTTCTATGAAGTATGTCTGCACTGAACAAAGTAGATCTGTGAGTATGGGAATTGTGCATATAATATAATTAGACTTGGGCATACATTAAATTTACTTTTATTTCAAAGTTATAATAAATGGCATAGTTAGAATCTTTTTTAGTAAAATGATGTAATCACGACTTAAGTTTAGTGATTAGGTATTTGAGAGTTATCATGTTATGTAATGTACTCCTTCCTCACCTATTATGCATTGAGAGATTGCATCAATCAGTGATCGAGCAATTATTCTCTCATTTATTTGTGTGCTTTCTGTCTATATTTTGTGTGTAAATCCAGTAAATAGTTCATGTTTCCAATTTGTGTAGCCACTTTATGTGAAAAAGACTGTTTTGGAGCACTTTGTTAATTTGAAAGTATTTTAATGATTTGATAGAAAAGAACACAATTTTTTTTGACTGGTGTTGACTCTTGACCATGTTTATGATTGTTCAACAGTGGTTGAGGACTTGAGTAAGCGGAGGCAACCTCTTCCTGCTATGGAGGTTGTCTATTTTATTCAACCAACAAGGGAAAGGTAACTTTGTATTGTAAACATTTAAACTATCAACTCTGTACTTACCCTGTACATTTTTCTATGGGCGTTAGAATTTTTCTGTGGGCGTTAGACTCATGTATAAGTTATTCAAGAAAAACAGGTGCTTACAACTAAATTGGCTAATCAGGGCCACGGGATTTAGGCAAAGCAGGGATTGGAGCATATGTTCTATAGAGTGCATAACAATATTAATAATAGCCTTTCCAATTACCTCGAAGTCTATCGAGATATGAAGACAAAGGATTAAAAAAGAAATGCTATTAAGAAGACCATTGTAGACAGACAGGAGGTGTTTTAGAAATCAGACTTGTACATCCAGGAGATTAAGTCGCAATAATTTTGATCTCTATTCTTTCAGCAACAGAATAGAGATCAGACCAATTTAAACCCAGATCTTGAAGAACTTTGTGTTCTACAATACCCCAGTTATGAACCCCACTAATGTCAATCTGTTGCTGAAAAAGATCATCCATTCCATGCTCTTCTGTGACTCCCTCATTCACATTTATAACACTTTGTACCACATGATATACCCATGATTCTAAATAGCTTGTTCCTGTTTTTAAATCTTCTCTCCAACAAACCAAATCCCAAGTTTAGTTTTTAAAGCAACAGTAAGGATATGATAACTGGTCTGGTTAAAGAGAACCCCAAAAGTATGGAGAACCCCAAAAGTATTTGCCAATCCAGACTCTGGCTTTAGTGTGCATGCGCTTGGGTCGATGTGATAGCATACTCCCATTCAGGTCATAGGATAACTGAATTGTGCTAGCATTTTACTCAGACCATAGTGTGATTGGATTTTCATAAAAATTATACCAGAAAAAAATTTGGGAAATCTTCATACAGACATCAAGATACCTTCTTGTCAATCAGAGAACTGTAGTGCCATGACCAGGTCGGATTTTGCAGCGTTTGAGTTGTTGAGAATAATTTCTTATTGTAGTATAGGGCATCCTCATTCATAAATGAGATGCATCCATCGTCTTTGTCTTTAGCTTTGTCCGAGTACTGGTAAAACGAAAAAGGTGTGCATCCGATGGGTGGCATTGCCGTCACTACAAACTTTCTGGCGCCCATGTCTGTCCAACGCAATTTATAGTTCATGGGACTAGCGCAGGTCCCCGTGTTACCTAATTATTGTTTAGAATTGGCATGGCATATAAGCCGAGTTTGTATATCTAGCTGTTCAGACCTTGCATTATATATGGCAATTAGTTTCCGCAAAAAAGAGAACACCAGTTTTGAAGCTCTGTGATTTAGTCAGTCAATCGAAGCCTCAAGGATTGTATTTAGGTATTCTGCCACTCTTTTCTCTGTGTATTGCTTTCAAAGTCATAAACTTTTCATGGATTTTCAGATTTATTGCAGGTTTCTCGGTTTTGTTTTAGAAATTATAACAGCTATAGAAAGACATCAATTAAAAGATGAATTCATCAAATTCATTATTACGTTTGTGTGTTTTTGTTGATGTGTTTGTCTCTGTGAATACAGGATTTAAAGGATCTGTGAACTGCGTATAGTAAAGCCTGCCCGGAAGCATGTACATTGGCGTGAAAATTTTATTTTTTTTAAAAAAAATTTCCACAAGCGTCGCTTAAGCGACGGTTTCTACTTTCGCTTTTCCGACGCCTTATCTAGCTCGCCATCTCTTATCCGATGGTCAAATGTGTCGCTTTTCCGACATTAAGTTTAATATACGTCGCTTATCCGACGGTTGTCGATGTCGCTTATCCGACACTTGTAGTTAATTTTCGTCGCTTAAGCGACGGTTCTGAAGGCTATTTTCTTAAAAAAATCTTGCTACCGTCGAAAATATTATGTCGCTTAAGCAACGCTTTACATTTAAGTGACGGTTACATAGGTGTCACTTAATCGACGGTTATTTAAGTGTCGGCTAACCGACGACAAGTGTCCGACGCTTAAAAAAATTTCAAAGTGTCGTACATGCGACAGGAAAGTGTCGAAAATCCGACATGACAGCCGTCGGATTTTTGGTCGAAATGTAGTAGTGCAAGTCTAATAATAGGTCAGGCCCTAACATGATCTAATCCACCAAACTATCCCAAGTAACCGGGGTCCTACACTTCCCTCCATAGAGTACCTTGAAAGGACTTGTCTTGGCGGAAGCCTGATACCCGTTGTTATATGAAAACTCTGAAAGGTGCAGCTAATCCTCCCACTTGGTGGGCTTGTTCATGACATACATTCGAAGCATGTCTTCAACAATTTGGTTTACTCTTTCAGTCCGTGCATCCGTCTATGGGTGATAAGCAGTGCTAAAGTTCAGCTGCGTCTCTAATCCAGAGAATAAAGATCTCCAAAAGTTTCTTGTAAACTTAACATCTTGATCTAAGATAATTTCTTTGGGTATCCCATGCAATCTAAATATCTCTTTTAGGAAGATATCGGTAATGTTCATGGCCTTGTAGGTTAATTTTACGAGGATGAAGTGTGTTTCCTTAGAGAGCTTGTAAATGACTACGAAGATGGAATCATTTTTCTTCTTGCTTTTCGGTAAGCCAGTAATAAAATCCATACTGATAACATCCCACCTCCATTCCAGAATGGGAAATGGTTGTAGGAATCCTGAAGGATGATGGTGCTCAGCTTTAACTAGTTGGCATTCCTGACAGCTCGCAATAAACATTGCAATGTCAGCCTTTAACTTAGGCCAGAAAAAGTGTCTCTTGACGACAAATATCATCTTTTGATATCCCGAGTGCCTGGAGTAGGGTTCCCTATGAAATTCTGTGAGGATGCTGGACCGAATGTCCCCTCTATATGGAACATACAATCTATCCTTGGACCATAGTAGTCTTGATTCATCCACCTTGTATTCCTTCTATTGTTGAAATAATCGATCCTCTTGGACCTTCTTAAGGATTTCCACATAGAATGGGTCAACCTTGTTGGCCATTCTAATATTCTCATGAAAATATGCATCAGTTTGAATCAGGGTCACCTCATATATCATATGAGTTCATCGACTCAAAGAATCGGCAACTTTATTCTCTTTGCCCTTAATATGCTTTAGTTCAAAGTGATACTCAAGAAATCCAACCATCTGGCTTGCCTCGCATTCAGATCGAGTTGATCGAATAAATACTTTAGACTCATATTGCCAGTCTTTAGAAGGAACTTCCTTCCCATGAGGTAGTGCCTCCACATATTCAAAGCATGGATAATGGCCGTTAGCTCAATATCGTGCGTTGGATAATTCTTCTCATGCTATTTTAATTTATGTGACTCATAATAGATCACATGATTGTTTTGCAAGAGGACTCCTCCAAGTCCTTCCTTGCTTGAATCCATGCATACAACGAAATCCCCATCGGGATCCGCACTCCACAACACTAGTGCGACCATCAAAAGTTGCTTAAGCTCTTGAAATATTTCTTCACACTTGTCATTCCATAAGAACTTGTTCACTTTCTTCTGCAAAGTCATCATGGGGAAAGCGATTCTTGAGAAGTTCTCAATGAACTTTCGATAATACTCAGCTAAACCCAAAAAGAACCTAATGTCAGTGACACTAGTTGGGGTAGGCCAATCCTTTCAATAGCTCAAATATTTTCTAGGTCCACAGATATTCCTGCCTCAGATATGATGTGACCTAGGTACTGTATTTATGGTTTGTAAAAATCACATTTACTAAACTTAGCGTAGAGATGGCGTTCTCTCAACACTCGAAGTACTATGCGAAGGTGTTCTTCATGTTCCTCTTTATTCTTGGAATAAACCAGAATGTCGTAAATAAATACTAATACAAACTTATCTGGATATTTATGAATATGTTGTTCATCATACACATAAAGTTTGTGGATGCATTGGTTAACCTGAACGGCATCACTACAAACTTGTAGTGCCCGTACCTCGTATGAAAGGCGGACTTGGGAATATCTTCATCTCAAATCCGTACCTGATGGTACCTAGTTCGCAAGTCAATCTTTGAAACCTGGTCGAAAAAATCATCGATCCTAGGGAGTGGGTAATGATTATTTATAGTCATTTTGTTCAACTTACGGTAATTAATGCACATCCGCAACATACCATCCTTCTTCTTTACAACAAAATTGGTGATCCTGAAGGGGACACACTAGGTTGGATATACCCTTTCTCTATTAATTCCTGCAACTACAGTTTGAGTTCCACCAATTCTAGTGCACTCATGCGTTAAGGGGCTTTAGAGGTCGGAACTGATCCTATGGTCAGTTCAATGGAAAAGTCTATGTCTTGATCCGGAGGTAATCCGGGGATTTCCTCGAGAAACACATCCTTGAATTTTTTAAGAATAGGGAATTCTTCTATGCATTGTTCTCTATCACATTCTACGTCTCGAATGTTCACCGCAAACAACTTGCAACCCTTCCCAACATACTTCTTCTCTTGTAAGGCATAGATTTGTCTTACAAAAACTTTCTTTGGGATGCCTTGAATCTTCACTTGGTTTCCTTGGCTACTAGTACACAAGATAGACTCCTATAGACAATTGAACGTGACATGGTGATGTTCCAACTAGTCCATGCCAATAAGAATATCGTACGATCCTAAAGGTAGGATGTTTAGGTTTACCTTAGTAAGGAAACCATTCAAGTTTACTTCACGTTCTTTAACAATTTTTGAAACCTTTTGTTTCGTACTGGTGGCTAACTATACCTTCCAAGGTTTAACATGATTTACTTTTCCTAACTTGCATAAATCAACAATATTAGGTGCAACATAGATTTGGCAAGCACTAGGATCAATAAGTATTGAAACAGAGGTGTTCAAGATCTTACCTTCAATCTCGACCATTGTAGCTTGATGGTCTGCCTGTCAGCCATCTAATGCTACATAGATTCATGGGGTTCATGCTATATCCTCAATGGTAGGTTCTTCTTGCAGGCTATGCAAGACTCCATTGTTCTTGTTCTTACATTCTCTGGCATAATGCAACCCATTGCACTTCGATCACTTGATCGCTAAAGGGGTAGCACTGGCTCCACTAGCCACTTCCTTATTACCATTAGGAGCTGGTACATAAGGCTTCCTACCAGATTTGTTGAAGTTCTTGTTCACTTGAAAGCTGTTATTTTGCTTTCTCAAAGGGTGTGGGTTTTACCCAGGCTTGCGGTTATCAAAAATGTTTCTAGACTTTTCTTTGTTTTGGTTCTGGTTTTCTTACTGTAACTGCCCATGGTCATAGCAGAGTCGGGCCTTGTGTAGTGCAATATCCAGAGTCTTTGGCATGTCGAATTCAATCCTATCCCAAAAACTAGGAGGAAGACATCCTAGGAACTACTGGATCTTCACCTTCTCTTCTTTGATATATGATACATAATGCAGCAGATCTAGAAATTTATTTATAAATGTGTCCATAGTCATGGACCCCATGTGCAGTTCATGGAACTATTTTACCTTGTGGTCAAAGAACCTTTTTGACATGTATTTTTCTTAGAAAATCTTCCATAAGTTTTCCCATCTTATTTCTCGTAGCTCATCTTTCTTGGTGTGTTTTACATCCCGCCACCATCTTGTTGCCTTACCATTTAGGTTGTAGATGGCAATCCTATCCTGCATTACACTTGAATATTTATGAACCTGTAAATACTTACTCATTCCCAGCAACCATTCTTCAGCCTTTTCTCTCATTTTTACTTCACCTTCATAGGCCTACAGTCTTATTTTTCGAAACTCCCCCTGAAGACTGTCATCATTTTTTTGCCTCTTTCTACATGGAGAAAGTGAGTCATCACTAGTAGGAATGTGATGATCTCCTTTAGTTGCTTCAGGTGTACCTTCTTTTTCTGCATCTCTTGGGATGCTAGCCCGCTCATGGTATGATTCTCTTTTGGATCTGTTGGTGTACTCGATAGGTTTACCTTGCGGCCTCCCTCCTGTCATGTTACGCAATAATGCTTCATTTATAACTTGTTGTTCCTTTGTTTCATTTAGACTGTCTTCTCTGAAACTTTTTAGTTCATCTTGAATACTTTGCAAAGCTTTTAGCACATCAGCATTTAGCTCGACCACCAAGTTCACTTCCGAAGTGGGGGTGGTCATTTGTTCTTGCTGGCTGTTTTCTTCCTCAATATTCATAAACTCAACAATGCTGTAAATATTTTCCTGAAACACAAAAAATTTTAATAGCAGCAAAAATTTCTGTTAGTAACAAAAATTACTTATCATACTTTATTTTCTCTGCGTGAATTCCTGGTGCGCCCATAAGTCTCTCAGTATTGAAACTAGGCTTTGATACCACTTGTAATGTCGCCAAAAATTGAAAACAAAAAAAAAATTATATGCTAGTGAAAATTACCCCAAAGGGGATCATTATTACTCGTGTGGAATTACATGTGCTACTTATACTTTCGATCTCTTCACAAAATTCCCATACTATCTTGTTAATATCTTCTCCATTCAGTGATTATTAGTTTGTTTATTTCTTATGTCTTAATTCTATTATTTAAACTATTTATACATCTTAGTTATTATTTATCGGTGAATTAATGAATTGTATAGATCATTGTTTTACTCCTGCACATGTGTACTTTGTTTATTTAATAAAAACTAGCTTAACTTTGTTGATGGGAACAAAGTGGTGGAATGGCAGCACTCATTCTCCCATGATGATTTGAGAGGTAAGATCGTTCTTCTTTATTTAGGCTTACTTAGTTAATTCGAACTAAGGAACCTCATTTATTGACTTACAGGTTACTTTTGCGACATCAGGATTATTTGGTTACTTGAAGCAATTCAGTTCCTAGTTATACTTCCAGTTCTTCCTTGCACTTTTATTACTATTTCGTTTTACGAATCAGGTAAGCCCTATATTAATTAATTATCTTTCTTAGTTAATTAACTAGATGTTGTGAATTATCTTACTGTCCTTACCATTCCTAATTATCTACTTCTTGATTAATAATTACACTTCTCTTGTTTCTACCTTGCAGTTCTACTTGGATTTCGATCTTTAATCCATAAGCTCATTCTCTCTGGCGAGAGCATCATGGCATACTATGTTTTCCATGATTCCTAAATGCTATTGTTGTACAGGATTATGCACCTTATAACCTAAGGTCTGGGGTTACCAACATACTCAACTAACTTCAAACAATTGACTCTAGAGTGTAGTAAAGGAAATAGGAGGATGGGAAAGACTCACCCGATACAAGATAGTTGATCCTAGCTTGTCCTCTTCTGCTCTGCCTTTCCTCTAAAGTCTTCAAGGATGCTTTCTCCTTCACCTGTCAAGATTTAGTCTTCGAAATACAAGATGATTCATATATATAAACATGTTAGATAAATCATATACAGGATGCTGAAACATAAACATTTATCAAACCATAATACATGAAATACATTCAAGACACATATGGAAGAAGGATTATCTTTATTAACAATAATGAGGAAGTTCAAATTACAACCCAACGCCTGAGACAAGGACTCCTCTGCAACCAAAGGGTTCTGAGTTCCACTGCTCCAAATACTTCTGTATAAACTCCACCAGCATAACTTTTCTCTCCAAGTGTGTGTACCAAACAACCTCCCCAAGGCCTGTATTTATACATGGAGAAATAAGGCAGTTTCAAAGGTTGAGGAGGTTGAGACAGTTAAGGAGATTAAGGTAAATGGCTTAACTAATCTCAAGTAATCACGTGTTTTTATTTTAAATGTCAAAGGGAAATATCCGCGGGTATCAAGACCAGTAAGCTGCGTATGATCTGCGAGTTGCTATAAGAGAAACCCGTGGATATATCTATCCGTGACTTGCAACAACTGACACTCGCGAATGATCCATGAGTTGCATATATACAGGGTCGTGGATATGACTTGACATAGTTAAAAAGTCAAAGTAAACAGCTGGATGGATGAGGAATGTATTTTATAATAAGCCCATCTATAGTGTTGTGGGAAAAACTCAATCCATAGATGTCCTTTTGTGTGCCAACATGAGGGATGTCAGCACTCGGACAGAGAGGTGCCATTCAGGTGGATAACAGATTCCCCCTAATGTGTGAGGTCAGAGGGAAACGATGGCCAAAATACATTATAATCTTTATCTTTGGAGAACTCAGAAATCCAATGGAGCAGAGAGAGAACCTGAAACAAATACATAATAATGTCATATACAAAGTTACATCTGAGGAGGCTATGTTCAATTTACTGGAACACTAGCTCCTTTACAAAATTTGAGTACATCATATGATACGGGTATAAAACCATGTATATTACAAATTGAATCGAAACCACAATATACAATAATGATTCTTCAAAGATCTGGAAGCTGTGTATAGGAATAGAACATAATCTTGCACAACTTAGTCCATAGGTGAGGAACTAAGGTCTTCATAAAAGATCCCAAAGAACCAATACAATCCAAGCCATGTAAATAAGGGTAAGCTGAAGTTGAACATGGAAAGGATTCAACAGTTTGTCAATCAATAGATGATAATCAACAACTGAAGCAAAGGAATTCACCAATGATGAAAGTGAATCCTAAGGTACCATCATCAAAACTCTAGGTCTTCACCATCAGGAAGTGCTGAAACAGAACCATGTTGTGATAAGGAAGGAAATAGATCCTCCAAAGGATCACAAGAGTGACTAGGAACTGGGCAAAAGAAGGGAGACACAAATAGATAATAGATATAACAATGATGGGATCAGGCTATAGATCAGACATTGGGAAGAGCCCTTGAACAGTGAGCACAACATAGAGATGAGCCAAGGCAATGTATAAGATAGAACAACTAGACTTATCTGCCAGGTAGGAGACATGATCAGATTCCCCAGGTATGATGAACAAGAGGAGGAGTAAGAAAATCAAAGTGATAGCTGAACAAAAGTGGACACTGAAACATGGATATCGGAAAACAAAGAGTGTTATGTTCAAGGATGACATGCTGCCATTACTGAAAACAAGAGAAAACTTCTTTCTTACCTTCCCTGTTAAATTTTAATGAGTCCAGGAAAGTTAACTCGGTTCCCTCTTCATTTTTTAACAAGCTTGAAGAGATGGGAAAATAATGCTTGATAGTGTCACTGATTCGTGGATTTAACGAGCCCAAACTAGTACATGCTCGACGATGTTTTCATAATTTAGAGAGTCTGAAAACTCCAAAGAAGACTCCAGGGGGGTCCTTTTTCATACAATTTAGTCTCCTAAGGCCAAAAAGTAGAAAACATACCAAAGAAGAACACTCTTAACTTCTGAAAAAGAAAAGGCGCACCTTTTTCATACTTAGTCAGGAAGTTTCGAAAAAGGTTAAATTACCACCTACCCAACGCTCCTTCAAAAGCAGCATATAGCCTAAGTTTTACGAGTGTGAAGGAAAGAAAGATCACTCTGAAATATCCATTTGATTACGAGAAATGGGGCTTACAACAATAAACTCAATGCTTTGTTCTTTAGGGTTTAACGAGCATGACAAAGACACAAAGTACACTCAGAATATTTTTCATGTTTTGGTCCAAAGCACGAAAAAGAGAAAACTAAGCTCATACCAGGGGTTCCTTCTACGTAAGTTTAGTCCCCCAGGTCCGGAAAAGAGATAAACCTATGCCTGAGAATACTCTTCTCAATTCCGAAGAAAGGAGAGTGATCCTTTCTCGTATTATTCCACATGGTCCGAGAAAGAGATAACCTACCACCAATGTGGATGCCCATTCACATATTCTTAACGAGCCTGAACAGACAAGTTTACTCGGCAGTCATGTCTATTTTGAGGAGTCAGGCCTGGGCCTAAAGAAACTCAAAATATTTCCTGTGAAAGTTTTAACAAGTCTGGAAAAGTCAACTCGTGGCCTCCTTACTATTTTTAATGAGCTCAAAGGAGAGCAAAAAGAATTCTCTAAATGCGAGGAGGCGAGTGTCATAAGCAAGAGAAACTAGTTCCAAGCGCAAGGAATATATCTATGCATAATGCAAGGAACATGAGCAAGATAAGGACACTCGGGGAATGTCTCCTCAAGGTAAAGGGTGTCAAGTTGCAAAGGAAAAATTAGACAAGGCTTAGCGATGATGAGAACAAAGATGAGGGCTTATACAATGAGCTAAAAGTGTGGAAGCCGACATCAGGCTCAAAAGCGCGAGCAGGGCACATGCAAATGCAATTACAACTCGAACAACAAGGTGAGGCCAGTAAGCAGTTGTGAATCCAACTACAAATCATGTCTCCAATAAACAACAACATTAGGATCACATTCAGAAGAAATGATCCGATGCGGGTCACTTTGGAAGAAATGCATGTGACTTTGATATCTTCTATAAAAGGTAAATTCAAGGCAGAATCAACCGAAGAAGACTCTATAGAACCAAGGCTCGAGGGTTTATAATTAGTAAGATCAACCTCAGAAGGAGAGAAAAAATCAACAAGGGAGATAGAGTCTGTAGGACCAAACTCAATATCACGGGAGTTGAAAAATTCATAAGAAAAATCAAACTCTTCAGGATCACTGACTTGTTGTTCGAAGAAAGAGTCAAAAGACTCAACAAGACCAACATAAGAAGAAAGGTCAGGCTTACTAGGAAAATCAGGGTTAGACTTAGTCACAACTGAACTAACATCCAAAAGAAGGTCAGACTGTATCAAAGACTCTAGGAAGACTTCATCCGAAGGAAGGAGATCATCCGAGATAGGACGCATGTCTAAAATTTCAAATGGATCAACAGAGTGGAGAGAAGGCTCTACAGTATTTATAGAACGAGTCACCTGGTCAACTACTGGGACCAAGTCCAGAGAAGGTAAGCATGAAAACAGAGGCTGCTTCTCAGTAGCAATTGAACGCAAAGGACATGAGGCCACATAGCACACCTGTGGCGGGTTAGTGTCTATAGAAATCAATAAAGGAAAGACCTGGTATCTAGTTGGGTCAGGAGGTGGATCAAGAAAATCCAACTGATCGATAGTGACAATTTCTTCGCCATGATTAAAGTACATCACACGAAAGAATGTTGACACCACAGCTTGCATGGCATAGAAATAATCACGTCCAAGGATCATATTGAAGTCCAAGGGGTCTTCTATCACCATGAATTCAACTAAGACGGTCTTCCCACCCAAAGTTACAAGTGTTTGAGAAATAATTCCCAAGGCTATACAAGTTCTTCTATCAAACACCAGTAACTGACTAGCAGTCGACACAAGGCTGGAAGATCCCATGCCTCGCCAAGCATGAGCAGACAAAATACTAACTGAGGCTCCTTCATCAACAATACAACAAGCAATCGTGTATGATTCAACTTTGACCTTTATCTGGAAAGGTGCATGATAAGGAAGGCGCGGCTCAACTAGGCTATCCCAATCAAAGGAAGCAATCCGAGACCTTGGTGGGGGTTGATCCGAAGCAAGTTCAGTGCCCCCTTTGTTTAGTAAGTTCTGAACTGGCAGTGAAGAAAATGTGACTAGCAGACACTTCACTCTCCAAAGGAAGAGTGGGATTGATCAATACTGGAATCAATTCAACCGCTTCATGAAAGTCACTCTCTGAAGGGAGAGTGGGATTGACCAAAGATGACATTGGTTCAATCACATCAGGATCACTCTCCAAAAGAAGAGTGGGATCGACCAAATTTGAGATTGGTTCGACCAATTGATTAACCAAAGGTTGAGTAAGTTGTTGAGAAACTATAGGTTGTTCAGTAGAAGGAAATTCTTGAGTCTTGAACCACACTCTTCGCACCTCTGCGATAGTAGGGAACTTGTGAGTAAGATGATCTCCCTCGCATAGCATACAAGGGAACTTAAGTTTGCACATCAAACAACCATTTTTCTCAATAGTTTTAACATGACTAGCAGTGGCTGATTGTTTTCTCTCAACATGACCTACAGAGGATGAGAGTTTCCCCCCAGCATGAACACCAGAGGATGGGTGACTGGGTCCAACCTGAATAAGAGAGGCCGGTTGTTGAAAAGCTTCAGAATGTTCAAAAACAAGATGACCATGAATCCAAACTCTTCACACCTCTACGATATAAGGGCATTTATAAGTAAGGTGGTCTCCCTCACAAATCTTACAAGGAAACTTGGGCTTGTGTTTTGAACGGGTAGTCTTTTCAACAGTGTCAACATGACTCACAGTGGCTGATGAATTGTCTTCAGCGTGAAGTACAGAGGCTGAGAGACTGCCCCCAGCATGACTTGCAGAGGCTGAGAGACTGGATCCAACATGGCCTGCAGAGGTTGGATGGGCACCACCAACATGAACAACAGAGGTTGAATGGTTAGGATCAATCTGCTTTGTAGCAATTGAGTGTGTGCCACCAGCATGAACAACAGAGGCTGGGTGGATGGGTCCAACATGAACACCACATAAGTTTCACGCCATTTACCCTCTGACTAAAAACAACTCTTAAAATAAATGATATAATCTAAAAATTACTAGTAAGTTTTATTTTATAGGGTCATACACGAACTAGCTTAGGCTAGACTTGTGGATTAGGGAGTTTCAACTCTCCACAAGTGTTGAAATTTCAGATGTAGTTGGCCAATCACTAGGTAAATCCTTTTCTACATTGATTGTATTTGGGAAGCTCCTCTCAAATGGGAGTTAAGCACGAGGCCGCGTGGAGACTTGGACTGAGGATATAACCCTCAGATTCCTTGTCAAAGTGTAGACCAAGGTTTTTACGCATCTAGGGATTCTATCTTAGACAGGGTTTCGAGCTCAGCTACCCTTCCCATGCTTACAAATCAGGATTGTGACTGTCCCCCCAGACTGTCAATATAGTTAAGGTAGCCTTTAGTCTCTTTGACATATAGGGTTCATACCCAGGTACATTGGAAGGCTATTTCTGGTGGACCTTGGACGGGCTTGGAAGGTAACCCCAGTAGAAAGTGTGGGAGGGCGGTGGGTGATTCCTCCACTTGTGCCTAAGAACATCTACAGGGACACCAAGTAACTGTTTATCATCTTTCTTCTGGAAAGTATATCTTATACCTGTTTGTCTGTTTTCCTTTAGGAATTTTTAGTGAGTGCTGTGTGGTTTGTATGTACTTAGTGTGCCTTTAGGTGCGTGCTTTGTAATTTTGGTTGCTTATCAACCTCAGAATTTGTTTCCTTGTTTGAAACTATGGCTAGCACCCCTTTGAACACCAACCAAGAGATCCCCATGCTGGGAACTCCTTGTACTATTCCTCTCACGAGGAATGTTGGTGTTCCCTTGATGGCCACCCTGAATCTACCTGGATTCACCCTAGGGCTACTGGTGTGGTTGTTTTCCACTCCAACCGTCCTGAATGCTCTTGATGTACTCAAGTAATCTCCTTATATCAAGGGCATCAAAACACTGCTTCCCCTTCACCTGTAGTTGATTCTCCTCCTCCTTCTACCTCATGCAGTGAAAGTACTGATACTAGTAACCGACAGTCTAAAAGGAGTAAAGGAAGGAGGAATAAGAAGAAGGCACATAAGAAAGGGGGCACCCGTTCAACCTCTACAAGTCAAGTTGAACCTCACCACCTAGCCTCTGCAGTTCATGCTGGGGGCACCTATCCAACCTCTACAGGTCATGTTGGATCTAAGCACTCAACCTCTGCAAGTCAAGTTGATCTTCACCATCCAGCATCTGTTGATCATGATGGTGGGATCCTTCCAACCTTTTCAGATCATGTCGGATCCAGTCACTTAGCCTTT
The DNA here is from genome assembly GCA_001517045.1 of Pseudotsuga menziesii. Classification (NCBI taxonomy): domain Eukaryota; kingdom Viridiplantae; phylum Streptophyta; class Pinopsida; order Pinales; family Pinaceae; genus Pseudotsuga; species Pseudotsuga menziesii. Next base: position 13,094 of record LPNX010275355.1, on the reverse strand, counting down.
GCAGTTCATGCTAAGGGCACCCATTCAACCTCTGTTGTTCAATTTGAACCTTCCCATCCAACCTCTGTAAGTCAGGTTGGATCCATACACCCAGCCTCTGTTGTTCATGCTGGGGGCACACACTCAACTCCTGAAAATCATGTTGATCCTAACCATTCAACCTCTATTGTTCATGTTGGTGGTGCCCATTCAACCTCTCCAGGCCATGTTGGATCCAGTCTCTCATCCTATGTAAGTCATGCTGGGGGCAGTCTCTCAGCCTCTGTGGTTCATGCTGAAGACAATTTGTCAGCCACTGCGAGTCATGTTGACACTGTTGAAAAGACTACCCATTCAAAACACAAGCCCAAGTTTCCTTGTAAGCTTTGTGAGGGAGACCACCTTACTTATAAATGCCCTTCTGTCGTGGAGGTACGAAGAGTTTGGCTTCATGGTCATCCTGTTTTTGAAAATTCTGAAGCTTTTCAACAACCAACCTCTCTTAGTCAGGTTGGACCCAGTCACCCAGCCTCTGTAGTTCATGCTGGGGGAAAACTCTTAGCCTCTACAGGTCATGCTGAGAGCAAATAGTCATCCATTGCTAGTCATGTTGACACAGTTGAGAAAACTAGTCATTCAAAGTGCAAACTTAAGTTCCCTTGTATACTATGCGAGGGAGATCATCTTACTCACAAGTGCCCTGCTATCGCGGAGGTGCAAAGAGTGTGGTCCAAGACTCAATAATTTCCTTCTCCTGAACAACCTATAGTTTCTCAACAACCTATTCAACCTTTGGTTGATCAAGTGGTCGAACCAATCTCAAATTTGGTCGATCCCACTCTTCTTTCGGAGAGTGATCCTGATGTGATTGAGCCAATGTCATCTTTGGTCAATCCCACTCTCCCTTTAGAGAGTGGCTTTCACGAAGCGGTTGAATCGATTCCAGTATCGATCAATCCCACTCTTCTTTTGGAGAGTGAAGTGTCTACTAGTCACATTTTCTTCACTGCCAGTTCAGAACTTACTGAACAAGGGGGCACTAAACTTGCTTCAGATCAACCCCCGCCAAGCTCTCTGATTGCTTCCTTTGATTGGGATAGCCTAGTTGAGCCGTGCCTTCCTTCTAATGCACCTTTCCAGATAAAGGTCAAAGTTGAACCTTATACGATTGCTCGTTGTATTGTTGATGAAGGAGCCTCAGTTAGTATTTTAGTTGCTTGTGCTTGGCGAGGTATGGGATCTCCCAGCCTTGTGTCAACTGCTAGTCAATTACTGGCATTTGATAGAAGAACTTGTATAGCCTTGGGAATTATTTCTCAAACACCTGTTACTTTGGGTGGGAAGACCGTCTTAGTTGACTTCATGGTGATAGAAGACCCCTTGGACTTCAATATGATCCTTGGATGTGATTATGTCTATGTCATGCAAGCTGTGGTGTCAACATTATTTCGTGTGATGTACTTTAATCATGGCGAAGAAATTGTCACTATCGATCAGTTGGATTTTCTTGATCTGTCTCTTGACCTGACTAGAGACCAGGTCTTTCCTTTATTGATTCCCAGTGTTTCTGTAGACACTACCCCACCACATGTGAACTATGTGGCCTCTTGTCCTTTGCGTTCAATTGCTACTGAGAAGCAGCCTCTGTTTTCATGCTTACCTTCTTGGGACTTGGTCCCAACAGTTGACTGGGTGAGTCATCCTATACAGACTTTGGGGCCTAATCTCCACTCTGTCGATCCATTTAAAAGTTTAGACATGTGTCCTATCTGAGATGATCTCTTTCCTTTGGATGAATTCTTCCTAGAGTCTTTGATACAATCTGATCTTCTTTTGGATGTTGGTTCAGTTGTGACTATGTATAACCCTAATTTGCCTAGTAAGCCAGACCTTTCTTCTTATGTTGATCTTGTTGAGTCTTTTGACTCTTTCTTCGAACAGCAAGTCAGTGATCCTGATGAGTTTAATTTTTCTTATGAATTTTTCAACTCCCGTGATACTGAGTTTGTTCCTGCAGACTCTATCTCCCTTGTTGATTTTTTCTCTCCTTATGAGGTTTATCTTGCTGATTATAAACCCTCAAGCCTTGTTTCTATAGAATCTTCTTCGATCGATTCTGCCTTGACTTTACCTTTTATAGAAGATAGCAAAGTCACACGTGCTTCTACCAAAGTGACCCGCGTTGGATCATTTCTTCTGAATATGATTCTGATGTTGTTATTTCTTGGATACAGGGTTTTTAGTTGGATTCACAACTGTTTACTGACCTTGTCTTGTTGTTCAAGCTGTAACTGCATTTCCATGTGCCCTGCTCGCGCTTATGAGCTTGATGCCGGCTTCCACTCTTTTAGCTCGTTGTATAGGCCCTCATCTTTGTTCTCATTGTCTCTAAGCCTTGTATCATTTTTTCTTTGCAACTTGACACCCTTTACCTTGAGGAGACGTTCCCTGAGTGTCCTTATCTTGCTCACCTTCCCTGCATTATGCATAGGTTTGTTCCTTGCACTTGGAACTAGTTTTTCCTATTTATGACACTCGTCTCCTCGCATTTAGAGCATTCTTTCTGCTCTCCTTCGAGCTCGTTAAAAATAGTAAGGAGGCCGCGAGTTGAATTTTTCGGACTCGTTAAAACTTCATGGGAAAGACTTTGAGTTTCTTTAGGCCCAAGTCTGACTCCTTAAAATAGACTTGACTGCTGAGTAAACTTGTCCATTCAGGCTTGTTAAGAATATGTGAATGGGCATCCACATAGGTGGTAGGTTATTTCTTTCTCAGACCATGTGGAATAATACGAGAAAAGGATCCCTCTCTTTTCTTTGGAATTGAGAAGAGTATTCTCAAGCATAGTTTTATTTCTTTTCCATACCTAAGGGACTAAACTTACGGAAAAGGAACCCCTGGTATGAGCTTAGTTTTCTCTTTTTCGTTCTCTGGACCAAAACATGAAAAATATTCCAAGTGTGAGTCTGTTGTTCATGTTGGTGGTGCCCATCCAACCTCTGCAAGCCATGTTGGATCCATTCTCTCATCCTCTGCAAGTCATGCTGGGGGAAGTTTCTCAGCCTCTGTACTTCATGCTCAAGACCATTTGTTAGCCACTGCAAGTCATGTTGACACTGTCGAAAAGACTACCCGTTCAAAACACAAGCCCAAGTTTTCTTGTAAGCTTTGTAAGGGAGACCACCTTACTTATAAATGCCCTTCTATCGCTACCTATATGAACTACCTATATGAACTAGCAAAGGGCATGTAATAACATAATACTTTGATGCTAAGGGGATGACATTGTAAACACTATACAATAGTGTTAAGGTCTGCGCATACTTCAAAGTTGGGAGACTATGGTATAAATACCATGTCATTAGTATTATATCTACACTGACATCGGAAGGTGGAGAAACTATAGGGTATAGTGTGCACCATGAAATATCAGGGTTTAAACTTATGACTTGGTTGATATGTATGATAACAATGATTCATAAACTATGGTGAGGGTTTATGAATGTGTTAATGGCCACCAGCTGGTGCCATTAATGCCATTGAGGTTTGTAAAAACGCTTGGCAAAGCATTTGGGCATTCACTGTTTGTGCATTATGTGGTTTTGGAATTGGGGTTTTATGTGGCTTCTGCGTAGTTGGAGAAGGGAGGTGACCTCCATCGATTTGCGGGTAAGAAACCACCAGACTCTCTGTAAACACATTGTTTCATTGTTTTATCCATGGAATGGTCATGCTTATCATGCCATTGTTGATTTGATTGCAGGTGAAAACGAAGGCACTTCAAGGTTTGTAGAGAGCTACGCTTTCGATTTGGAGTTTCTACTTCATGGCCATGGTAAGCCTGCTAGCAAGATCTTACTTTCCTCCTCTCGTTCTGAGAATTTCTGAGTTGGGATTCTTTACAGGGTTGGGGTTTTAGATGGCACTTTTCGACTCTGCCTTTAGGGTTTGTAATGTAGCTTGCTCTGGGTTTTGACTCTCGTTGGGAGGTTTGGAATTTTGAGTCGTGGCTTCACCATTACTTGTAATGGTGCCATAGCTTCATAGCTTATCATTTAACATTAATAATACGTTGACTATTGTAAAAAAAAAATCCATGCCTTACTATGTAAATATATTGCACAGTGGCTTTTATGTGAAGATTGTAATGTGCTTTGGTATAAGATGCATACGATTTTCATTCAATTTTTTAAATGATTATACTGTGTAAATTCAGGACTGTGTAGTTATTTTAATGCTGTGTTTAAAATGTTGACTTGTTGGGTTCGATCGTGGGTTTAAGCCTGTAGAATTTACTCTCTATATAATGGTAATAGTTTGGGTTTTGGAAGTATGCACAACAATCCATTTATATTGTTTGTAATTTATGTTTGGGAAAGCTTCTAGAGCTTGGGGCGTTAAGCCATGGGCTGCACCATTATTGCAATGGTGGAATAGCCCATTGGCTTCCCACCATAAGCTTTGTGTTAGCGTTAATGGAAACTGTGTATTATACAGAGTGTTGTAATTTGGTTTTAATGGTTCAGCATGGGTGCAGGCCATGCCATGAATGGCATGTGCCTCTCCCAATGACTACAATAACTTAGTTGGCATTTTAATATGTAATTTGTTATTTAAAAATATATGGTTGTAACATCCATGGTTATGGCAAACCCACAATATCATTTGGGTTACTATAGCATGACTGTGTGATTGGATTTGGAAACATGTCCATGGCCAGTGTGACTGGGTATACGACCTTCAGGATTTGGGCCAGGGTGATACCAAATTGTAAAACATTTTATATGTAATATTAGAAAGGATACTATGTATTAAGCTATGGATTTTTCTACGGATTTTGTTATGCATTTTGATTACAGTAATGATTTATGTTAAGGTTATTATTATGTTGGCCTTGGGTCACAGACATCCATGGGATTTGTGTTAAGACTGTAGATTTTATGGCAGAGTCTTGATAAGGACTACATGGATGATCACGATATCCCTCTGATTTATTATAATGTTTTTTTCTAGTTATGTAAAGTATTTTGTTTTAATGATTATGTGAAACAGAGCTTGGAAGGCCTTTAATAATTTGATTAGCTTCTTTATTATATGAAATTTGCTCTTAGTAGATCTAGTCTATAATATATACTTGTTATTAGTTAGCATAATTAATATTTTAATTAATTACTACTAAACTAGTTTCTTTAAAACTTAGGGAAAGCATCCGCTGACAAATGGAATGTGTCAACAGGGTATTAAATATAGAAAAAAAAGTATAAACATAATACTAAGATCAAAACCTAGTTAATACAAGAACAATTATGAAAGATACAAACCCTGAACATAAACACCATATAATAAAAATTCTCCAGCCTATGATTACTAAATTACAAATACAAACCCTAGCAAATTGTTAACCATAAAACTTAACCATTAGGGTTAGAAGTTAAATTGCAGCCATTACTTAACATAAACAACAATTATTCTACATGAAAGAAATAGAATAGGCCTTCAAGGTTTTCATACCTGAATTTTAAGCTTTGTCAATGGCTGCACCTGCACACTTAAATAACCAGCATTAACAAGTCAATGCAGATCTGTCCTCTATTTGATGACCAAATCACTTGGGAACTACTACCTTCCACCCAACCATGATCCATAACTGTTCCTAGTTTAATTCAGGATCCCCCCAAGATGGAATCCAACATGCAAGTAGCTTAGAGCTCCTAAGGTAGGGTTTCCTAACTGGTAATCAGTTCTTAATCAATCCTCTTTTCCTTGCAGGAAAATTTCTCCAAAAAAACACTTAAGAGCAAAAATAGGAAGAATAATAATTCTCCTAGATAAAAATGAGAACTCCAAGCCTTTGCTTGGATTGAGTCTTTATAGACAGAATTTTCAGTCAAAGGGGCAATTAAATCAACAAATCCTTGATTTCTTGATTTAGCCCTTTTTTAATTTACTAGGGTAATTTTCAATTCTTAACCTAGGAACTTTTAACTAGTTCCTAGTAAATCTTTCATAGATATTTCACTATTTATTAACCTTTAATAATAAATAATAATTGGTGGAGCTTCTCTTCTTTCTTTATTCAATTATATAATTAATCATAATTAATTATTTATACATACTATGTATAAAATACATAGTATGAAAACACTTGTTAGCATTTGTCTTCGGGCATCATGTATCATGATCCCTAGACTTAACGACAATTCTTTCTGAAGGTCAAATAGATAGATGGATCAGGCCTACTATGCTAGGAAACTCTGAACATCCTTTCATGCTGGATTTCCCTCATATAATGTGGTAGTTCTTCAGTAGTTGATGAGAATACAGAAATTCAAAATTTCATTTAATCACTTAAAAATAAGTATGATGAGATCAATATTATTCTTGAGTCGTTTTCACTAGGAGGTGATTTTAATATTTTCAGTAACCTATAGCACTTACCAGAGCCCATACTCAATGCTTATAACAAGGAGTTACAAACATAGTGCAATTCCAAAGCTCTCGCTCAACACTAAATGCTAGGATGTACTTGTATGATACACCTATGGATACAATGTCCAAGGATCTAATGCTCCAAAGTTTATGCTCAACATCAACATGGAATTCTCTAGAGATTATGCCCAACATTTCTAACTATATTTTCATGTGTTCCAAAGCTTTATGCTCAACACAAATGTAAGTACTCATGTGCTCCAGAGCCCCTCCCTCAACACAAAACATCCCATTGATCATGTGCTTCAGGGTCCACACCTAACACAAAACATTTCATCAATCATGTGCTTCAGGGTCCATGCCCAACACAACCAACATATATATACATATATATCATCAACAATTGGCTTATGCCCAATATAAAAAGAAAATCATCATGTTCATATGCAGTGGGGTATTTGACCCAATATAAAAATAAAACATCAATATAATCGTCATGATCAATAGTCTCATGCCTATAAATGGTAGGTCCAAAATTTGGGATATTATATCCCTCCTCGTTTAGTACAACACCATCCCTGGTGTTCTAGGGACTCTGAATGATATCATGAAAAAAGGCGGGGTAAGCCCTTCTCATGGTGGCATTATTCTCCCAGGTAACCTCATCTACCTCAAAGTGCTTCCACTTCACTTTCAATTGGACTAGAGTGCACTTTCGAACCTGGACTTCTGTCTTGTCCAACATATGCAAAGGCTCAGGGGCAAATTCCCCCTCAGGTTCCATCTGTAATAATGACCAATCAATGGCATGCTTATTGTTATAAACATATTTCTTTAATAAAGATGCATGAAAAACATTATGAACTCTTACGTGTGCAGGTAATGCTAGTTTATAAGCCACTATTCCTTTCTTGGTCGGGAATTCAAAAGGTCCACAAAATCTAGGTGCTAACTTACCACACCTACCCAAGCTCAATGAGCTATATTTTTCTTTCACTTTCAAGTAGACATGCTCAGCTACTTGATAGTCTTTATCTTTTCTTTTCTTATTTGCATAACTTTTCTGACAGTCTTGTTTCTCTTTAAGGTTTCCCTAGACCTTGGTAACTAACTTTTCCAAGTCCAATAATAGGTTAGGCCCTAATATGAGCCGATCCACCAGACTGTCCCAAGTAACTGGGGTCCTACACTTCCGTCCATAGAGTACCTTGAAAGAACTCATCTTGGCAGAAGCCTGATACCCATTGTTATATGCAAACTTTGCAAGGTGAAGATAATACTCCCACTTGGTGGGGTTGTTAATGACATACATTCGAAGCATGTCTTCAACAATTTGGTTTACACTTTCAGTCTGCCCGTCCATCTGTGGGTGATAAGAAATGCTAAAGTTCAACTGCGTCTCTAATCCAGAGAATAAAGATCTCCAAAATTTTCCTGTAAACTTAACTTCTCAATCTGATATAATTGATTTGGGTATCCCATGCAATCTAAATATCTCTTTTAGGAAGATATCAGCAATGTTCACGGCCTTGTAGGTTTATTTTACAGGGATGAAGTGTGTTTCCTTTGACATCTTATCAATGACTACGAATATGGAATAATTTTGGTTCTTGATTTTCAGTAAGCCAGTAACAAAATCCACATTGATAACCTCCCACTTCCATTCTGGAATGGGAAATGGCTGTAGGAATCGTGAAGGATGTTGGTGCTTAGCTTTAACTAGCTGGAATTCTTGACATTTCGCAATAAAAATTGCAATGTCATCCTTTAAATTAGGCCAGAAAAAGTGTCTCTTGACGGTAGATATCATATTTTGATATCCTGGGTTCCCTGAGTAGGGTTCCCTATGAAATTCTGAGAGGATGCTAGACCAATTGTCCCCTCCATCTGGAACATACAATCTATCCTTGGACCATAGTGGTCCAAAGTCATCCACCTTGTATTCCTTCTGTTGTTGAAACAACTGGTCCTCTTGGATGTTCTTGAGGATTTCCACATAGAATGGGTCAACCTTGTTGGTCGTTCGAATCTTCTCATGCAAATATTCATCAGTTTAACTTAGGGACCCCTCATATATCATATGATTTCATCGACTCAAAGCATCGGCAACTTTGTTCTCTTTTCCCTTAATATGCTTTAGTTTAAAGTGATACTCACTCAGGAAATTTCAGCCATCTGGCTTTCCTCGCATTGAGATCAGGTTGATCGAATAAATACTTTAGGCTCATATTGTCAGTCTTTAGAAGGAACTTCCTTCCCATGAGGTAGTGCCTCCACATCTTCAGAGTGTGGATAATGGCCACTAACTCAAGATCATGTGTTACAGAGAGAAATTCCTATGGCTTGGGGTACCACAACAGACAGCTTGACTCCAAAAATCAATCCTTCCCAATATGCAATAGAAATTAAATGTCTAACAC